>SPDT01000003.1:3600000-4186231 GCA_008477525.1 Hypomyces perniciosus
ACCGGTTCCCGGGCGATTTCGAGACAGAGCCCGCAGGATCCGAAGGGTAAAAAGGAGTCGCGGTTGAGGCGGGCGGAACTTGAGGTCCAGTTCGACTTGGCTAGGGATCGCTCGTACGAGGTGAAAACGGGACGAGTGGTGTTGCGTTTGCCTGAACGAGATTCCCGTCAATATTTGCGATCGCGACGATTCGAGATAGACCTACTGTGCGGAGCAGTAGGCACAGACTGGGTGGAAAGAAGGCTTACTGTGTGACATCGTGAAGCTGGAAAATCACAGGAGCTTCCCCGACAATTTCAACCTGAAGATGGATTGATAGAGATAGAGGAGAGCGCCGGGATTCGTAGGTTTTGGTAAGTCGGACCTTGGGATGGTGGACATGGAGGATGAACCTTGAAGCCTCCAAAGCCAGCCTCCCGATCAAGTACCGAGCTAGCGCAACAGGTATCCACTACTTTGGAATTCTACTTGCTGAGGCACTGATTGTTGCGTATTTGGTACATAGTTAATAGTGACAGATACATTCAATCATGCCGCATCCCACCCTTGTAGACCCAGAAATTATTCCCGCTAATGGTGCTAGGTAAATTTCTATTGCATCTGGTTTCTGGATCCTACAACTCAATTGATATGTCTGACACAGCCTTCACCAACGAGCGAGCCTCCGCCCGACCGTCATGTCCGGCTCGGCCCCTCCCTCACACCCGGGCCTGCCATGGCGGCTCGCCTCCGTGGCCGTCATGAGCAGCGTGGGCGCCGTCTCGAGGGCCTTTCTGTATGGCTTCAACAATGTTGAGATCACAGGCCTGGACAACCTCCTGGGCGTGCTCGATCGCCGGAAATCCCAGCCCCGAGAGCGTGGCCTGCTGACTGTCTGCAACCATGTTGCTGTGTACGGAGCCCACATCTTCTAGCCCCGTCCCAATAAAGTCTGTTGCTGACATCTCCCGCAGTGTTGACGATCCGCTCATATGGGGGATTCTCCCACTACGATACGCTCTCGACGTTGAAAACCTCCGCTGGGGCCTCGGCGCCCATGACATCTGCTTCAAGAACCGCTTTACATCCGCCTTCTTCAGCGTCGGCCAGGTCCTACCCACCCACCGCTCATGGCACTCGCCACAAGGCGGATTGTATCAGCCTACCATAATGCAAGCCATCAAGCTCCTCTCAAGTCCGCCGTCTACTATCGCACCGTCCGACATGACCTTCTCAACAACCGGCACAGACTCCTTCCCGGCACCTTCTGCGTATACGGCAAACCGGCATGCCTGGGTCCATGTATTCCCTGAGGCCTGCTGCCACCAGAGCCCCGACAATGGCTTGCGTTACTTTAAATGGGGTGTATCCCGACTTATTCTTGAGAGTGACCCTGCACCAGAGTTCATTCCCATGTTTATCCATGGCACACAGGATATCATGCCCGAGGAGAGGGGCTTCCCGCGATTCCTACCTCGGATAGGGAAGCAGGTAAGGGTAGTGATTGGAGAACCGACGGATGTAGATCGGCTCTTTGGTCGTTACCGTGCTGCCTGGAAGCGGCTGGTTGAGAAAAGCGATGACCCAGAGCTCCTCAAATATGGTCCAGAGGCGGTTCAACTCAGGACCGAGGTTGCAAAAGCTGTTCGTGATGAGGTCCAGAAGTTGAGGCTGAGCTTAGGCTTTCCTGTAGAGCAGGATGATTCGGCAGCCCTTGCGGAGACTTGGGCCAAGGAACCAAACAAGCGCAAGTTCAAGAGCCCGGTGGATGGCAGTCTCGTCAATAGGCATTGAATCCAAGCGCTACTCAATCAATGAAGAAATTCCTTCTCTCAATCATGAACGTGAACATGAGTGTCTGGCTCCTCTCAACAAATGAATACTTCTCCCCCTTCCCTAAACCGCCGGTGTGAATTCATTCATTAATGACAATATCATCCAGTCTAGCACCAAACCCGAACTCCATGGTAGCTTCAACCCAACCCAAAAAGATGTCGATTCCCCAAAAGGAGGAATACAATAAGAATTCCTCAAAGTGCTGCTATTATGCTGTCTTGATCAGTCATAGTTCACCAGACCACTTGAAGACTCGCCCTTTGGTTAACCTGTAACTCAAGTTGCTCCTGCAAACTCTCTGCCCACATTCGGGCCCCGTCAAGTTGGGCATAGAAGATGCCGCTTGCATATGGTGCAATTAATAGCTGTCAAAGCCCTGGCCAGGAACTGACTGTTGGTAGGTTCGTGCTTGTGCTTGAAGGGCTGCTTGCTGCTGTTGCTGTTGTTGGTGCATGACCAGGTCGTTGAACCAAGGGTGTTGCAGGGCGTCGTGGGCGCTTATACGTAGTTCTGGTCGTAGCTGGAGCATTCGCTGGAGCAGGTCGATTCCGCTGGGGTCAATAGCGTGAAGGATGTTTCGCAAATCCTGGGTCGCATACATCTGAAAGGTGGGTTTGTACTCGGGCAGCTGAGTAATGCCAGGCCAGGTCCGCTCTGTGGGAGTTCCCATGATGCGGAATATCCTAACAATCTGGTCCTCGTTGGTGGTTCCGGGAAACAAGGGTCGGCCCGTATACATCTCGGCCATGATACACCCAGCCGACCAGATGTCAATACTCGTATTGTAGGTCCTACTGCCGAGCAAAACGTCTGGGGCACGGTACCACAGTGTAACAACCTCATTAGAAAACGTGTTGACGGGGATGCCAAAGGCGCGGGCCAGACCAAAGTCACCCAACTTTAAGCACCCCTTGCTGTTAATGAGGAGGTTTTGGGGCTTCAAATCTCGATGCAGCACTCGGTTCTGATGGCAGAAGTCGATACCCTTGAGCAACTGAAACATGAATGACTTGATTGTCGTGGGCTTGAGAGCGCCCCGTTCGCCGTGGGTATCCATGTACCTCTTAAGATCGCCGTCCATGTATTCAAAAACAAGCATAAGCTTGTTCTCAGTGTGGATCACGTCGTGGAGGCCAACAATGTTCTCATGTTTGAGCTCCTTCATGAGGGAGATTTCCCGGATGGCGGTCGACGGCGTCCCCTCTTCGGAGTCGAGGTGAATCTCCTTGAGTGCAACAAGCTCGCCCGTCTGGCGGTTTCTACCTTTGAACACCTGCAAGGACGTTCCCACGCGTTGTTAGTCAACTGGGCTTCTCGAAGGGACAGGATGGAAGGGACCCTTTACCGTCGCATATGTGCCCTCGCCGAGTTTTTCCAGTTGCTGGAACGAGCTAGGGTGTCGTTTGCCGTCCATAGTGAAGGCCTTAGCAGCAAGAAAGGCGTACTTTTTTTTTGGCGTTGCTGTTAGTGGTAGAACAACTCTTTCACTCTCTAAGATCTGGTAATGCTTTGGTGGGTAGATTTGGAGATGGCACTCAGAGGCACGCATGCATGTTGTGTCGGGATGCCCCGCCATTCCGAGTCCCAGAACAGGAAAGGTATGGCGATGAATGAGGAATGAGGTACTACTCCATAACGCCGTCATATCTACCAAAAGGGGTTTCCTCTAAGACGGGGTATGTTGTCCTGACGCGTAGCCAGAACCCTGCTACACGATTACCAGCACTGCGATTGGACAAATAGGCTTGTACAGGTACAGTGATAGTACATGTCTTATGCCAGAGTTCCCCGCGCTACTAATGGAAGCCATCTAAGCCATCTCCACTTGACTCCTTTCACCGTTATCACAGCGTTCCCGCTATCACACCACGTCTTAGCCATTTCCTCAACATCGATTACTATCTATCCCAACAAACATCACTCTTTTTCTGAAGTATTTATCATATTCTGTTATTTCCAAGTATTTCTGCGACAGTGGCAATCCATCCATACAAAATGCGGCCAGTTCCGATCACTGGCAATGCACCGGCCGGCCGTGCGGGCCCCGACGACTTGTCAGCGAACACGACTATTGCGCCGATGACATTCATGTTGGCAACCGAGGACATTCTTGATACGGATAACGCTCCCTCGCAGGCGCAACGCTACCCACCCAGGCATGGAATCAACCCTAGTGTTCGAACTACCAAAAGTCAACACCAGTCGTCCATGTCTGCATCGACGACGTTCTCATGGCCGTCGCCGTCACTGCACTCTCAGGGGGATATAGAGACGCCCCAAGACCTCTCAAGGCCCATGACCCCAGTACTTGTAGGGAACACCGGTCCCGAGTCCATCATCAGCTCCCCTTCATCACTTATAAGCTCCTCGGCCGCCTCCATGTTCGCCAGTCAAAACAGCTCCGCCATCAGCCTTGTCCATCCGCTTCAAGCCAGTCTGGGCCACCACCAACTTACCGATGGCCTGGCAACAGGGCATATACCACAGTTCATAATGCCTAGTCTATCCGTCCCAAGACGCCGACCGTTCTCGGACGCAGGGAAGTCCCTTGGGAAGCTGAAGGTTTTGGTGACAGGCCAAGCTGGTGCGTCCAAATCTCACCGCTCTCATTTGTAGGCCTACTCGCTGATTAAGAGAAACAAGGCATTGGCAAATCATCACTCATAGCGTCGATAGCCCAGTCCTGTGAGCATATAGTACACATGGATCCGACGACCCCATCGACAGGAAACGAAGTCGCGGAAATATATGCCAGCACCCGGCCTTGTCCCTGGTGGCGTACTGAATTGGATCCATCACTAGCTGCCAAAAGGAGAAGGTCTTCAACCACAGATGAAATACTCGATCGAAATCTTTGCTTTGTGGATTGTCCAACACGTCAGAAGACCTACTCTTCGCATCCGGCAATACATTATGTTGAATCGCAATTACTCCCCTTTCTATATCGACCAATGAATGATGGAGACCTTTGGAACCTCCTCAGTGGCGGAACGGAACCCATTGTTGATGCAGTGCTTTACATGCTACCCCATACAGGTATGTTCACTATTATTCTGTTGGACAGAAGATCTATCTAACGCAACTCAGGCCCCGAACCTACGGATGTTGAGGCTATCAAAGCATTGCACGGCATAACCAATGTCATCCCTCTACTGGCGCGTGCAGATGAGCTTAGTAACGAGCAGGCTTCAACTACCAAGAAGCAGATCAAACGTAGTCTCGACGACGGAGAGGTTGAGTATTTCTCATTCGCTGTGCCTGGTTCTCAGCGAGAAACATCGGACATCTATGCGGTCTCAAGCGTGTCCGAATCCGACCATGATATCATCGATGCAAGCATATTAATGAGCTCTGAGTATGCATGCCCATTAGTCTCAACCGACCTCGGCAGGCTTGTAGCGCACCTGATGTCTCCAGATGGAAGCGCCAGGTTGCGCCACTCTGCCTCCCTCAAGTGCGTGAGATGGAGAAGACAGCAGGACATTAGCTCGTCCTTCCGGTCTGCTCTTACCCGCCGTCATCTTACTTGGTCAAACAGCCTGGTACCGGCTACGGCCAGAAATCCTCTTCTTCTTCATCAATCCTGGAGACCAATTGAGATGGCCAGTTGGGCAGACAGCCTGCGACAGAGCCTGACGGCAGAACGATTTGGCGAGTTGCCGCTGCAGTGTCTAGTGCCAGCCACTCCGGCTTGCGAGATGCCCTTGGCAAGAATTGACCAGCACAAACGACATCGAAAACATGGGAAGTCGAAACGCCCAGCGGCCATATCCCATCACCAGGATCCTCTTGGATTATTGGGATTGGCTGGTCAGATCAAGTGCAACAGCAGACTTACCCTTGAACTTGTCAGCAGCGTTGGTGTCCTCGGATATGTTACTTCATGGCTCATTCGTCCCGATGGGCAAACAGGGCTGATCCCAAAATGGTGTTGATCCACGGGCTAAGACCGGATGGCTTCATAGGGAATTGCACCTCACACCATAGCTCCCCCACCCCTCTCGTTTTCTTATACGCTTTAAAACAAAAATCGCTACTTCATCTCATCGAATGGTGTATCGCAGGATGTACACTTCGAGCCTGACTATTTATCCAGTTTCGACATGTGGGGGAGCATATGTACAGAATACCCAAGATCTTACAAATCGCATTATGACGCTGAGCCACTCTGCGGCATATCAGGAGTCCGGCCAAGGGGAAGGAATTTGGTAATTTAACATACTAGATACCCAAGTTGGTAGTAAGCTCTACCTATACAATGGACTATTGTCGTTAGCGCTTGTGAACCAAGCTCCCCTCACTCACTCAACTGTGAACATTGGTGGAGGAAGACGATCAAAGTCAGCTTTCCGTGACTAGGTGCAGGCACAATGTTCTTTGATCTCTGGTGTCTTGAATAGCACTATCACTCGCCAGATCACGGGTGTAGAAACCGGAGGAGTATTTTTCTCTGACATTGTTCTCGGGCTTAGTCTATGGAGAGTTCAATGGTTTCGTGTAACATGAGGATCAATTATTAGTAAGCAACTGGGGCATTGGATTTGGGGCCTGGCCTACCCTATAGCATGAACTTCGCCACCAGGAGAATTGAGTGGGTGAGTACGTGAACACCTTCCTATTGCGCAAGCTATATAAGAGGGTGAATGCAGCTGTATGTCTATTGAATCTAGGTGTTGATAATATCTAGGTGGCGTCACCCATCACATATCAGGTCTATTCACCCACGGCTACGTCTTCCCAGCAGCTCGTGATGCGTGAAATCGTCACTCTCCAGTTTGGCAATCTCAGCAACTATGCTGCCACACATTTTTGGAACGCGCAGGAATCCTATTTCACATACTCGGAAGATGAGGCAACATCAGCCGTGGACCACAATATTCACTGGCGTGCAGGCATAGGCGCAGATGGCTCTGATACCTTTCTCCCTCGAACCGTCATCTACGACCTCAAAGGCGGGTTTGGCTCTCTGCGCAAGGTCAACACTCTGTACGATGTCAGCTCCGCTGAAGATGTAGCTGCTGGATCTCTATGGTGAGTCGAATCTTTATACGCGATGCCCATGTCTCGATAAGCATCAATGTCCACAATCACTGACTTGCTCGCCTTCGAGGTCTGGCAAACCCGCAGTACACAAACAGAAGCTCCTGGAACCAAGTGAATACCAGAAAAGCCTTGATTCTGGAACAAAGCCCGCACAGCTCACACCATCAAATGTGCGCTACTGGTCTGACTTTTCTCGAGTCTATTTTCATCCCAAATCGCTGGTGCAGCTCTATGACTATGAGCTCCACTCAAGCATCTCGCCATTTGAGCGCTTCCCTATGGGCACGGAGCTGTTTGAGTCGCTAGAGAAAGACGACGAAATAGTTGATCGGGACTGGAGGCCGTTTGTGGAGGAATGCGATAACATGCAGGGGATCCAAATCTGCACTACGCTGGACGACGCCTGGGGAGGCTTTGCATGCTCCTACCTTGAAGCACTGCGGGATGAGCATCCCAAATCCTGCATCTGGGTATGGGGTCTTCAGAACCCCGTTCTTGACATTTCAAGTGAGAAGCGCCGACTGCGCTTGGCCAACACTGCCCAGAGCCTCCACCAAGCTTGCTCCCAGGCCTCAATGGTGGTGCCACTGGCTGCCCCTGAAGGTCGCTTCCCAAAGAGCATTTCTCTAGATGTTAGCTCAGCCTGGCACGCTTCTGGTCTATTAGCCACTGCTATCGAGAGTGCTCTGCTACGGTCTCGTTTGAGTCCCGATCGTGGAACCCCGCCAACTTCCCTAGCCGACATGGCCCAGAACTTGAACGTCGCTGGCAACCAAACACTCGCTAACATGCGAATGGCTGTAGGACCGCAGGCCAGCAGTCTTGATGACGATTCCCTAGACATAGATCTCTCCCAGATAGGGAGCCCCAAAGATAAAATCGCTTTAGGAAGTGGTGGGCGAGTATTCGGCCGGCTGGCGTCACTCCGCGGGCCCGATACCACTCCCAACGAGTCCACCACTACTGAATCTGACATCAATAAACGCCCCATTGTCGGACATACTGTGTTCCGCAGGTAGGTCAACGGAATCGTGCCCTCAAACAGGCTCCGGGTCCGAGTAAAGATGCGATAGAGCTGACTGTGAATAGATATACATCCCCTCTTCAATTTCCTCTGATCGATAGCTACCCGCCTATCTACCCCAATATCGCAGGACATGAAAGTGCCCAAGTCCATACCGTTTTATCCACCGACAGCTCAACAGTGGCGCGAATGAAACACTTGCGGTCCCAGGTTGCCTGGTCTGTGGGATTAGATGAGAGGGAGACACTGGTCAATGGCTTGGCTGAGATTGGGGACGCCTATCAGGATGACTGGTCAAGTGGGAGTGACTTGGACGACGATGACCTGTGACAGCAAATGTGGTTGAATACAAGAGAAACAAGAGCAGATTTATGTGTGTTGCATTGATGCTCCGTATAGGCGGCCCCTTTAGCATTCACTCAGCATTGTAGGAGGTAGCAAGCCATATAGTAGACTACCGAGGCATTCTGGCCTCAAAAATACGATTGTATTCACCATCTAGCAAGCCAAGTCTAAGTACAACGCCAAGCCTGGGCTTCAAGGCAGATCTGCAAAATGTGTCAACCTGAACTAGTAGCCTCGAGTCAGTTGATTATAGCCGTGGCGCATCTGCCGCGGCCCCACGGGATGTATGACTTTACTAAGACTGTCACCATCCCTCTCACAAGTTATGTATGATATTGCATAGGTGTATACCTCGTGCACCCCCTAGCACGGTGATACAGCGAAGAAGAAGCTGTGGGGGAGGATAGGAGAGTTTGCATTATGAGCAAGGATCGAGCTGCCCGTTAGTGCTAGACTGTATAGGTGGCGAAACACTTCCACTTTCTGTATGTCAGCCAGATATTCTCAATTCGGGGGCTCTTCGTGGGCTCGAGCCTTGTTCAAATTGCCTCTGTTAGGCAAGTTAAACCAGCCATGATGTTATAAAACACCTGTCCAAAACAAACAAAGAAATATACTGTGCAGCGACGTTGGGTAATGCTCAACCGGCAGCTGCAATCGAAGCCTGCTGTCTCTTGGCTGGTGGAGGGTCGTCCTGCTCATCTGTCAGCATACTCCTCTTCTCCCCCGAGAAGTCGTCTCCAGCATTGCATCTTATGGCATAAGGGAAATTGCCGATGCAATTGTATTACCTCTGAAGGGCCTCGTTTCTTGCCATTCGCCTGGCCCTTGACAGCGGACTTCTTCTGCGGTTTCTTCTCGCCAGGCTCAAAGACATCATCTGGAAGATTGAAGCTTTTTGCAGACCATCAATTAATGCTCGTCAAAAGGACTCTTACTAGGGGCTTACTTTCGAACGTGCTGCACGCCGAGGGAGACCAGATTCTCCAGCTCCTCCTGGTACTTTTTCCACTGAGTGCACAAAACCTTGAACTCATCAACTTGGTATGAGAGATCAAGTGATTTTGCACCTGCGAGATCAGCATTGTATACCATATGCAGAGCAGTTCAAGTCTTCGGATGCATGTGAGATTGAGAACATACCGTTTTGTAGCTCTAAACCGATGTAGTGAGTGGTGGTGAAGACTTCAGCCGGCGAAAAGGGCTCTGGTGCGATGCTTGTTTCTCCTTCCTCCATTTTGATGGGTATTTCGTCGTGTTCCGTCTTGATGGGTGCTTCGTCTTGTTCCATCTTGATGATCGTTTCTCCTTGCTCACCTTGCTTCGCGACACCGTCACCCTCCTTCACCATAAACTCGAGACTTCCCTCCTGTACCTGTTCGATTTCATTGTCGTTGTTACATAAATGCCGTCGATCATAGCCCTTGTTGAAGGCATGCGCTAGCGCTATAGATGGGTGCTGCTCCAGTTTCTGGACCAGCATTCGAACTTTGGACTCGACATATCCAGACCACACTTTGTGTGCTTCTTTGTCCTTGCTTGCAGACACTACTGAAATATAGTACTTGTAGCCTGAAGCGAAAAAAGTGTGCTTGACAAAAAGATCGCTCCATGGCCGCCTGCCTACCATGATTTGCTCTGAAATTTCGAGACCACGCTGAAGTTCTCGCTGAATGACAGTCATTGAAGATCGTGTAATGTTGAACGTGGCACACATGGAGGGATACGCGGGGGTAATGACAGGCATCAGGTGAAACGAATCTCCTTTGTAAAGCTGGGGAACAATCAGATGGATGAGCCTGGGAGCGACAATGAAGAGGAAGAAGACTTACCTTGGGATTCCAGACACGAACAGGAAGCGGGCCGTTGCCTATGGGTTTGAGAAGCACAGGTTGTGGCCATCGCCACTGGCCTATCACGAGGAAAAATTTGTTGACGATGACGGATGTAGTGGCCTTTGGATAAAGTTGGCAAACACGAGCAACTAGCATCGCCCACGCGACACCACCCGGAAAGCCCATGATGTTTGCGTAAACTGCGCGGCGCTGCGCCCAAAGCTTAATGGCACGCAGTGCAAGCTTGAATGTGCTTTCCTCCGGGACAAGGGTGAGGATTTCGTCCGTGACGCGTGTGCCATTGAGCGACCGCAGCTCTGCCTCATCGAGGCCACGTAGCAGACTAGAATCCTTCAGATTATCAAAGTCCGGAGCCAATTGCTTCTGGATGATGCGGGAGAAAATCAAATCGATGCTGATGCCGGAGTACTCGAATTTAATGATGGGGACAAAAGCATCCGTGACCACGGTCAAGTCGGTAATGGCTCCCTTGGGTGCCATTGCAACTAACAAGTCCGGGAAATGCTTGAAATAGTCATCGCGGGTAACATATTTCGGCGCGACAATAAGGGTATCGATATCAGAACCAGGACCGAAGACGCCGAGCCGGAAGCTGCCGTAGGTGAACACCTTGCCTCTGGCGTTCTTGATTAGAATTTCATTCTTGGGCTCCTTCTCCCTGGCAACCTTTCTGACGAATTCGTCGCATATTTGCTGGAGCGAGCCGAGAACTTTGTGTCTGGGAGAGAACGGTCAGCACGGAAGGGGGAGTAACTCTGATGTCACGCTGACTTGCCTCTTTTGCGTGTCAGAAGGGCTCTCGAAAGTCTTCTGGCGTCGAAGCTCCTCGATGAGTGCATCACTGGCGCGTTTTTCTGCCTCCGTCGGTAGAGAAACGGAGATGGGCGGCGTGACACCTAAGATTTGCTCGCCAGCCATGATGTCTGTCGCGGTTGAGGATGCGCGACCCAGAATTGGGTCTTTGGAGACGATTTGCAGTTGCGAGGGCTCCCTGTTGGTATCTGATGAATCCCTCTAACACTTCCGACAGCAGCGTTTCGGACGTCCGCAGTGGGCGGGAACGTGACGTGCTGTCGATTCCGTCTGCTGGCGTCCCGGCAGATGATGATACGGGGAGTAGATTCCTGTGGTGATTCTGGGACATACAACAGTTTCACTCCTTTGGCGATAAGCGATAATAAGATGCGGTTGGGGGGGAACTTTTTTCCCTTAGTCGAGGCTTTGACGCTAGTGAGGTAGGTATGCATGTACATGTGTCAGGCATGTTTGTATCGGGGTTTGGCTACAGGGATATAATGCAACACTACTAATAAGCGGCTGAGTGGTACTTCAACATAGATGTAGAGTACCTCTTACAACATGGGAAAGATTGGACGTAGCGAGTATAGATATCCTAGTCGAAATGTATCGTATTGACTAAATCAAGTACCGATACGATTAGGAAAGTTCCTCTCAACCCTTAAGTGGTGGCGGGTCAAACGCGAACGCGATGCTTTGGACAAACCTCTAATGGCTTGTATTGACTCAATGATCGATCAACTTAAATGCCAACGGGGAACAAAAACCTGATTGCAGGCATTGCGGCCTCGCATAAACTGCTGCGGCTCACGTCTTTCAGCATCTTTTCCTCTCAGCAACCATCGGCACAAAACGACTGCGCGCAACCGTGTAGCGCCGTCTCTGCAAGGTCGCGGGCTTTCAAAGTTTGATCACTCTCACATTTGATCGCATTTTAGCCTTCGCCCTCGCCCTCGCCATCGTCATCGTCATCCATTCCGAACCCATCGTGGCTGTTTGCTATGCCAGCATCGGCAAAGAGAAGCCAGCGCGGCCGGCGCGACATGCGCAAAGATAAAGACGCCAGCGCAACAACAGATTTGGACATCGAAGACTCGTCTCCCACCCGCCCTGCCAAGCGTCGCAAGAGGGCCCGCTCTCCAGACCAGGCTGATACTGGCAACATGAACATTGTGCCAATTTCCCAGGCACTCGATGCCGAGTCGTCGCCCAGACCCGACGATGACCAACTCGTGGCGCAGATCACACAGCAGCTCAAGAGTCAGTCGGTTCAGGCAAGCAAAGATCACTCCAACGCTATCCACGAGGCCAATGGCGATGGTGTGAAGGCCTACGCCAAGGTGGCTGCGCAGGACTGGACGTATTATATCACCAAACTGACTGTCAATATTGGCCGTGCGCCCGAGATGTGCCACGGCGGCGGCAACGACGACAACCAAGACACCATTCATATAGACCTGGGGCCTAGTAAGATGGTGTCGCGTGAACATGCATCCATCGCCTTCGACTCCAAGGACGAGAAATGGGTGCTACATGTCAAGGGCCGTAACGGCGCCAAAGTGGATGGCCAGCCGTTAAAGCCACGGGTGTTGCATCCCCTGACGAGCGGCGAAGTTATCGAGATCGGCAATGTTGAAATGATGTTTGTTCTTCCGTCAGAACTCAGCCCCCTTCATGTCCACCATATGTTTCTTCAACGATGTGGACTGAGCGCCGAAACACCTCAGGCTACACTCTCTCGACGTCATACCCAGAATGTTCTGACACCAGCGGATCAGAAGCGACCTGGCACGCCGACGTCATCCCGCCGACATGGTGCTGCCACCAACGCAAGATCTCCTATCGCAGTGAGCACCCCAGCGGTCATGCTGGGCTCTAATGGTGCAGATCTCAGTCATGATGACAACCAGCACATAAAGCCCCAGTACAGTTATGCCCAGATGATCACGCAGGCCATCTTGAACGCGCCGGATGGCAAGTTGAACCTTAATGGCATCTACAATTTCATCATGAATAGCTATTCCTACTATCGTCACCAGCAAGCAGCTGGTTGGCAAGTGAGCAGTTCCCCCATCCTATAGTCAGGCGCTGGATGCCATCTATCACTCATGCATGCTAACTAGAAACCCATTTTATAGAATTCTATTCGGCACAACCTCTCCCTCAACAAATCCTTTGACAAAGTGGCCAGATCTACTGATGAACCTGGCAAAGGAATGAAGTGGCAGATTGTCGCCGAGGCCCGGGAAGAAATGGTCCGAAATGCATATAAAATTGGGCGTGGTGGCCATCGGGGATCATCGGCGCCCTCATCGCCGAGCCAGCTCAACTATATTACTCACGGTCCAAGGGATATGGTAGCTAGAGATCCTCCATCTACCCGCAAAAGACGTGGATCGCCGTTGGTGTCGCCTCCCCCACGGCCATCACTTCATGCAGTTCAATCAACGCCAGATCGCAATTCTGAGCGACAGGCCGGGAGAAACGCGATGCTGACTGGAGACGGGAGCCCATTACCCCGTCATAGAAAGTCGACCGCAGCGGATTCATCTTTCTCAGGTTTTCATCCTCAGTCTCCAACACTAACCTCATCATATTTACAAGACGACAATGCGTCGTTCGTCACACCAGCGCCGCCACGCGTTCACCCGAAACTGGCACCTCCAAGTACTGCACAACGACCTAGTCAACACATGCCAACTAGTTCTCCTGCGCCGTTTTGGAAATACGCCGATATCGGGAGCACACCATTGAAACCTTCAGCCCCATATGAACTTAGTCCTTCGAAGACAACTGGCGGAATTCCTCCGCAAAGCAGCAGTCCGCCAGGGGCTGGCAAATCGCCTCCAAGTAGCCCTTCACGTCCACAAAAGTCTAGTCAGCAGGAACAGGTGGAGCCGGCAGATGAGCCCGACGAGGAGCAAGGTTTCGATTTGATGAAGTATGTCGACATATATTCCCATGGAATTCTGTCCAACTAACATTCTTCGTCTAGGGGTTTTCAAAGCATTGGTGCCTACCATGCGCCAGTGGGTAGGGGGGTTTCTGTTGCAACAGCCTTGAAAGGTAGTACATGAACACTTTCCCCTAGGCGTTGTAGCTAGGCTCTCATTTCAGGAGCTGCTATCTGTTTTTATGTGTCCTAGATGAGACGTCTTATGGCCGTGGAATGACATGGGGACAAAGGGGGTATCTTGATTTTTGCTACTGGCGTCTTTTGAGGGGTGTATTTTTATGATACGGATAAGGGTGTGGGCATTATATGGCGTCAAATCTAAGTTGAGTGCCGTTTATGGAGTAAAACTGCCGTTTATTATATTACAGATGATGAGTTATACCATCTCACATTGCATTTTCGCCATCATAGCGCCTGCATTCCTTTTAAGGTCCAAAGATGTGCCATGTGTATGTATGCTAGCCGCAAAGCTCGGGATTTATTCACCTGGGTACCTCGAATATGTTTATGTTGATGAGTGAGGATATTACTCCTGGCTCGACTGGTTGGACCCCAGAAGACTATACATACAATTTTTTTTATAATACATTCCCAAGACGCGCCTCCACCGCCGTTCCATTCATGACAATGACCCTGAAAGTCTTTTTGTTACCCATTCAGCCCTGACCATTGGGCAATATCCCACAGCCCACACCCTGACCTATTTACCAAACCATGATATACGTTACACATGTCGAATAAATTCATGGGTAATTTGCAACCTGCGGCTGCGGGAACACAAAGGTTCAACCGGGGAGATAGACTTTAAAGGGCATTGGAGGCCCCCCTCCTCTTAGGGTTCCCACGTCCAGGTCGCTTCTTGCTGCTTGTTTTAGACTTCTGGTCGGTGCCTTCGATGAACTTGATGAGTTCATCGATACTGCGAGAATCCATCTGCGAGGCCGTTCCCCCACGCTGAGGCGTGCCAGTAGCTGGTTGTGTGGCGGGTGCGGCGGGAAAACGGATACCAGATCGAATGCGCCTGGCTTGAACGTCTTTGGCGTGCTTGGCTATCGATACAGCGTTTTGTGTTAGCTGTTCAAGCCAGTTTTCTGCTTCCTTTGTGTTCTTGTCTTCAGGGCCGAGCTCATTGAGGAAAATGGTGTAGGATTCCCGCATCCGGTTGACTGCTGCTTTTGAATCGTGATCGAGTGCAAGCGCCTGAGCAAGTTGGAATAGTAGCGTGGCTGAGTTGACCGATTGTTTGCCAAAGACGGACTCGCAGACTCGCAACGACTCTTCAAACCATAGCCTCGACTCATGGTAAGCCTTGACATGTTGCAGCATCACGGCAGCATTGTTGAGTGTAGTGATCGAGTCTGGATGTCCAGGTCCATAGATGATTTTCCACAGCTTTAGAGCATGTTTAGAGTACGCAAGGGCAGCCCTGCTATCGCCGACCTGATGCAGGAAAAGACTGAGGTTCAAGTAGTTGAGCAGCGTCTCAGCCGAGTCGACACCCACTGTTCTCTCGGAGACAACGATGGCCTTCCTTGCTAGCTCAATAGCAGCATCCTTGTCGTCAAGTTGGTAGTACAGCATTGACAGACTATTGTAGACTCGCGCTACTTCTGGATGCAAGATGCCATAGATCTGCTCGTGCAAAGAGAGTGACTCTAACAGGAGTTCCTGTCCTAGTTTCTTCTGGTTCTGCATGAGAGAAATCCTTCCCGCTTCCAAGGCCTCCTCCGCAAGAGCGCTTCGAGGACACGAGTGTTTCACAATAGGCACAACATCCACAACATCTTCGGGGGTGAAAGTGTGAGGAACGCTGACTGGCGTGGGGGATGCTGGGGAACCCTCTCGTGTCTTCTTCTTCTTCTTATTTTTAGCCTCACCATTGACTTGTCCATTGGCTTGACTCTGGTTGACTTCGACGCTGGACTGCATCTCGACCTTGTCACTGTTGTCAAAGATATAGTCTTTCGCCTGCACCTGAATGCCAAGGCTCAGACAAACTCCACGAAGCAGTTGAGTAGGTCGAATCTCATCGAACCACTGCGCATCAAGCTTGTACCGAAAGCGCTTAAGGACCTGTTCCTCGATATTGGCCCGAAGGGTTTCTGGTATAATCGCTTCGAATGACAAATCCGCATCATGATATAGTGCTCGGAGGGCCTGATCGACATCGGCGGTGGGCTTAGAGTTCAATCGATAGCCGAGGAGACAGTTCAAGAGATGGGAAATGCATGCAGTGGTGAAAGGGACAGGGAGGGAGCGTAGATAATCCCCAGCGACATGCTTAAAGGCACGAAGTACCATATCTTGAATGCATATTTCACGCAGACATCGGAGTCGTCCATCCGTCGCAAGAGTGGCCACTTTGCCGAGGTATCGCACATTGATGCCTCGCTTGTGCAGCAACCGGCTAAGTGACTGTCCATCCATGGGGAAGCTGACATCAGAGTCGGAGAGTTCGCGTAGTAGCTCGGGTATGACCTGTTCACGCAGGTACTGACCAGCGGCTCGAACCTCACGTTCATCCGCCTCAAATTCTGACTTCTCTTCCTCTGTTTGGGGAACCTGGCCGCTAAAGGCATCAGGGTTGAGGGCAAAACGGAAGTCGGACAGGTTGGGCTGACTCTTGTCGTTGGTATCGTCTCCCATTTTTGTTGTCTCCTCGGCCTCGTCAGCCTCGTCAGAGTCATCCGAGCCGGACGACTCGTCAGATTCGTCAGCCTCCTCAGTCTCCTTGGCCTTTTCACTTGACGGCTTGGTCGAATCCTCTTGTTTTGACTGTGCGCGAAGAGCTAACTGCTTGTCAATCCACTGCTTCATCCGGTAGCGCCCGAATGAATCGATCAATTCTGGTCGTAGGACCGTCATTCGGTGAGGGTACTCCGAGGCATCCGATTGACCATCCGTGACGGCTACCTCCTCCAACCAGATGATGTCAAAAGGTGTGATCCTGTAGAGGTCTAGGACGTATTTGCGTCCATCTGTCCCCATTAGCCCCTTTGTTTCGACGCTCGCCTCCAAGTCGAATCTCTTTCCATTTTTGTCCCATACGGGGTGTTTCTTAACCTTAAGTGCCTTAGAGAGTTGGGCGAACGTGGTTGTAAACCGTTCGTCCGCAGCTACAACATCTTTTCCATCCACGGCGCCATAGTCAATTTGGTTCTCCCCAGGTTCACGTTGCTTGAAAATGCCCGGCACGATGCTCTGACCAACAATTCGCTTGCCCAAATAATCAACGACCACAGTGGCGGGCGTAAAGAGTCCATCGATATCCAGTTGGTTGACAAGCTTCACACCAGCAACATCCTTGCCCGTTGCGACCCTCGCGGCCTCGTCACCGCCCTCTGATGTGAAGGTCCCAACACCATCAGCGCCAAAGGAGAAGAAAATGTTGTTATAAACAAAAATTTGGGCGTCCCGGCATTCTGTAGGATTTAGGGGTGCAATCTCTCCACGCGCAACCATCAATGCGCCTTTTGTTGCGGCGTCATTGTAGTCTGCAAAGAGCTTGGAGGACAGGCGCTCGCGGAAGACCCTGTCCTGCACAGTTTCCTTGGGCAACTCTTTGGCTGACTGGAACTCCTCGTTCCAATCCCGCAGAGTGTCAGTGTTGTCTACTCCAGCAAGCAGATACGTTTCCTGAGGCCTTGTGATATCAGGAGTATGCGCACAAAGGGCAGAACCAGGGGCTGGCACGGCCCAAGGGGAAGCGGGGATGGCGTTGGTGATTTGGAATGTAGCCAGAGGATCCCGTTGGTTATTGTATTCCTGAAGCTTCAAGAACGAGTCCGAGAAGGAGGGAGAGACCAGGCCAATAAGCTCCAGAAGTGAGTGAGACGATTGGCCTTTTGGTGCGGGCCGCGGGAATGGATCGAACTTGGCATTGGAGGACTTATTGACGTAGAAGCCGGATACATGCGAGGTAATCTGGAACTGCTCGCCTTCGTTGGTAGTCACAACAATGTACAGCAAATGGCCCCGCTGTCGTAGGTGGCAAGGCGGGGGATTCCATGAGGACAGGGCCACCGACTTGATCGTCTTTGGAGAGGGCTCAACTGGCTCAGGAATGAGGCTAGCAAGCGGCGGCGTAGCTTGAAAATCGTAGTCCTTGACAGGAAGTTGATCCAGGTTGTTATCAGCCTCAGCTTGCACATTCCTTGCGACAGACTCATAGAGCGACAGGCCAGGAAGCACGCCCTGTGAAATATCGGATCGATCCCCCGCAGCACCTATAAGCTCCCGAATCCTGACCAAGTGAATTCGGGCTTCCTTCTCGGTATATGGGTCTTGGACCAAGTGAAACTCCGGCTCAGTGCCGAGATCAGGGATTTCGGCAAGAGGAATGAAGTCATTGATCATCTGACCACGAAACTCAAGGTGGAAGCA
This sequence comes from Hypomyces perniciosus, assembly GCA_008477525.1. Classification (NCBI taxonomy): domain Eukaryota; kingdom Fungi; phylum Ascomycota; class Sordariomycetes; order Hypocreales; family Hypocreaceae; genus Hypomyces; species Hypomyces perniciosus. The sequence continues at coordinate 3,618,221 of SPDT01000003.1, forward strand.
CGTATATTGAAATGCTGCGGGCAAGTCGATGATAGACTGGCGGATTTCGTGGACCTGTTCCTGAGTTGATACCTAATGCCCACATTAGCACGCAGGGTCATAGACAAGGATAGCGATGTTGTCAAGCGCACCATGATCTGCATCTTCTCTGACTTGGGATCGGGAAGGACGATAGTAAGATTTAAAATAGCTGGATCGAGCGAAGTCAGACCACAGAACAATCAGGACGGGATACCAAAATATACCATCAGTGCCAGCATCCGCCTCCGCCTCCGCCTCGGCACCCGCTTCAGGGGCGGGCGCTACATTGTTGTTGGACTCATCAAGAGAATTGACTACAAGGAATGCCCATCCATGGTCAGCTAGCAAGTCGAAGGAACTCGGTGGCTCAGAGACGAAGTACCTGGAGCCGAAGACGCAGCAGGGTGTGCTTCGGCCGCCATTGTCATACAACCGAAGGCGTGAAAACCAAAGTACAACTAAATCAAGGACAGTCTAGAGGAGAGCAGAACACCAGTCATCCAAATACCCGCCGGCAATGACTGGGAGGTTTGGATAATTGGGCTTTGAGGGTGTTAGAGAAGCATTGGAGACAATGTCATGGGTGAAGAAAAAAAAAATTAGATAAATGCCTGAACGGCAATGTTCCGGCGCCTCGGAGCTGTAAAACACACTATGAGTACCTGATTTTGTGTATGCTGGACATTTTCAGTGCTGGTACCCCACGGGTTTTGTGTGCTTTGTGGGCCCCGAAGCCAGCCGGCAGACCCATAGTCTCAGACAATACGGAGTAGTAGACTACTGCTCCCTTAGTAGGTACGGTAATAGCCACTAGAGCGAAAATGGAAGAAAGTAAACAGTCTCTAAACATAGACACGAGACCATCATCCTTGGACGAACCATCTTTCGCAAGGATTGCCGTTATGCTGCGCTCATATTAGTATCCTTTGTTGCTCATGACACTCATTAAACTCAATGGGTTTACCAATCGAACCATCTGACGCATTGCCAGCACACCGTCTCTGTGCGCGACCTCGACCTTCAAGCGGCCTGAGTGGGCTGGATTCTGACGACTTGCAGCCATGGACCGCGGCTCGATGTCATCGGCTGCTTCGCCAGGTTCAGTCACGCTTGGCTAGCCTTCGCAAGTTGGTGTCCGCAGATCGCCTGAACTCGTCGACCAAATCTAAACGCCCTTCGAACGACGAGCCGCGTACGACATCCAAACGTATTCGCCTCACGTATGGTCAAAAGCCCTCGCAGCCATCCTCCCCACTACACGAATTGACCACGACCACACCCCCGCGACCGATTCGCACTCTTGGGACAATGAGGTTGGGAAACTCATCACCAGCCTCTGGAGCTGTCGACTTCCGTACACCGGTGTGGCGGAAGATCCGAGAGCAGACGGACACGCCACGGCATATTTCCAATTTCACACCAATCCCCCTTGATGAAGACGATCTTCTAGCGGCAGTCCCGCCAAACATGACAGAAGAAGTGCGGTCGCTTCGGCAGATAGTCCCAGCTGACCACTATCGAATCTACGAAGCCATATTCGACTGGCTTAACATCATTTTGCGCTCAACAGCTCCGCGAGCCCAACAAATCCATCCGAAGTCATTGCTCGCCATGTGTCTGCGCAAAGTGCCTGCCTGCATCGCCGACATAGAGGCGTGGGAGCGACAGCGTTACAAGGAAGCTGGCACTAAATCCACGTGGGACACGTCCAACATAACCTTCGATTTGTATGATCAACTGGAGGCATTTGGGCCAGGCGGCGCCGGATGGCGTCCATTGAAAGTAGTAGTCCGTTCGCAAGCCATCCAGCTTTTATCGACTGCTATTTCTGATGGACTATTTCATCCAGGATTCGAAAATATGCTGATACGCCTTTGTGGTCATCTGAACTGTCACGAAGAGGCAGCAGTTCTGATATCATCGATCAATGGGCTACTTCCTGGACCACGAAATGCAAAAAGTCAATTTACCGAGAGCCGACGGCTTCGACCATTGTGTATATTGTTAGAGACCTCTAGATGCAAAAGGATCCCGGGTCCTATTTTCGACTGTGTATCGATCCTAGTCGATCAAGAACGCTTGCCGCTAGCGTGGCTCTCCGCGCGAGGTTTCTCCAGTATATGGGCATCCAGCCTTGAACTCCTAGCCTCGAGCAAGGCAAGGCCGTCAGTTTTGAAATTTATGTGCACAGCCATCACGTTAGTTGCCCGGGGTGACCGAACCAAACGCGGAGTCGAAGGGTGCAACGTGGAACAAGCACTCATTGGCATCGCCGCCGGCGTGACGACCGCAGCGTTAGCTTTAGAGACTGAGATCAGTCATGGTGACGGGAGTCGAAGAGTGAGGGCCTGGAGGCGGCTAATCTATGTGCTGGAATACAGTATCGCCCATATTCGGCGATACAGGCACCGCAAAAGTGGTCATGACAATGGCTTGTTCATACTTATCATGGCCCGATACCTTGCTGTGGCAGACTCATGTCTAACGAATGTTAGTTTTAGACAACAAGCGGCCGAGGAGTTACAGGAGTTGGCCTCTAGGATAGATGCCAGATCCAAGAAGGATAGGTATTACCGCCAAATGATTCTCTTGATATGCACAACAGCACAATGCCGCCGGCGAAGCCTTTTGGCCCCAGGTCATGACAGTTTAGCTGATATTTGCTCCAAGTTGGGCAGCCTGGCATTGCCAGATTGGTTTGGCGACGGGCTTCGGAAAGATGTTGCTTTTATACTGGCGCAGAAGACGAAGGATCTGCGCGATCTTGCCTTCGCGGAGAGTCTCCCCACGGCCACGAATACCGCGAAGATTGACACTATGTTCTCAGGGTGGCGCTGGGAGGAGGGCATCAGTGAATGGGTTCAGCCCAGTCCTGAATCGAAAACGAAAACAGCTGGCGCACCCCAGCCAACAAAGGATTGGGAGACCAAAGGCCCGGAGATGGACGAGAATTGGAGTAGCATCAATGAGTGGAGCTTGATCCAGAAACGAAGGAAGAGCCATAGTCAAAGTCAGAACGGACGTGTCCCACTGGCGACACGAACCACGACAATGGGAATAAAGAAAGCAGCTAGTCGACCGAGTTGCAGCTGGAATATCACGAAGTGTGACACTGTGTTCAGGACCACGACTGGGAAAGCTGGTTCGACAAGTAAGCTGGGACAGCAGAGGTCCCGCCCGGCACTTGCTATTCTTGGCCAGCCACGGACTTTGAACGATGACAGGGACGATTTATTATAAATCAGAGCTCGTGGTGAGCTTGTTGCGCTGGAATAGGACAATATTGTGTTTTTGCCTTGATTGCTGATTGTGTAAGGAGGCATGGCAAGAAGGAATCTGCGTTGAGCAACAGCAGAGAAGGAGCCTGTATCGACTCATGTGGAGACGTGTAATTAGTGGTGCCTCTTTCATCAATATGTACATTTAGGCATCAGGTAGGTAGGCACCTCCCTTCTATACGGACAAGGCAGCAGATTGTTTCTGGGCTTCCTGTCGCCCGTTGAGTAAGTCACCATAATACTATTACAACATACACCACGCGATAGGAGAAGGAATAGGCAGTGACGAAGAAAAACAGGGATGGATTTGTCATATAATACTATTGTTCCTCGACAAGACCTGGCAGTATTTCAATAAGGACAAGTATTACTACTGTCCGGTCTGTAATACTCGTGCATGCTATTTGTTCAAGTCCGTTACTCAGCAAGTCTTAGGTGCAAAATCCCTTGATAACTTGCGATCTGCGCATTCGGGTTCCAAATCTAAAGATGTCCCTAAGTTCATTAGTCGAAATGCTTATCCGGACTGCCTGGTTGTTCGTCGTTATCGCCCGCGGCTGTATTTCATGGCAGTGTACGAAGTAGAACTGATGTAGTATTACCTACATACGAGGCCGGGGCGTTTTTGGTAAGGGATTGGTAACGGACCAGGTAACTGGAAAGCAATGGTCTCCTTCGGCCTCACTCTGTATTACTAGAATTAGAACACTCCCAGCCTCGCTAGTACCTGTAATAGTGTATATAATCTCAGTGTAGTACGTAAAACCAGTTGGGGGAAGGTAAGGTTATTGGCCGCGTCACAATTACACTTGTCAGTACTACTGGGACAGGCTTAGTGCGGAGCATGCAATAATCAAGATTCAAGATGCACCTTGCCGAAATGATAGTAGTACAAGTACTTCGTACTAGTAGTATTTTTTTGGTGCATTAGCGCGTCGCGCCTGACCCGCAGATATGCACATAAGAGGGTGATACTACTTGGTCCCTGCTTTATCATAGTCTCGTGCTCACATCATCACCTGCGTGTACCGCAACAACCATCCAACAGAGTGCCATCCCTCGGCACTTCTTCCATCCAAAGCCTGTCTTGCAGGTCCACACCGCAAGACAGCATCGAACAAGAATTCGGTAGGCGAAGGAGCAGATTCAATTGCGAAGACAGTAAATTCATCATATTTCAACATGGCGGCATCTCACAGCGCCATTCCCTTCCTGGTGGCTATGATGCTACTCACCGGTGTTTGCAACACCTTAGTGACGAAGTACCAGGTAAAGTTCCAAATGGCCGACCACGTTTGAACTTGTGTTGTCTTCTTGTAAGAGTCCAGCATTAACAGGCACTACTAAAGGATAATCAATGCGTCCGCAACTGCCATGACGAAGATCCGGCGCGCCGAGTCTACTTCAATCAGCCCGTATTACAGACAGCCCAAATGTTTGTGGGTGAGATGGGCTGCTGGCTTGTTGTGGCCGCCATGACCCTGTATCGCCGGCTCGCATCAAAGCCTTTGCCCGCAGAGCGTGGTTACCAGGCCGTTGGCCCCAGTGAATCGGACGATGACGATGACGAAGGAACGAAGCTATCTGTTCTCCGAGGCTACAGAGTTGTACTGCTTGCCCTGCCAGCTATTTGCGATATCTGTGGCACTACGCTTATGAACGCTGGTCTCCTCCTTGTTGCCGCATCGATCTATCAAATGACCCGTGGCGCCTTGGTTTTGTTCGTGGGCCTTTTTAGTGTTGTGTTCTTGCGGAGGCATTTGAGACTCTTTCAATGGCTCTCACTGGCTGGCGTGGTTTTGGGCGTGGCTGTTGTAGGACTTGCCGGAGCTATCTGGCCAGATGAGAAGTCCAGAGCCTCCAATGGCGAGTCCCTCGACGGCGCAGACTCCCCTGATGGTTTATCAGATGCTACCCGAGCCATCATCGGTGTCTTATTAATAGCTGGAGCGCAGATCTTCACGGCGACCCAGTTCGTCTTGGAAGAATGGATTCTGGAGAACTCGCCAATGGAACCGATCAAGGTTGTTGGCTGGGAGGGCATCTTTGGTTTCGTTGTTACGCTGGCGGTCATGGTTGTCATGCACTTGCTTGTTGGCCGAACAGAAGCCGGTCAATACGGCTACTTCGACATGGTCGAAGGGCTTCGACAGATGAGGGATTACAGGCAACTACTAGTGTCAAGCATCATCATCATGATTAGCATTGGGTAAGTGTAATATTGTGCCTTGGAATGGTGGTCTTGACTGATCCGATGTTTTCACAGAGGCTTCAACTTTTTCGGCTTATCAGTGACACGGAGCGTCAGTGCAACCTCACGGTCGACCATCGATACCTGCAGAACCCTCTTCATTTGGGTGGTCTCTCTGGGTCTTGGTTGGGAGACCTTCAAGTGGCTCCAGATCGTTGGCTTCGCACTGCTGGTATACGCCACGTTTGTTTTCAACGGCATCGTACAACCACCATTTGAGTGTCTACGAAGCGAGGGTGAGACACAAGAGCTACTCCCGGAGGAGCCGATTGAACATCAGTGAACATGCTGCAAGAGAGCTTTTTTTTGAATATTCTCCTGAAAGTGCTCAAATTTATAGAACCTTAGGTATAATTGAGCTGTGGTTCTGGCACCATGGAGGAGTATCGGGGTTGGGTCAGGTTAGCTAGGTAGCTTGGACACTAGAGACGTACATGGGGACGTCAAAGGGTTTCTTCTTATTATGGATTATTATAGGGATTTGATTTTCACGTCAGGGTTTAGTTTTATGGGCGGCTATGAAACCAAGATTGAATACATTATGTTGCTTTATGTCCAAATTTAACCAAGGACCCCCAACTGCGCCGCTCCAATGCCCTATTCTCAATCCTAACCGCCCAACGCCTGCTAAAAGGAGAATAACACAAAACAGAACGTCACACTCCACCTATGTGACTCAGCAATACGCGATAGAATCAGGCAACATTGCACAAAAGCTCAGCCTCCAGTATGAACTTGCCTTCCTTGTACTTCTCTGACGTCTCAAAAGCCTTATCATACTTCCAACCCACCGTGTCCTTGCATTGATGGCAGGTGATGTCGCGGACGATATGCCGGCCGGTGGTCATGTTACGCTCGTTGGGTTCTCCGGTATCGATATTGACAACATTGTGGAATAGATAGGCCTTCCCATGCTGGCCACGGAAGTTCTGTATTTCGCATTCCCGTTAGTTACGGTACAAGCCAAGGCACGGAGGGAGATATAGGGAGAGGCAGGAGGCCGATAAGGGTTGGCGCACTCGACTGATGATATCCTCGTGGTTTGCGAGATGGGCCTTGCAGGTCTTGCAGCCATAGATCTTGCTGCTGGTGAGGTAGGTGTTGTATGCTAATCCCATGGTTGCGGCGGCGTTTATGAGCTTGGGTGACGGTTGGGATACCGAGCAGTTGTGAGGGAACAATAGTTGTGAGAGTCGTCTGCTTCCTACTGCTTGCGAAATGCAAGGCTTTGCAAGTTGTGGTGGTATGAGAGATGTTAGAAGAGGCAGCAGGCACCAACAGCATCAAATGAGGTGCAGTGACATATTAGAGGATCAACACCCCACGCCGCCTCGGTCTCTGGGTAATAATCTAAGCAGGTCACTGGTAGGTGGGTTTATGTGCGGAGTGCTACGGTATGCATCTATCGAGTACTACGTACTTTGTACTACGTCACAAGCACGTCCCAGTCCGAATGTAACCCACCGTGGTGAAGATAACAGTATTAGGTATTATTACGAAGTACGGAGTACTTTGCACGGAGTACGAAGTATTAGTACTGGTACTTAATTATTATTATTAGGTATAAATTATGTAGGAGGAACCAATTCTCAACGCTTAGCCTTGCTCTGTTTCGCCTCCAACTTCTTGTCCTTGATATTGTTATAGTGCCAAATGCCCCGTTCCCGATCACTTTCTAGCTGTCGCTTGTCTTTCTCGCTGAGAGGGACACCCTCTATACCCTTCACTGTCTTCCCCTCGAGGAACATGATGAACCCCCCCACAGCCGCAACGATGCATGCAAGCGCTACGAACAAACCCGTGCTCCAGCTTGGCCGGTTGAATCTATTCATACCCCACATGAAGCCCGAGAGGCAGCACTGAAGAAAAGTGTTCCAGACCATGAGCCAGATGACAAGATCTAGTTTCCATAATGCAGTTGCTGGTGCCCGCACTCCGGTTAAAGGAGGGTCAGGTATCGTATTCTCAGGATGGGGAATCGCCGATAATGCAGCAGATCCGGCCGCGTCTCCCACATTCTTGGGGCCGAGTTCCAGTGGGAGTTCCGTAGATCCTTCAAGCCGAAACCAGCCGCGATGGATGCCGGCGAGCCGGCGAAGAGCACGGGGTTTCTTCATAAGCCGATATTGTAGCAGAAAGTACAGATCTCTAAACCGCCACGGCGCGAGTCCAAAGCCCGTAACACAGAAGAGTGCATTGAGAATTTGTGAGTCGTACTCGATCCACTTCCGTCGTGGTGAGTCAATGTCGTCGCAGGTCGGATAGCACATAGCTGGAGCTACAAAAGAAGAATCGTTAGATCCAGGTTCTTGCACTCCCAATAGGCGTCAGGGGTCTGGGCAGAGGGGATAATTCTTACCCGCATTGCAAAGCAGCAGAAACAGCATGCCACCCCATGCGACCACATTGAGGCCATATATGGTAACAATAAACCCGATAGGTGTGAGAAAGTAATTCCAAAACGTAACCCAGCCAAGCTTCGTAGACTCAGCACATGAGTGTTTTGGAGGGAAGTGGTAGCCGTTGGGGAATGGCGCGGCTGCTGCAGGCTCATCAGTGACTGCAATCGCTGCCAGTGATGCAGATCCGGAGCTATTGTCCTGCTGAGTCTTCGAGGTGCCCTCCTTGGGGACGGACTGAACACGGCGCAGGCTTCCGCTCAGCGACGAAGACGCGGCCGGCCGATTCGCAATCGAGTTCTGGGTGTCATCCGAATCGAACCTGGGCGAGCGAGGACTGGCGGTTGTACTCTGGTCACTGAGCGCAGGGAAAGGCTCGGTGTCATGATGAGTGCCACTACTCATACCAGATGCCTCCATGTTGTCGTGGCTAGGGCAAGCAAGGCCTGGCTCTGAGTGATTGCGCCGTTTCGTGTCGTTGATACAATGAAGCAAACAGAAATACCGATGCAGTTTGATAGGAGTCACAGTCTGCCACGATACCTAGAGAATGGTTGATGTTTGGAGCAAATGAGACAAGAAGTCCACGCAGAATGGGTTGTTATCTACTCCGTAGGGAGATTTATTAATATTACGACATCGAACAAGGAGCGTTTTGTTCATAGGGTCTTCAAGCCACTCGTACTCCGTACATACGTACAAAGTACGAAGAGGAGGTACTAGTACCTACTAGTACTAGTGCATATCCACAACGGGTTGTATGCATCAAGTCTATCCCTGTGCTTAGTGCATGCTTCGCACAAGTACATATCTCTAATAGTACTAGTACCTAATATATAGGTACATAGTAGTACTACTACTTCCTTCTACCTAGGTAGTACTTCGTTATACTAGTGTATTGCCAGAAAGGTACCACTACCTAGTACTTAGTAGTAACTACCTTTTATTCGGTACCTAGTATATACTTCACTCACCACACCAGAGCCGCCTGACCTCATCTGGAATTTTTCCTCACAAAACACGAATTGTTTGGAAGATCAAGATGGACGCCTCGCTGCACCACGCAATCACGAATGTCACGTCAGCGGTTTTTCATAACCTGCAAGACCAACACGACTGGACGTCGTTGGAAGTCAATACGATTCCCGGGCTGACGCGGCCATTAATTCGGGGTCTCCCGCCACGTCTTCTGTACCTGCACCCAGATGACCAGATCGCTGCTCTCGTTCATGAGAAGTCGTCGGGTGTGAAAACGCAACATGACCCAGAACTTGAGTGGGTGTTAGCAGTTCACCTGTCCGAAAAATGGTCTCTTTCTGGCTTTTCTGCCGTCTTCGACGCAATACCAGAGACAGGCAAACGAGCCAAGAGAGTTGTCCTAGCCACTCTTCACAATGACTCCACGGTTGTCTATTACCTGCTTCACGAGGGAATGATCAAGCCTCGGCAGAATTAAGCGGCCGCGTCTGGTTTGGCGATCTTCTCATAACACTTCATGAAACGCCAGTTGTTTCGACGAGGCGGATCGGGCCCCGAGCTCCCGGCAACGGCACTGTGAGTCGAACAAACAGACAGGCTGATAAGCTTTTGGCTGTGTTATTAAAGCCTTTCTAGATTCCAGTTGCCCACCCTGTTGAGAGGAGAACTCGGGCAGTCGCTATCTCTGCTCAAAGAGCTCGGGGAACTCAGGGAACCGAGATCTATTCTCTTCTTAGCGCACTACATCTTCACGGCTCTTCCACCAGCGAGAATCCCGAAGCAACTTGGACGTTGTATGCCAACTGCACAACAGTGCTAAATGATATCATTCGGGATCCTTGTGGTGACTCACGACCATCTTCGCATTATTGAAACTGCGGCTGCATCTTAGTCTTCCACGTTGTGTGGCTTGTCCTGCCAACCGTTGTCAAGCGAACCGGACATCGTTCGCAGTGACAAAGATGTGTTATTGTGGTTGAAAGAAGGACGAAACCCCGCAGGTCAAACAGGATTGCGCATCCTATCTCTGGCATAGTCGACAGCTCGACGATAAAGAAACGCAATCATTTTGTCACACCTGGCATCCATCATCATCGCACTGGGCTAGGATCGTGTCGACCATTAAGCATCGTAGAGAAGTGTTGACCATTCACAAAATACAAACAATGGACTTGTGCGCCCATTCTATCCTCCTCCCAACTGGCCCATACCCAGATTTATGCCTTGGCTATCAGCTGTCATGTGTCTGTGTCTGCCAGGCCTCAGCTTGAGTGGGATAAAAATTAAAGCAGGTGCATCTGCCGTGTCAGAATACACGCTATCTTGGATATTGCAGACTGTAAGGGCCAGGTAGTCCTCCTATATGTATTCGTAGCCCTGCCTTGGGAACCTAGGCAAGACATCTCAGTGTCAACGACTAAAAGGACATAATTCGATAGTTGTAGTCAACTGGTATTAGTATCCTGTGCCACTTCGTCATTGCGTCGCCTGCGAGAGTGTACGAATAAGTATATTATACTGGCCAATTATAGGCTTAATAGGTACTTCGTACTATTAAGGCAATAACGATGAGACTCGGGGTGCCTTAGTACCTCTTAATGTCTGGTGATTATTACTGTCCATACGTACCTTTGTTAGTGCTTGTCGTACAGGGGAGGGCTGTGTGATACAGTGCGAGCTGTCGCTGATGCATAGACGCCACAGAGCGATGGGTCTGGGGGTGTGGGCAGTTAATGGTCCAAGTACTCCGTACTGCTTCGAAAGAAAGGTACCTAGGCTACCCCACGTCTTCTAGTCGGCCTAGACTGTTTTTGGTAGGGCAGCGACCCGCACCCGCACCCGTAGTCGGTAATGTTGACTTTCCGCCATCCTGGCGGCAGATTGAGGCTTAGCGGATGGGCCCACATCGCACAGGAGGGACAGAGGGAGAGGAGCCGCACCTTTGTACCCGAGCTGCTGGTGGTACTTGGCGCTGCAACTTTTCGCTGATAGGGGTGGCCGAGGCATCAGCTCCTTCATAGCACTTTGTGCGAAAGCTTGGAAGGCCATGGCTCCTCTACTTGGACAAGCTGGGATATTACTTAGTGGTAGATATTACTACTTACTACTACACTAGTACTATGAAGTAGGTACTCCGTACTTTGTACTCCGTATTGCTGCTGTTGCTGCTGGGCTGCTCTACCGCATACAACTAACTGCATACTCCATTTGTTTGGTTGTTTTCGACCCCATTCATTCCCCTCTCACAAGGCCTCTCTCCCGCATTCGCTGGCTCGCTCGGGCGTAAACACCGACCGTAATCTCTCCCACACACTCACGGACTGACATATGGACACTCTCACGGAAACACAACTCATCACACATCACACCTCGCTCGAGTTGCTATGCTTTCTCTCTCGCAAACACGCAACATAACTCTGCGCACAGAGTACTACTACTACTAATCGTACTACTCCCCAGCAGCTTCTCTCGCGTCGTCTCTATCCGTGCTAATAAATCAGCTTGCCGCCCAATCCTCTCCCCACCGCCGACAACATCCGGCCGACCTCACTCCCAGAAACCCTCGCCGTTCGTCTCTCTGCTTGCAACAAGACATTGCCCACCGCCGTGAGAGCTACTTCGGCTCGTCTCATTTCGAGTCACCAGGGCTTCTTGCTCGCGTTTTTCTCCTGCGTCCGCGATTGGCATAAGTCATTCAAGTGTCGCACCCATCACCCACATCCTAAGCTGAAGCTTGAATACCTAATACTACTTGCTGCGCCTTCTTAGCTAGAGGCAACCTTGGGCGTTTACACCTAACGAGGTCCACGTGCCTCCGCGCAAAACACCGCGCGCGCACACACACACACTTGCGTAGGGGAAGAAGAGGTGCGGACTCAAGCCCCAACAAACTGAAAGGAACGGTCAGGGTGGAAATCCGAGAGGCAATTATCTTCAGAAGAAAGAGAAGGACAGGCGAAGCCAAGCCTATTCAATCAGCCCAGCCCACCGCCCTCCATTTCCCCGGATACTTTCAACGGGCTGCGACTCTCGCCTTATCGGCCAAGAGCCTATTATTTATAACCCCCAAACCACTGCGCCATTAGCCGCGCTAGAATCGTCGGCCTTTCTTAAGGTGCCATGGCGAGTTGACCAGCAAGCCTTTGGTCGAGAGAATTATGACGACGGCTCCGCAGCAGCAGCAGCAGCCACATCATCAGCGGCCACAGCACAGCCCTTACCAGCTGCAACATCAATACCATCACGAAGTACCACCACCAACACCACCATCACAACACCTACAGTACGGCTTGCATGTTCAACTGGATACCGCGACCTACGACCCAGATGAGGTAGTTCCACGCGGCAGTCCTCTCATGCAGCCATTGCGTCCCAGGCTTGAACCGTCGCCGAGCCCGCCTCCAGAGATACCCCCCGGTCAAGTCAGTTTCAGTCCTCCTCCCATCGACGGCCGTACCAAATCTAATCGCCTAAAGATTCAACCCCTTTCTGGTGATGCCGTGCTTGTCTCCTATCTCGACGACGGCCGGCGCCCAGAGATAGCCCAAACTGCTGGTAGTCAGGCATTGCCTAGTGCCGATGATGATAACGACGACTTCTGCAACGACAATAGCGACGACAACGGCAACGGCAACGGCAACGGCAAGCACGACGAGCCTCGGTCTGGCAGCGGCCCTTCAGGCAAGGCGTCGTGTCGAGATACTCATGGGCGAACCGAGAGAAACGACACCTTGACGCAAACCCGAAACCCGATGACCGCGACGAGCACCCTCCAGGCTGTTGCCGTTGATGCTCTACAGGCCGTTGCCGCAGAGCCGTCGCGTCACCATGTGCTACTCAAGTCCGATTCCGACATCTCAGTGTCAACTCGCCGGCTCTCCATCCGCGATGAACAATCACTCAGCCTCGGCCATCATCCCCGAGAGCTCTCCCTGCCACGCGGTCACCTGAAAGCGGCAGGCGCAAGATCTCCACCGGTCGCTTTGCCGACCCCCGGTGAATTGCCCCCTTTGCAGATGGACTCGCCCAAGTCTGAATCCAACGGGGGCCAAAGTCTGAGCTTACCCTCTATACGGTCTACCCTTGGCGACATCAATCGTCTCCCTGCGGAGCCCCGGACGCATCTCGATAGGGACTTGTCTACACGCCCTGGTGGTCCAACACAGGCCTTCCCTCGATCTCCATCCACGGGTATCCCACGACTCCCCGCTGTGTCTGCTGGTAACCATGTGTCGCCCCCTATTTCTCCAAATGAGGCCTATCCGCGAGGCCTGCCATCGCCACACTCCATCTCAACCCCAAGTCCTTTCTATTACTCTGCCAATGGGCTCCATCAACGTCAGAGCCTCGAATATATCAGTAATGCCTCTGGTGACACCTCCAGAACAGATCACACCCCTTCTGCACTAGCGACTACGGTGTCTGTTGCAGATAGGATGAGTATTGATGGTCTGACCAACCCCCAGGCTGGTCTTTATATCTGTAATGTTTCCGGCTGCAGCGCTCCGCCATTCCAGACCCAATATCTTCTCAATTCCCACGCCAATGTGCACTCATCGGCTCGCCCACACTACTGCCATGTTCGAGGGTGTCCTCGTAGCGAAGGGGGAAAAGGCTTCAAGCGGAAGAATGAGATGATTCGACACGGCTTGGTCCATGATTCTCCTGGCTACGTCTGTCCCTTTTGTGCAGACAGGGAGCACAAGTACCCCCGACCGGATAATCTACAAAGGTATGTTTCAGCGTTCTGCCACGCATCATCGTACTTAGCTACGCTGTAAAGTCTGAGACCCAGATGGCTCTAGTACAAACATATGTATATTGCTTCTTCTGTCCGAAGCGGCAGTGTTAACGTCTCAACTCGCAGACATGTTCGCGTGCATCACGTCGACAAGGATAAGGACGATCCCCTTTTACGGGATGTTTTGGCCCAACGCCCTGACGGACCAAATCGAGGTCGGCGAAGGCGAGGAGCACCACCATAGAGACATGTCTCCGACTTTATGACGAATCGTTACTTAGAAAATTCCGCCCAGCCTTTAATTTGTTTGGCTACCACGAGCACAAGGGAAGAGGAGTGTGTGGATTCCCAAGGCACTGGGGGAGGGTGCGGGCCTGACTAACGCACGTTGTTCATGATCATGTTTGAATTTTGCGTGATGATGATGCACTGATCTGTTTCAGCGTGTTTTTTTTGGAGTGGCAGATTTGGCGTTGCGGTCTTTTATATACCAGGCTCATTTGGCCATTGTTATTTGTTGTATCTTATTCCCCCATCTCGGTCTCGATTTCATTCCTGTTCCCGACCGGGTACATCTTGTGGCCGCGTCTTGTCTTCGTCTGCACACTCTGAGTCTTTTCATTTCCCTTGCAGAACAGCCGGTTCTTCATCTAGCAGACATCTCCTGGATACAGATGATTGAGGGTGTTCGTCATCCCTCGTTCAATTGACAGCCCCAGACTACAAAGCTCCTACCATAACAAGTTCGCTCAGTTGCGTCCTAATATCAACAACGATGAAAATTCACCGAGACTTTTTCTTCTCCAAGTTGTCATACCCATCACCAGCAATACGCTTTTAAATGTCGGCTTCGGATGCTATGGTGTTTACCTACAATACACTACTCAGCCTCCCATGCTCCAATCCGAACAGGCGAGTCGCTGAAAATCTCGCCGTTGATTGCCTGAGCCGTGTGATTTGCCCCGATGCTCTCTATCACCAACCATACGACCTCGCGTTCCGTCCTTCCCGGCTCTAGATCGAATTCGGGGGTGCGAATAGGCGCTGTAAAGTCCTGGAAATCCCCATCACCCGACTCTGTAATAGTGACCTGTTCCGGTCCTCGTCCACATACGATCGAGATTCGAGCCATCAAACTCGGCGAAGGTCGATCGTGAGTGTACTCGAACCCTGGGCGTGGCACCACACCGCATACAGATACGCTGGCATGGGTCAGCCATGAGACACTGAGAGCCGCTCTCCATCGCTCTCCGCCACCGTTGAATGTGAACTGTGGCAGCGGCGTTCGCAGCCTGCCCGCTGCATCAGCGGGGACGGGCTCCAGAGAAACAGGCGTCATCGAAGCCACTCGGAGTGCAAATGCAGCCATCTGACCGGCTTCAAAAGTCGAGCAAACTAGCGTATAAACTCCAGCATCGAGCTTGGGGATATCCGCCACGGCACACCCGCGACGATACTCACCAGATGAAGTTACCAGGTCCTTTGTCCTCACAGTGTTAACCCGTTCCCCTCGCCCCCAAACAAGATCAGCATGGAGGTGGATATCCCCATTGTCTGTGGACAGGAGAATGGATATGGGGCTAGGTTGTGATATAGACAACTTGAACTGTGGGTTCAGGAAGTACGTCGAGCACGATGAGTTCCCGCCCGCTGTGCGTCTGCTCCAGGCGCCCAGGTGCTCCATAGTATGTGTCATGTTCTCCTCCGCCTCTTTGACCTCCACTGGTGCATGAGAAAAGATGGATAGCGTAAACGTGTACCTACTCAATGGCAGCTCTTGCTGATCGATGACCAGCGTGTATCGCTTCCCAGGGCGTGTATCGAGACGCGCAAGGGTTTGTGGCGAGTCCACATATGGCCCACGGTATGCTTGCCCTTCACTGACCTGAACCCTCTTGCCATTGCTCTCAAACACAAGGATACTCATGAAGCCAAGTTGGCGGGCCACAGTAGCCATGGAGCCTGACTTGTTGCGGGCTATCTCGAGCTCGGCGTCCACAAAGTGTCGGCTCACGAGGACCCAGATCGACCCACCACTCGGAGAGAAGAGAGAGAATTGGGGATTTCGCAATAAGGATGCGGAAAAATACTTGGGCGGGATGTCCCAAGTAAAGTGATGGTCTTGGCGGTGTGAGAACAAGGCCGGATTCCAGTTCAGGTACATAGACTCGAAGTGCTGTGATACATCTTCAATCGTCAACCAGAGAGCACCGGAAGGCGGCAAGTCGGCATCGCCGTCCTCTTCCTGTCGGAAAGCAGACCACCCCGCTCCCGTCCATGATTGGCTATGCGACCAAGGGTTTTTGACTAGAAGTCTGCGGACTCCTCCCGCTGAGTCAATATCTTGCACGGCATAGTCATGCTCGCCAACAAGACCCATGGCATCTTCTTCGTCTGCGGAAATTCGGCCCGTACCCAGAGTAACAACAACATCCTGCATGTCATAGGCCGCCTTGATCCTCGCCCACGTTGCGTCAACGTCGAAATCCTCCCTATTTTGTTTTGCATTAGTAATTAACTACATTGTCGCATTACACGCAAATCAGGGTAAGATTTATGCTCGCACCTTTGAAGAAACAGCTGCTCAGGAATCCAGCCAGTGAGAACCCAGAGATCAGTTCCTGAATTGCTTCCAGGAAAGTCGTAACCGCCTCTCACTTTGAGGTACGCTTTCTCAAGCAGCGCGGGCCATATCAGGCTAGGATTGCGCCTATCGACGACAAAGAGGGCGCGATTCGTTCGCGAGGCCGGCAGCTTATCGTCTATGGTGACTCGCCTGGCGCAGCCGTTGAAGTTCATGCGAAGCACGTATTTGCCCGAAGGGGAGAGTTTGGGCTGACCTTTTGCATGGTCGAAGGGGTATATGATTGTCGAGAGAACCTGAATACGGAGTGTCACAATGTTAGTCAAACTAGCAGCCACTGATAAGCTGCGGCCTCTTCACCTACCAAGTGCTTTCCTGTCAATATGCCCGCCGCTGCAGATAGACCAGCCACGACAGAACAATCAGTGGTCACATCCTGCACCAAATCACAGGTCCTCTTCAATTTCATAAACCCATCTTCACCATGGTCAGAGGGCAAAATGTCAAACAAGTCGTGAGGCCTGCTCCAGGATGAAAAGTTTGCTGCCTGGGTCGTGGACAGCGTAAATATGGTAGTGTCACTGAAAGAAACAGTGAGTCTGGGACCAGATAACGAGCGATTGATAGCATGATGTGTGTGCCGAAATGGGATTACAGGAGAGCTCACGTGAAGGCCTCGGCGCCAGGCTCGAGCTGGAATTCGGCATCCGAAGGCTCGCTTTCCCAAGGAGGATAGTCGCTACCATGAAGACGTGAAGCCTGATGCAAAATGTCCAATCCTCGCGATGAACACAAGGGAGGAGATGAGGGCGACGCTGCACGACCTGAGGCCGATGGGGGCGGCTTGGCCAATTGGACTTTAAGCTGCTCGGCATGAGCAATGAGTCTTTGACATTTGCGACGTAGACGAGCTGCCTCAGCCTTGGTGACAGTCTCCTCGGCGGCAGCTCTCATGTACAGCTCGGCCGCCTGGATGGCATGTTCTAGGGCTTCTTGGCCAGTTGTTGTCGCGAGCAGAGACTCGGCGGCCTAAGGGAAACTAGAGTCAATACATAGAACCCGGGGCGGGGTGTTGGGAATAGCAAGATTGGAGAATGAGTGGCATTGTTTGTATGGATCCGCTCACCTGGGCTCTCCTCTCCATGCCTCAGTGTAATGGTATCATGGCGTCAATACTCGGTCATATGCTGATAACCCTCGTCCACAGACGATAACAACACAGATCAATAGGCTGGCTGGTGCGCAAAGAGAGGGACGCCACCTGGTGGGCGTCATAGGACGCTAGCAGGGTAATGTAGTATGTAACAGTACGGTTGAAAAAAGGCAGGATATCTGTTTTCCGAACGTACGAAGTAAGTACCTGGTCCTAGATCCGTTACGGGGATGGAACTAAGAACCTGGAGTCTGCTGCTGAACTATGCACCAGTAATGAATGACGCCCATCTACGAAGTAGGTATCTATATATGCAATTCACGATATCGGGATACTGGCTATTGAGGGGGTAGGACTAGTATTACTACCCTACCTACTCTGCTCCGTAGGTATGTATTGTATTATCTCCCTCGCAGTACTTGTAGTACATAGTACCTCCTACATGAGGCAGTGAATAGCAGTACTTACTAGGTAGGTAGTCCTAATACTACCTACCTGGTAGATCGTCTTTGATGGAGACTTAGTACTAGTATGAAGAAGTACTTCGTACCTATATTTTAATTGCGAAATCCTTGCTTTGTCTCACTCACCCAAGCCTAAAGAATCACCAGCTGCGTACGAGTAGAGGCTGTGGTAGTACTACTTGGTAGTATTATTACTTGATCTCATTGGGGTTCTGAAGGCACTAAACTACTACTGTCCTTTAGCGGACCCTTTTGTGTGAATATTAAAACCGAGGTCGGTCCCCATGTCACAAAGCCCGTTTTCCGGAGCCATCGGTTTTGCCGAATGCCTGTTCCGTACAAAGAAGGCCGAGGTCCAGATCTTATCGCGCAAAACCAGTTCTGATATCATGCGCGGTGCAAGCCGCCTCTCAATTCACCTACCTACTCCCGACTCCTCCGAGGTCCTTATTGGGGATATCTAATCCTACTACCCCCCCCCCCCATCTCTGCTGAATTGGTTCCACAGTGCCTTACACAGAGTGTCCTTTGCTGTGTGAAGTACAACCTGACAACTGCATGTCATGACGATACAATCCAAGCCTACCATCTCGCCCTGGGGCCGCGCCGCCGCTGGAGCGACCGGCGCAGTTCTTGCGAACGCCCTCGTCTATCCCCTCGATATGTGAGCCGGTGGTCTCTCTGTGTTGCCCTCTCGATTCTCCCACTGACTACTTTCCCGCTGCAGCGTCAAGACCCGCCTGCAGGTTCAGGTCCGTCCCGAATCCGGTAGCACTGTAGATGCAGCACATTATTCTTCGACTTGGGACGCGATAACGCGAATTGTGGCAAATGATGGCATTCAGGGCTTGTACGCCGGTATCAATGGCTCGCTGGTCGGGGTTGCGTCAACAAATTTTGCGTATTTTTACTGGTACACCGTTGCCAGGTCACTTTATATGAAATCCGCCGGGCTAGGTGCTGGTTCACCTTCCACTGCCATAGAGCTGTCCCTAGGAGCCGTTGCGGGGGCTCTGGCTCAGTTGCTCACCATTCCCGTCGCTGTTGTAACAACCCGCCAGCAAACAGCTTCGAAAGAAGACCGAAAGGGCCTTCTGGCAACGGCGAAAGAGGTGATTGATGGCCCCGACGGTGTTAGTGGTCTATGGAGAGGCCTAAAGGCCAGTCTCGTCCTTGTCGTCAATCCAGCCATCACATACGGCGCCTATGAGCGACTAAAAGACGTCTTCTTCCGCGACAAGACCAATTTAAAGCCCTGGGAGGCATTTGGTAAGTTCTATAATAGAGACGCAGCTGCCGGTTCAGGTCTGTTTTAACTTGTGCATAGTCTTGGGCGCCATGTCTAAAGCATTGGCTACGATAGTCACACAGCCCCTTATTGTCGCCAAGGTTGGCTTGCAATCCAAACCACCGCCCGCTCGAAAGGGAAGGCCTTTTGGTAGCTTTGTTGAAGTAATGGCATTCATTATTCAGCACGAGGGTGCCATTGGCCTGTTCAAGGGAATCGGCCCTCAGATCTTCAAGGGGCTTCTTGTTCAGGGCATCCTAATGATGACCAAAGAAAGGCAAGTCAATAACACACAAGACTCCTCCTTTTATTATCTGCTCCAGCTAA
This sequence comes from Hypomyces perniciosus, assembly GCA_008477525.1. Lineage (NCBI taxonomy): Eukaryota > Fungi > Ascomycota > Sordariomycetes > Hypocreales > Hypocreaceae > Hypomyces > Hypomyces perniciosus. Next base: position 3,637,705 of record SPDT01000003.1, read on the forward strand.
CATCTTCGTCCATAGGGTGGAGCTGCTGTTCATCCTCCTTCTACGGTATCTTAAGAACATTCGTCTTGCACAGATACGGCAAGCAGCTAGTATAGCATCTGCAGCTGTGCGCGAAGCGCAGAACGTTACTCTGGTCAAACCTTTGACAACTAGCTAAGTTGGAGCTCACCCATTTGTCTTAGTCTCTGTGTCCAGGGAGACTACCGACCATTTTCGCAGCAGCAAGTTGCCTCGTGTTTTGCAGATGTATCATACATTCGATTGGTATTGCCTTTTTTGTTTGGGTGAAAGAGAAGGAATGACCAAGTATACAAGATGGCACCGTCGATTGACAGAAGTTTGGGAGAAGTTGCGGGAGTATTTTCCTTATCCAGCACCGTACGGAGTATATAAATTTACCTACATTCATGGTGGACACCGTTATGTTTGTGTTCGAACCCAGCAACTACTAAGGTATTGGGTGGGTTGGTTGGTTAGTTAGTAGTACTAGGTTAGTAGGTAGCTGTGCACGATACTTCGTAGAAAGCGTTGATTCAATTAGGTAGTACTAATGTTTTTGATAATAAAAGTACTACGAAGTACGAAGTAGTCCGTCTTGGTATAGAGTACCTAATGCAGGTACTACCTACCTAGTACTAGGTAGTATTATACACATACTAGCTGCTGGCCTTAAGGTATTAATTCCGTGCTGGGAGGGCAGAAAAAGACAGACGTGTATTATGTACTTTGTATGGAGTAGTACATTGATAATAGATGGTAATTAGAGCATATCTCCCTGCAAGTAACACTTCAGGCGACTGGTGATAGTAGTAGTAGCAAGATCGAGAACAATAGAAATATTTTGAATAATAGTATAACCAACTTAATATGGTAAGACTTTGTGTGTTTTTCTAATTAATTTTTATGCTCGATATGTGGCAGTGTTTGGAGGCATCTCCTCCTTTCTGTCTCCCCGGTTGCCGGGTACCTTGTCGTGACTGATTAGTCATCGCATCATTTTGACTGAATTATTCGGCTTATGTCATTCCCTTCTCCACTTCTAGGCACTCTAGGGCTTGAATTGTCCGTATCGCACACATTTTCTAACATCCGCGGTCGCATTATCAGAATCTCTCTTCCACGACAGCAGATATCTCAGAAGCAGACATGGCGAGTGAGTCTAATCTAGCGTGATGGTTTCCCCCAGGAAATTTTGCTGATATTCGAATGATAAGAATCCAAGAACTCGTCTCAGCACAACCAGTCGCGCAAGGCGCACCGCAATGGGTTAGTTGGATGAAGAGATCATAGAACTACAGGCCGCTCACACGTTGTAGCATCAAGAAGCCCAAGACTTCGAGATACCCTTCCCTGAAGGGAACGGACCCGAAGTTCCGACGTAACCACAGACACGCTCTCCACGGCACAATGAAGGCTCTGGTATGGTTCTCCCAAAACGTCGAGCGAAAGTATGACACTCACACGATCAACAGAAAGAGCTCAAGGAGGGCAAGCGAGAGACGGCTTAATTTGTCTTTTTGTGCGGCGAATGAAAATACGAGAGTTGGTCGAGACTCTGGGTCGGTACTAGCAGCCCGGTAGAGCTGTTGCAATAGATACAGGGATTTCAATTCTGTCAATCCACAACGCAAAACCACGACCGCGATACAATTTCCGAAGCGATATGTCTCAAGGCAGCATGACAGGGTGTGATACTCAAAGGCGCGATCGAGGTGTTGGGGCATAGTTGCAGCATTCACAACCGCTACGTAGGTTATTGTTGTTGCCACTGCAGCCAACCTCTGTTCGCCAGGACCTAGTGCTACTTTTCCATGAGCCATTTTGAGTCACAAACAGTATTATGTCGAGGTCTGCAGCACGTGGCTAATTGGTGTGATTGGTGTCCAGATCCAAATTTTTATGAAGACTGTCATAGGCTCACCACCAGACAATGTCATTTGGACAGCATCTCCATTCTAGGCAGGTTGACTGACACATCTGAAGTAATCTACGCGAGCGTCGTCATGCGTGAACGACTCAATACATGAGCATAATGGTGCGGTTGTCATCTCCAATACTATCGTAATACATTGGTACTAAATCACTACCAAGTACCCACCTAGTAGCAACTGAGACTATCTGCTCTAGCAGTTGCTCGGGCAGGCAAGTAGAATAGTTCCAACCCGCTGCAAAAATCGGGCTTATTTTCCCTTCGGAAATCATATCTACCTGTAGGAATAAAACAGTGATGTACGGCTTTCCCCTCCTGTCTACGAAGTAGATATCTACTAACCCAGTTGATCGGGTTCTCCTGCATAGAGGCTCGCCTCGCCCTGAGGCGCTGGTGATGTCGTCCACAGGTACTCGGGTACCGCCGTAGGTACTCTGCCTCTATTTCCTGTACGTACCACGGTTGGTAGGTACTCAATAACCCTCGGCAGAGTACGACTCTGCCCATATATCATTGGTAGCAATCTGGGGTATAGACAATTAACCATATGTACTACTTTTCTTCGGAGACGAAAGTCTTGCCCCTCCCATCCTAGGAGCACGGACTAGCAGTACCTCCAGGATACCTGTTCTTTCCTATTAGTGCCACCCGTCGGCTGGGCCTGTATGAGAAGTCTCTTCTGAACTTCGATGCCACATCCTCCTCCTCGATCGCGTTGCTCCCGACACACCTTGCCTTCGACTTTCTCTTCTGCTGGTCACTTGCTCTTGGCCCAGGACTCTGGTCCGCATCTCGAGCGGCTGGATCAGCATAGTCTCTTTTTGCCTGCCTGGAAGCAGACATCGTCCCTTCGTTGACAATCCGTGGCGTTTTCTACAGTAAGCCTTTCCAACATTCGCACTCCCAACTCCCCACGCCACGGCGGCCATCAGCACACTCACAGAGAGATGTCTTGAGCTATCGCGAGGCCCAGGCTGACGCATATTTAGCTTCATACTGGCAGAATATGCAATAGCTTTCTATAGTGTGCCATTCGTCTTGCCCAACTCCTTTGAGGTCAGCCGGTTACTGCAGGAGTCCGCCGACGATTCTTGTATCAGCCTTAAACCCCCTCCACTTACCTTCTCAACAGCAGCAACATCGCTTCAGCCTCCATCTGGCCCGCCCCCATCCAGTCACATCTAAACCGATTGAATAATGCTCAACATGTCTGGAAACGTCGTTGGAAACCGCAACAGCACGCCCGAGGCGAATACCACCTCGTCTTTAAGGCCGCCTTCCTCCCGGGCAGTTGGCTCCGGCAGCTCGCTTCGCGCGTCCGCTGACATGGCTGCCATCTCAGGCTCTTCGCCTTCGAGCCGCATCCGGCCATCGTCTGATTTCTATGGTCAACCCCAGCTAGGCCATGGTCCAGCAAGCCTGGATACTGACTCTCAGGACAAGATTGCTCAGCAATGGATTGCGGATATCGACCAATACGAGACAACATTGGAGGAGATGGCCGCGGCCACCCTTGATCAAGACTTCAAAGATGAACTCAGTGCCATTGAGCAGTGGTTCCGTGTGTTGAGTGAGGCCGAGCGCACTGCTGCCTTATATGCCCTTCTGCAGCAAACCACCCAGGTCCAAATCCGCTTTTTCATACAAGTCCTTCAGCAGATGGGCAAGAATCACCCCATGTCTGGCGTCCTGTCCCCAGCGACATTCGATAAAGGTGCGTTGTGCAGACAAGCCGACTCACAGGAACTGGTGGACTAACCTCGCTTTAGATCCCATGTCCAGCCGGCTCAGCGATGCTATGAACAAGCTCAATGTGGATTCAGCCCGAAACTCCTTCAACCGCAACTCGGGTATATCGTCGTCCAAGCGGCACTCGGGACTCGACCCCTCCACCATCAATGCCATGTTCCCGGACGCAGCCGCCGCTATCGCCACAGAAAAGGCCAAGTTCACGCAACAAACGGGAAATCCTCCGTCGTCAAATCGTAATAGCGCCGCCATTGACCCTAGAGCCTCAATGGCTGGCTCGGGAATGCAAGGTGGCCCCCAGGAATCTCGAGAAGCCAACGTGCCATCTTCGACTTCACCCTGGGGGGGAAGCAGTGGTGGTGACCAGACCACATCTTCCAAGACCACTGTGTCCCAAACACCAATGGGCCAGTTCGTACAGCCTCCTCCATCGGGGGGACTGAGATCACCAAGACCACAGTTGGCCAACAATTCTGCCATTCAAACCACTACCCTGACAACTCGCGACAAAAACCCGACCGACTTGCCTCTTTTATCCCCATATACTAACGCCAGCAGTGGCAACTGGGCATCCATGGTCAATACGCCCATGGCGCCAACTTTCAACACCGGTAATCCCAGCGGCACGCAAGCTGACATGGTCGCCAACGCGACAGCGATGAAGCTGGCTGCACTATCTACAGTCAATAATCGTTTCGCGCTGGATGATGTTCGCAAGTATCGAAGAGCAAGGTCCAATGATGCACCAGTGAGCGGCCACAGCCAAATGTCACCCCCGCCGCATAATGTCAACCTTCCCAGCGCCAATGTAGTCATGATTAACGAGCATGGTCAAGTCCTAAATCGCGATCAAGTCATGGCAATTCAGGCACAGCAGAACTTGGGCCTGGTGGGACAGCGGTCTCGTCCAAGCTCCCCTGGTATTTCTATGCAGTCAGGTATGGGGCACATGCCTCACTTCACATCACCGCAACACAACGGCTTCCTGAGCGCCTACGATAGCACGGCGTTGATGAATAGCGGGATACCACCCCCCAATTTCGGGCAACTAGGGATTGGCGGCCATGAGGGATACTTATCTGATCATTCCGACATGGTGCGGGGACGTTCGCCTAGGGGCCGCAGAGGCAGTTCCAAACCACCAGAGGACCCAACTGATCCGACTCTCCTTCAGGATATCCCGAGCTGGCTCCGCAGTCTCCGGTTGCACAAGTATACAGATAACCTAAAGGATATGAAGTGGACCGAACTTGTCGAGTTGGATGACAAGGCTTTGGAGGAACGCGGCGTAAATGCCCTTGGAGCGCGTCGTAAAATGCTGAAGGTTTTCGAACAAGTCAAGGGTAAGCTTCCTCCTCTCTCTTTTTTTCTTTTGAATTTTAACTTCTCTTCACTCTCTTGAATATTGTATTTGTGTGTCTAACAACATTTTTAGAAGCCAGGGCGGAAGGCAGGCTTGGGTGAACTCAACACTGCCACGGTGTACTGTCTCAGCGCAGATGATGACCACAGTTCAGCTATTCCCGCCGGATTTGCCCTAAAATATTTGTTGCTACATAGGTAAAATACTAGGTTTTTTTTGCGTATGTAAATCTATCCGTCAAGTTATTGGGAACGGTTTACCCTGGAGGCCTTCATGAGGGTACACAGTTCGAGTTTTATGGAGTACGCCATTTAGATTGAATGGGCAACATAACTTCCCGGGATGATATGCTTTAACGAACACCAGCGCATGGAGCCGTTTTAATTCATATTGTTACAATCTGTCACTAATCATGTTGCTTCACAATGCTGTAGTACATTCAATGTGGATGCTGTAAGAAGTAGGACTCCATTCGACTACTACCTCGTAGTGGACTACCTAGGGTGGTTGGTTAAATTCTGGGCCGGGTGGCAATCCTGACCGAAAAGTCAGGAAAACAATGTTCAGCACCAAACTGAGATATTGGTGATGGTAAGGAGGTAAAAATGTTAAATATTGCTGTTGGGGCGTAACTCTAATATCCGATGATGTTGGGTGAATCCATCACGTGCCTCTCGATTGCAGCCAAAGTAACGATAACTGGTAAACCAAGACTTTCATCCCTTCGCCCAAAGTCACTATCGACCGATACTCTACTCGGTATTACCACAGACCTTTGGCCATCATGGAAACACCATCCAATTATGGAACAGGCGAACCACCTGGCATGTAAGTTAGCCATGTAACTTACCATTTATAAGGCGCAAGGCGACTGAAGCCAGAACCAGCAGCGGCAAGAATGATGCCTCGGATTCTGACTCCGACCTAGAAGAGCTCCAGGGTGACATTGCCAAGTTCGACGAGTCAGTTAGGGAGTTCCTATATTCGCATCGTGGTGGCCGCGGAGAGTCACCTCCATCCAACCGAGGCGGCGTAAGGGGACGAGGAGCTCGTGGTCCACGCAAAGCAGCCAAGCCTCGCGGAGACATCACGGCCCGTTTATCCAAAGTCAACCAGGCTTTTCTCGGCGGTGACTATGCTCGAGCTTTGGATCTGGTATCTGAAGTCATCAGAATCAATGCCGAGACTCACCAAGCATGGACAGCACTATCTTCAATCTTTCGAGAGCAGGGCGAGAATGCTCGGGCGCTGTCCGCCATGGTCTACGCTGCACATCTTCGACCTAAAGATGTTTCTGGCTGGTTGGGGTGCGCCTCCTTTGCACTGGATATGGTGGGGGATGATGAAGCTGCAAACCTTCATACAGCCCGCCTGTGCTACTCGGCTGCCCTGAAAGCAGATCCATCCAACCTCGAAGCAAGACTGGGCAAAGCGACAGTGTGCCATCGACAAGGCCACTTAGCCGCGGCTATCTCCGAGTATAACATTTTCTTGAAGTACCACCCGAGAGATCTTGAAATTGTGCGAAAGCTTGCGGAGGCTTGTATCGACAACAAGAATGCCAACTCAGCTGTCCCCTCAGCTATCGCAGCCTATCGACGATATTTCGACTACGAAATTGCCAGCACACCATGGTATGGCCTAAATCCCCCTTGGCATGATGTCGGAATCTACGTTGAACTATTCGCTTCCACTGGCCGATACCATGAGGCCATCCACGAGCTTAAAGCACTATCCAGATGGCTCGTGGGTCGTGCACAGGAGCAATACTGGGACCAATGGCAGACCGATGACTGCGAATGGGACGAGTATGATGAACGCAGATTCTCAGTCCCTGAGTTCGCAGCTGACACGTATAATCCATCACTCTATGGTCCTGCCTTGCCCTTAGATCTTCGAGTACGACTGGCCATGTATAGGTTGAGATTGCAAGAAGAACCCGAAGCTCTTGTTAGTCGCTTTTCACTTCACTCTCGCGGGCGATAGGCATTGCCTAACTAACTCTTACAGAGACATCTCGCGTGGTTGGACCCAGAGAATCAACAAACCAGTGATTTTGTTACCGACTTCCCCTTTTTAGCCTATGACCTTGCGGATGAACTTTCTGGTTGTGGTCAACCTCTCATGGCTATCAAGTATTTTGAGCTGCTCCGAGAGATCCCGGGAGGACCTGACGCAACCATTCTACTCCAACTGGGCAGGTGTTACTTATCCATCGGGGAACAGCCCATTGCAGAGGAGTGTTTTCTTGCAGCAATTGATGTCGACGAAGACAGCATCGATGCTCGAATTGAACTAGCGAACATGTATGAGAAGGCTAAAGAGGACGAGGAAGCCTTGATTTTTGCTGCTGAGGCAATGGCTTTGAGAGAAGCTCAAGACCGACCACATGTCGGCGAAGACGGCATAGAACAGCCGCCTGGAACTAAACCAACTATTAGAGCTAATCATGGCCCACGGAGGCCACAGATTCTCCGGGCACAACCAAAGGTTCGCTCGGCGAAGTCTGCCGGAAGTGCACTCGGAGGACACGTGCTGCCCAGACGATATCGCGCGAAAAGGCTTGCTAATCCCGATAAGCGTCGCCAGGATGAGCAAGCCCGCGCTGTCAAGCTCTCCCGGCAATATGAACTTGTTCGTGGTCTCAAGCAGAAAATCAGGACTGGCCACGAATACTTAATACCTACTTGGATGGCCTCGTCGAAGGAACTGGTTGACGATTTCCGATCCCTCAAGAGATTCTATACGTGGGATAAGTACCTGCACTTCCTAGGACGAAAGCGTTCATCGGATCATCCTGCAGTCGAGCAAGCAGACACACAACTGTCGCAAATGTATGAACGACTAACACGATGTGAGTTACCATCCCTAGCCTTTACGAATGAGAAACGTGCCATCGAGCCCTCCGGTTCTCATCATTACTGATGGACGGATAATAGCACTTGCTCCGCAAGCGGAACTGCCAGGCCAGGAACAACAGGCACAGATTTTTGACACTCACCAGGGTATCTCATTCGATGACTGGCTCGATTTGTTTCTTGACTATGCTATTGGTTTGGCAATTGCACACCGTCGCGACGAGGCTTATCAAGTATGCGAGTCTGCAAGAGACTCAACGGTGTTTCAATCATCGGAACACGGCTTCATCATACACATTGCTTGGAGTGGTAAGGCGATAGTATCCATTGCATCCCATAGTATCCATTTTTAACAAGACTAGTGTGTGCGATTTACACGAATGACGAGGAGAAATGTGTTTCAATTGCCCGGTACTTGATGAGAGACGGTGGAATATCCGACTCGTATCGAATGTTCGCATTGCTCTCCAAGCTTTGCCAATCACCGGTCTCCTGGTACACGTCTGGCCCGGCTCAGAAGTACATCTTGCGGCAAATTAAAGCTATTGATAGTGGTCACGAAGCCGCAATGGAAATCTGGAAAAGCCAAGGAGCGAATAGCCCCATTGACCTGAATATTGACGTCTGCTTGTTGATGTTATATGGTCACATTCTCTTTACCTCTACGAGCTATACATATGCACTAGGTATGAGTTCGTCTCTGGAAGTTTGCTCAGTGTGAAAAAAAAACTAACTAATTATACTATGATACTCAGGCTATTTCCTACGTGCTCGATCTCTTGACCAAGACAATGCCATGGTCAACCTGAGCCTAGGCCTGGCCTATGTCCATTATGGACTCAAGCGACAATCGACCAATCGGCAGTATCTTCTACTTCAGGGCCAGGCATTCATTTCACAGTATGCAGAGCCCGGGGAAAATACCGGCAACTACTCTAAAGCCGAGAGATACTATAATGTTGGACGATTGTTTCAATTGTTGGGCATTGGATATCTCAGTTTAAAGTATTATGCCCAGGCTCTGGAAGCGAATAAAGAGGAAGGCGATAATGAAGACCTAAGGAACATTATCTTGGTCAACAAAATCGTGGCTCTACTTTCTGTCAATAATAAAGAGCTGGCATTTCGCTTGCTTAAGGAGAATGTCAGAATATAGCACGAATTAAGTATCCCGTAGATGCAATGTATGAGGTATGATGGCTTTGTATGGACGAAGTATTAGTACATACTACTAGGTACTACTAGTACCTAGTAGGTAGTAGTAGTATAGGTAAAATCGAACCTTGGATGACAGGTGTGCATACCTAGCCACTAACTGGTGGTACTTCGTACGGTACTTCCTTACCACCATTGTGCATCCATCTACCAGACCTTAAACCAACCATCGTCCACCCAACATCGGCCGGATTATGGACGATGCCTTGGCATACTGTCCATCATGCCGCTCGTCTCATGCTTTAGGCAAGCTGGTTTCATTCTCCTCGTTCTTGCTTTGACTTGTGCCGTTCGGGCGGACGAACGAAGAGTCTTCGTCAACAATACTGCCATCCTCAGCGCAGCGAGTCAATGCGAAGCCCGTACGATCAACTATATTACACACTCTCTGCCCCAGTCATGCCTCACAAGTTCTTGGACGAATCCTGTACCGCCCCCAACCGAATCGCCCGTCACTGGCGGGCACACAGTCACTGGTAATGATGGTACACGATCTGGCGCAGATGAACGCGCTCCTCCGACAGCTACAACACAGCCTGATGCCTTTTCCGAGGCCATTACCGCTGATGCTGTTGCGACGCCATTCATGTCGTTTGAAGACTGGAAGGAGATGATGCTGCGGCGGGCCGGGCAGGATCCTCAGGAATTGCGACTGCGCAAATCAAGCGAGCCCCCTCCAAACGATCGATCTCCCCCAGAGTTAGGAGACTCCGGCTTGGGCGAAGAAGGCGAGATCTCTCTTAGTTTTGATAATGACTCTGATGGAGATGACAGTGGTACCGGTACATATGTCGATCCCGCGAGCAGAGATGCCGGTAGCGACAACCCGGATGAGCCCTTGATGTTCAGGGATGGCAAAGCAACAATACATCGCAGTAAAGATGCCGGGAAGACTTGTAAAGAGCGCTTCTCATACAGTTCATTTGACGCAGGAGCTACCATCCTGAAAGCGGGGCCAGAGGCGAAAAACGCCAAGGCAATATTGGTCGAGAACAAGGACTCGTACATGCTTCTGGAATGTGCAGCACAGAACAAGTATGTCATAGTCGAGCTCAGTGATGATATCCTCATCGACACTGTTGTGATCGCCAATTTCGAATTCTTCTCAAGTATGATTCGCCACTTCCGCGTCAGTGTTAGCGACCGATATCCCGTGAAATTGGAAAAGTGGAGGGATCTGGGTATCTTTGAAGCTAGGAACTCGCGTGATATTCAACCGTTTCTCGTTCAGAACCCACAGATCTGGGCCAAATACGTCAGAATCGAGTTTCTGACGCATTATGGAAACGAGTACTACTGCCCAGTCTCGCTACTCCGTGTTCATGGCTCGCGAATGCTCGACTCTTGGAAGGAGAGCGAGACGAGTCGTGATGAAGACGGCCTTGGGGAGGAAGAATATATCCCGGTCACTCAATATCGCAGCCAACTAACGGTCGCCGCAGCTAAGCCAAAGCCGAGGGAGGTTCGAGGAAACTCGTCGGAGCTCGTAAACACTTGCCCATTACGAACAGATCCCTTTAACCAGGACCCGTTCCATCAGTTGACTGCAACGTGTGCTGCATCTTTCGCATCACTCAGGGAGACTTGGCTGAGTGGTTTAGAGTCGGATCTCCCTGATGAATTGGATATGCGCCAACAAACCCCTCACAAGCCTGAAAAGCGCGGAAGCAATACGGTGTTTGTCTCTTACGGCTCTCCAAGACCGGATGCAGCACAGAAGCGTGAGGCGTCCATGAACTCGCCATCGAAGCAACAGCCAGACCCTGCTCTTCCGATCCCGGATAATCGCCAGGCAGCCTCTGTAGAGTCGATTGACAGCGCGGGATCAGGATCAGGAGGATCCATTGCCAACACAAGCGTGTTGGCAAACAAAGCAACCACGTCCACCGCCGTCGGGGGGAAAACTCGGAATACCTGGACCGCAAGCGCCACAGCTGCCTCCCCAACCGTGCAAGAAGGCTTCTTCAATGCCATTACCAAGCGTCTCCAGCAGGTCGAGTCAAACCTCACGTTATCACTCAAGTATGTTGAAGACCAGTCACGGCATCTGCAGGACGTGTTGCAGAGAGCGGAGCAGAAGCAGTTGTCAAAGCTGTCACGTTTTCTCGGCGACTTGAACCAGACAGTTCTAACTGAATTGCGCAACGTCCGTGATCAGTATGATCAAATATGGCAATCTACTGTGCTGGCTCTTGAAAGCCAACGCGACCAGTCGGAGCGTGACATTGTGGCCTTGAGCACCCGGCTGAACCTCTTGGCGGATGAGGTTGTCTTCCAGAAGAGAATGGCCATCGTCCAGGCAGTCCTCCTCCTGTCCTGCCTATTCCTGGTTATCTTTTCTCGGGGAGTCCCCATTCCCTATCTCGCGCCTTTGCAGGAGCAAGGAGGCGTCGTCTCCTACTCTGTGGCAACATCGCCTCCCAGACAACCACTACATCGCTTGTACAAACCCAATGCCACCATCCAGCAAGATGAAGGCTCGCCAAGCACACCCAACGAAGTCGACTACTCTCCTCGTAGTACCATGTCAGGATCCCATGATACGGAACATGAAGCAACGCCTGCAGGATACCAGCATCTCTCCCCTCCTACCACACCTGGCTTACAAGACGATGGTATGTACTCGGACATGCACGCCCCAGGGCGAGATTCTCAAGCTGGTTCACTACGCCGTCCGGCCTCGTTGCATCATAACAATACGCGCAAACCCCTACCTTCTCTCCCTGAGCATCCAGTTACTATATGACACATAGAATCATTTTGTTGCTGCCTTGTACAGCTTCATCCTCATCGTATCTCAAGCTCCATCACTGTGCTATACAGAGATTAAGAAAGGCAGCCTCATCGCGCAGCATCAATTAGGAATAATGGCACCTGCAATTAGAAGATGTGCAGCCGCAGTAGTCCTCTGATTTCCTTCTGTCTAGCTAGGCATGATTATTTACATGGTGATCATTATGTGGCACCAAAGCGATATATAGCAAACTGGTTTGTGCTTGAAAAATGCGATCTCCGCAAAGAAATCAATGGCTGCGATGACATCTAGAGATGGCTGAGACTTGGCTGATATGGCTGCCGCGACGTGCCTTCCGACTATGTCGTCGTGCCGTAGAGATGCTGCATAGCTGCCTCATAGTCGTATTCCTCAAGGGCAGCAAGGCGAGTCCCTCGATCATACTGTGACCGTCTGCGCCGCTGTTCATCGCGGAAGTGTTGTCCTGCGTTGGGGGTGAAAAGTCCTAATCAAATGATGAGCATCAACCCTTACAGCTACCCATGTCCCCAAAGCCGCCTAGAGCACTTACCGACGTGCTCAGCATTTTCACAACTTCGCTTCATCTTGGATTGGTTGTCGGGTTCCGGGAATGGTTCTTCCTGGCCGGCAAGCTCTGGCATGGGCCCGTTCGATGTGAAATAAAGCTTCTCATGTTAGTTGCGGCATATCGACGCCAAGATTCTCATCCCTGGTATCCACAGGGTGGCGAAACGTACCTTTGGGCGATAATGTGGTGCTTCGAGCATCACAGAGCTGTTTCGAAACTTCTGCACTAAACAGTCCTTGCCTTGAATGGCTACACAGCCCTGTCAGTATATCAAACTGAGAGATCTAGGATGGATGATACCGACTTGCGTATGAGATCTCTGCCACTTTGTCGCTCTTGAAACAATTCCTAGCCAGATCAGTTAAAATCAGTCTATTGGGGAGCACAAGGGCAAAACCTACCAGCGTTGGTTCCCTCGAGCATTCACAAACTTGCCATTTTAGTTAGCTTGAATTTCAAATGTTCATACTTATTCGGGACTTAACTGACGTCAATGATGTCCAAGGGCTATTTTCAAATATCAGTATGAGTGGTGTGTAGTTGGAGGAATGGGGACTTACGTCAACAAAGTTGATGAATGCGTAACCAACACTGCGATGGAACATTAGCGGTGACGACTTTCCTCTCGGGGACAATAGCTGGCGAGACGACTCACTTGCAATCGTTGGCGAAATCTATGCGTAGATACATGAAATCGTATTTTCCCCAACTGGACTCATCAACAATCCGCTTGAGCATAGCTTGGTCAACCTTGTTGGGGATATTTCGAAGCATAATCTGTTCTGGTTAGAGCGAGTAAGTAGCGAGTGGGAAAGTCTTACCGTAGTGCGAACATCAATTCCCTCACGAATGCGGTGTATATCAACATGGTTGTGGTGGGTTGCCGCGTTGTGATACGTAGATCGACTGATTCTCATCGCATTCTGCCTGCGGGCATCTACTCTGCCAACCCCAGGCAACGGCCTAGAGGGACTGTAGCCGTTTTGAGCGGTGAGGGCTGGAGAGGGCGGTGTCTGGTACAGAGAGCCGAAGACGGGGTACGGCGGAAGAAATGGTGTCAGAGAAGCGACTGGGCTGGTCTGTCCTGCTGACAGAAAAGAATCAGGCACATAGGGCATTCCAGGGGTAAATGGCGATTGAAACACGAGGGGGTACATTGTGAAAGGAGCGTGAACTCGCATATCAGTCGGTCCAGGGCGTGGAGTGGACGAACTGGTCAGAATATGACGTTGATCTGACTCGTAAGGTCCCTTACTCAAAGAGATGTCTTCTATCGCCTCGACAAGGCCAGAAGAAGAGACAATATCAGGGTTAAATGGTGTTGCGAAGAGTTGAATTCCCTGAATGACGATATTTTTTTAGCCAAAAACGAAAAGAAAAAAATGTAGTTGATCAGAACTAACCTCAGCGATGAGACTGCCATTGGAGCATTCAATGGTAGAAAGAGCAATCGTTGCATCGCAAAACTCTGCAATAGCCCTGAATGAACCATTTGGGAAGGTGGAGAGTCTTACAAGGGCAAACAGACGCCCTTTGGACTGTAGGAAGCGATGTACAGCCTCCATGACTCGCATGGAGTCGCCAACGGAACCTGGCGGAACAACACCAAGGACAAGAATCTGACCAGTCTGTGCAAGGTTTGCTTCGTAACCTGGAGGCTTGATCTGCCCCAGGCGATGGTGGTTGACATCTTGATGGTCGACTGGAGTACCGGCCCGAGTGACGAGTGCCGGGGCAGCTTGGGTTGTGCTGGCAAAGGCGACTTTCCAGTCCTTATCAGCCTGGCGAATGCCGGCATGGACAGAACAGGCGTCTCTGATATCAGTGAAATGGATAGACACGTTCCCGTTGAGGGCTACGAGATACCTCGCCCCGTGCAGGCCATTGCCTTTAGTCTCAAACTCCTGTAGGAAGAACATGCAGGTTAGTACTAGACAAGACGGAGGACCTTGGGTAACACATACAGTCAACCAAGCATCAACCTCACAAGGAGAAAGAGAGCTGGATGATGAGACTTTGAGGTTTCTGGACAATCCAAGGTCGGTGCTCAGGGCTGCCGCAATGGGGCCCTCCCCAATTGGCAGCTGGGGGCCAGTGCCATTAATGAAGGGGCTGAATGCGGAGGCTGTTGGAGACAGCTTTGTTCCAACTCTTTGGACTGAAGTGACAAAAGGATCCTTGTCCAGCTGAGAAATGGCATCGCGGAAGCTGTTGATTGGGAGTCTGACAGGTGGAGTGGCCGAAGCGGACCGGGTGAATCCTTTGAGTAGTTTGGATGATCTGGTTGAGCTGTCATTTGGAGAGAAAGCAGTCAGTCGTGTGTCTGGCGTCCCTTTGAAGGAGTCAGCTCCTCCAGTTGACGATCGCGGTGACGACGGATTGTCACGGTTCTGCGCCATGACAAGGGAAAGTGGCGGGTGGACTGTTGGTTGGAGGTGGGCTGTGTGCCGCGACAGTCGAATGCACTTCTTCTCTCTTTGATGTAGGAGATGTGGATTTGATGGCTTGGCTGCCAGGGCGAAGGCAGATGTTGCATTCGAGGAAGGGTTGAAAGGAAGACGATTCTGAGAAGAGGGGAGAGGAGAACACTCAGAGTAGGGTGTGGTGGATGTTGACAAAGATTTCACTCAACATACCTGAGCGGCTGCTACCATTCTTTCCCTGCGGGCCTGCCATTCTGGGAATTCTGGGACGTATTTCTTACCGTTTCTGTGTCTCTGGACGCCTGCTCCTGCCAGTTTGGTGACTGAGAGGTAAACAAGGAGGCTCGAACAAAGTGAGCAGGAGCAACAGCTGGCGGGCCATGGATGCCATCCGCTAACACTTCGACATCAAAAGGGTTTTTTTTCGCCTCGGCCCTGTCCAACTACTAACGCCAGGTCAGAATACATGATTAATTTAAGCACGCACAATAAAAAACGAACAGAGAGTAGTACTTGGCGAGTGGCAGAACAAGGAAAGTGGGAGTCAAGATCACTCGCAACCGCCATTTTCTGCCAGACCTGCCAGATCATGCATCCACTGAAAAGTTGTTAACTTGTGAATTCAGATTGCATTCACATTGGAGCCTACCCACCTAAGCTTTCTCAGCGAGCATATGGACGCGTGGGGAGTCTGGGGTTGAGCGACGGTCCTCTCATACATTGCCTATATGATCTCTTGGTGTAAGTGTACAAGTTGCCCATCCCATGGTCATACAGGTCAGGCGTTAGGACACCGCATCCTCTACGGAAGTCTAGGCTCCGTACTCCGTACTTCAAGGCGTTAACCCCCCCCATGAAACAAGAGTTCTACAACACCTTTCCTAAGGCCATCCTGTTTCTGGCGTAGGCGAGTGCAGCAAGATCAAGACCATCTCCGTATTCTGAATGGATATGAAGACCTGAGACCTGAGACATGAGACGTGATTTGCAACCGTATCAATGATATAAACCGGTTGTTGTTTGTTTAAGGCAGGCAGATAGTTGCTGCAAACGCTGGCTCTTTGGTAAGGTTCAAGTCTGGCTCCCAGATTTCTAGAACATCCAAGTTAAGGAGCTTCGAAGCACGGACCAGTTTCAACGGCGCTATCCCAACTTGTCTACGGAGTATTAGTACTTCGTAACTCAATTGATATTGCGTCCGGAGTACGAAGTACTAGTACTACGAGGTAGGTTGGTACGAAGTACTGTTCGCTGTGTACGTAGCTACTAGTACTATAAGTATAGTACTAAGGGTATGGCCAGACAGACTCTAAAGAATTACCTACATTAGTACCTACTTCGTATGATGTACAGAGCTACCTATACTACTACTACTACCAATACCTGGGTAGTACTTAATGGATCCTCGCTAATAATAAGTAGTCCAGGGGCCCTAGATTAGTAGTAGTACTAGGTAGTAGTACTCCGTACTATGTACTTCCTACACCTCAACTTCTAATTACAACTGGGGGGCCATTTCTCGTGGGTGGCCAATGTACAAGTATCCTACCATCCTCGTGTGCTCGTACGCATCCATTATCAGTCTCTCTGACCACGCGCCAAAGTTAAACGCGAGCTTGAGCCAGAGAGAGTCCTGTCCATCATGCGATCATGCCGCGACGACATGCGGCCCTCGATGACTACGCATCTGCAGTACCTCAAGTGTGTTGCTCGACCTGTACCGGCTGCTGTCCCTGTCTAATTCCCCCCTAGATTATCTTGTCGTCCTCCGACTCCGACTTTCTCGATCATCTCATCCCCGTTTTGAAAGATGCAACCAACTCGAGGCGAACTCCAGCGTTGCTGCAATGCCTCACTCGGTATTCGGAGGACCGTGAAGGGGATATCGAGCGCATCGGCCTCACAAAACACGAAGAGTTTCTTGATTCCGTCAACAGACTGCAACAAGTCCGTGAAGGCACCGTGTCTCTCACTGCCGAGATCCTCAAACTCAACCAGTCGATCCAAGCGAGCACCGAGAAGTTGGCTGACCAGAAAGGCGCTCTTGTCAACACCAAGGCTATCCGCCAGAACATTGCTGATGCAGGAGATGCATTGAGAGGTTCTCTCAGGGTTCTTCATGCTGTTAATAATGCCCACGATCTTGTTCGTCGCAAGAAGTACTACTCGGCACTGAAATCGCTCGACGACCTCCAAAATGAACACCTGGTTCCTATCCTTCAGAATCGTTATGCTACCCAGCATCGCCTAGCAGATGCTATCCAAAAGTCCATCCCCGCTTCTCGAAAAGCGATTTCTGAAGCCGTCATGTCCGATCTGAATACGTGGCTCTTCCGTATTCGTGAGACCTCTCAGTTCCTCGGTGAAGTGGCATTCTACCACACTGAAATGCGGCGATCTAGACAGAGGAAGAGGGTTGAAAACGACAAATTTCTGACTAACTTTAAACTGAATTCGTCCATTGAACTTGTTTGTGATGAAAGCGAAGAGTTTGACGTTCTTGATAATGAGGAGCTCCAGGTAGATTTCACTCCACTCTTTGAAGCCTTGCACATACACGATGCTCTGGGGCAAAGTGACCGATTTCGATCAGAATATGCCTCGACGCGACGGCAGCAGAAGGACCTCCTTGTCCCGAGTACAGTTGATCTACTCGCCGAGGATGAATCTTCTCTCAGCAGCTTACTTGAGGGAATCGCTGGCTTTGCCATCATAGAAAAAGCTACTATGCGACGTGTACCGCACTTGCGCTCTGTGGTTGATGTAAGCACCAACATTGACTATCGTTTTTGTAGCTTGTTTTGGTCTGATTATATACTACAAATAGGTCGAAGAGTTATGGGACTCCCTGTGCGGTGCGGCAATAACTTTAACATCCAAGGCATTGATGGGCATTGATAATGCCGAGATCCTGCTGAAAATCAAAGGGTTCATCGCTCTGTTTGTCCAAACTATGGAGGTAGGTATTCATTCAACTTCTGCCGTTGTGTATCGGCTATTGTTCAAAGTGATGAACACTGAACAATATCCAGGGTTGGGGATATTCGATATCTGCGCTTGACAACTTTCTTCTCAAACTTTTCGATAAATATGCCGAACTCTTGAAGCGTCGGTTCAGTGAAGATTTCCAAGAGGTCGATATTTCATGTGTTCCTTACCGCTCGTCGCTCTCGTGCTTATCTGTCGGTTTAGATTGTTTCGACAGACGACTATATGCCAATGGCTATCAATTCACCAAATGACTACGAGAAAGTCATGAACGTCAGCTGGTTCACATCCGACCGACCTTTAGAGGAGCTTACGTATGGTTGGCTGTCCATTTTTTATATAGGGTACACTAACCCTGAGTATAGATTTCCATGTGTCCTACCGTTCTCTCAGATGTATCCTTTGTGTTGCATCGATATACGAAACTTCTTGAATCAGTTTTACTTCTTCCTTGATGACCACTTTCAACACTCGGATGTCATTGATGAGACTCTGCGAAAGGTATTGCTACACTATGTAATTTCTTATGTACGCAAACAGTGACAGCTAATACCTGTAGTAGTCTCTAGATGAGCTTCTAACTGAAAAGGTCTGCATGACTCTAGTTGAGCGTCTTAGTTCCCAATATTTGGGCCAGATAGTCCAGATTCTCATCAATCTGGAGCACTTTGAGACAGCATGCAGAGAACTCGAACAGCTCTTGATCAGGGCAAGATCATCTACCTCGGCAGGCGGGCCTTTGAAATTGAACGCCACGGAAGAATTCCGCAACAACAAGAAGACCGCCGAAAAGCGAATCTTCGAACTGGTGAATTCTAAAATTGATGACCTTGTGGACACTGCGGAATATGATTGGTACAACGCTCGTTTGGGATATTGGTGTTGCACGAACTGACTTTCTATCAATAGGCTGGCGAGTGAAGTAACTGCGGAACCAAGTAACTACATGCAGACGCTGACGCGTTATTTGTCTAACATTATGAACTCTACACTTTTGGGACTCCCACGGGAGATCAAAGAACTGATCTACTTCGATGCTTTAAGCCACGCTGCCAACAAAATCCTGGTAAGTTGCCTCCCTGGGCATGCATTTCATTATCCACGTAGTTAACATCATGCCATCATGCTAACTTCGCATTAGGCACTCCCTCTTTCGTCGGAGGTTACGCATATCAATGCTCACGGCGTCTCAGCCCTTGCACAGGATGTTCAGTACCTCACTGAATTTGTTGGAAGCCTTGAGAATGGTCAGATGTTAAGGGAGAACCTCGACGAGCTTCAGCAGACCATCAATCTGATGGAGTCTGATAACCATGAGGAATTTTTCGACATTTCGATCCGCAACAAGAAATATGGGCGTGTTGATGCACTTAACGGGCCACTGCTGTTGGAGAAGTAGGTCTTAATGATACTGAACTCGTGAGGATGCTAACATTTATACAGGCTTACACCCGTGGGACTGAATTCGGGAAGAAACGCGCCCCTCTCAAATCTATCATCGCGCTTCGCTATGATGAAATAAACGTTTAGGAGGAGGTGCCAGGAAACATCTCCCCAGTTGTTTACAGTCCCGATGTGAATCAACTATCATGAGTTTCGCTGTATTGCACCTAAATTCCCTATCACAAGTCAACCCGAGTCCTACAGCTCATCTGAGAGCAATTATTTGCGCCCGTGGACAGCCCATGCAACCGTTATATACATAAAGTGCCCTCTCTATGAGGCCGGTCTTCCAGCCGAGGGTGAAAGGCTCACTCAAACTCTTCGGACGACATAGGTGCCTACAGAGTGGATGAGCATGGCAGGGCTACGGTGGAGGCCTGCTTACCTGCTGGGGCTGCATTGCCGAATACGGATACATGCCCTCCATCTCTGTGTACATGGATGCTTGAGGTTGAGCCTGTCCATAGGCGGCTGGAGGACCGGGTGGAACCTGACCAGGGTACATATTAGGATTCTGTCGATAGTCTTGATCGGGTGCGAGTGTATGGCCACCCATGTAATCAGCGGTGGCCATGGGGTGGGAAGAAGAATGATTGCTCGGCTGTGCCATGCCTGCATGCTGCCCGGGCATCTGCGCCTGACCAGGAGCTCCAGGAACAGTCTGGGGAGCTGTAGGCTGTGTAGTTGTTCTCTTGGCGTGGGATGTGGCTTCCTCGCGAGGGACGATGTCAATCAGAAAGTCAAACATGTCGGACTTTGCGAGGGCGGAGGCGATGTCAGAGCGCTGCAATGTGCGTCTCTTGTTCTCCTCCGCATGAATCCATGCCCGCATGGTGAGCTCAGTTATAAAAATGTCACAGCCCTTGGCGAATAGAATGGGCGCCTCGGCGGATATCATCTTGACCTCGGGATCGGCTTTCATGACCTTCTTGATGCGTGCAAGCGGCAATTGATGGATTTTGTAGTCGTGCGTATCGCTTTCCAGGTGGCTGATGGTTTGCTGCCAGTACGTGGTCAGGATATCTTTATACTGGCCGGTGAGTCCTTGATGAACCTAGGCAGCAGAACTAGGTCAGCGGGCTGGAAGCAGGGTCGGAAGAGTTGGACACACATTAGCCCAAGGACCGGTGTATAGCTCCGCCGGTGCGAAGCCTTGTGAAGCCAACTAGACGTTCTGTTAGGACAAGACCGCAGTACTAAACAAATAGGCAGTGTACATACAGCAGCACAAGCACCTGGAGGATCGAGTTAGCATTTGCCATGACGCGCGTAGGAATCAAATCATAGCTAACCATAGTGTCCACCTTGGCTAGGATCATAGACCGGTGTAGGGCGGTTCTGCTGAGGATGCGGTGGCGCTGTCTGATTTTGCGATTCCATTGTTTGGTGAGGTGTGCGGTGGGAGATAGCTATTGGAGGTTGGGCTCCAAGTGATAGAGCCAGACGACCGTATGCGTGCCGATTTTGAGGAGAGGCGTGGCAAAACGAAAGGAAACGTCTTTTCTGTAGTCGCACCAGTGGAAGACGTTTAACCGTCGTGGAGGCTAGGCGGTCGAGAGGCGGGTTCAGATACAAACTCAGCTAGGATGTTGTAGATGTCGTCGTCGCGTTGTTGTTGACTTACAAGAGGTGCTGAGGTGGGTACAGGTAAAGAGCTAAGAGTTAACAGGAGTAGACATAGTATATAAATGATACCTAGATTACCTAGTAGTTATACCTGACTAGGTACTTCGTACTCTTTGTAGTTGCGCTGGACACTCTTGCTTGTCGTAAGACTAGGCAGGTAGCTTACAAGTCCTGATAGGTACTGATTCAGGTACTACCACTAAAGTACCTACTCAATACCTACCTAGTACATAGTAGTATACGCTAATCGATAGTATGGTATGCTGCTAGGTACAAAGTACAGAGACTGTGATGTCATATGCCAGACGCATCCTGTGTAATAAGCTGGTCTCCAAGTATTCTGTACTTCATCCACTATTACGTAAAACGCACGGACCATTTATGATAATTTTCCCATCCTGGATTCCACCGAGTATTTTTACCTCGTTTCTCATTCCCAATCATTTGGAAGGTCTTTGAAAATTCTGCATCACTTTTTTCCCGCCGCCTATAGGCGGCGCAGACCCCTCCTTCTCAATAGATCATGGCAGACTTCGCCGATGATCGAGTCCAACAGCTTCTGCGCCAAGCTGAGCAGAGACTCCACGGTGACTCTGCGTCAGGGACTACTCTGAAGGTCTCGAACGTGGTTGTGGATGATGCACCGACATCACAGCCACCCTCAACCGCAGAGAGACTTTCAGTACGCAAACCGCAGACAGAAATACAGGCACAAGGGCAGAGTAAGGTAAGCCAGACGCCCTTTCCTTTCCTCCCTGACACATCAGCGGTATTGTGATGAAGATCAGCCCTTCAAGGCAATATGACACAGGACAAGCGTTCGTTTTGGACCACAGTCCTGTGGTTTATGATTTCTTGCACATCATAGTTACTCTGAATACCAAATGATTTGTCCCTGTTTCTCTGGCACACAATTACGAAACAGGACTACCCACCGTCATCTCTCCCGCAGACATCTCCTGCGGACTCAAGTGCTAACATGCCTTTTCAGGATACCGCTGGGCCGAGCTGGTTTGATCTCCCCAAAACCAACCTTACACCGGAGTTCAAGAGAGATTGGCAACTCATGCGTATGCGAGGCGTTCTTGATCCAAAGCACCAGAAGAAGGCTCTGCGATCTAGTGCACCTGAGTATTGTCATGTTGGTGAAATTATCGCTGGCCCCACCGATTTCTACAGCGCCAGACTTACGCGTAAAGAAAGGAAGAGGACGTTGTTGGAGCATATTATGACCGAACATGATGACCCAAAGCTCCAATCGAAGTACGCCGATATACAGGGTAGGAAAACGAGTGGGAAAAGGGCCTTTTACCAAAGACTGGTGACACAGCGGCGGAAGAGGCAGGTCTAATTCATCCACCTGAATCAATGTGGCGGCGCATTCTCAATGCCTACTCAGCGGACAAGCGGTTGTTGATTGCTGCTTACTTGGGAACACGGGGGAACACACTGGCCTCGATCTGTAAGCTCCATCTGTCCCGTTTCCGTACGGACTTGATTGATCTCGCCGTTGTTGAAGTCCCACTTCCCCCATACTATCAGTGTAGAGAAAAGAACGAATAGCCACGAAATGGCATACCTTCCAAACTGCTGTGGTAGAGCCCGACTCTAAGACTAGATAGAAATATATTAATATCAAATCAGAGTGTTCTAATTTCCCACATCGCAACCTGATCAGGCCAGCAATATCTTGCAAGGTCAGTTGGGTACGATCGGTACGGTAGACCACCATAAAAATATTATTGGAAGATCGTTTATCTGGCTGTGAAGGAGGTGAGATATATTACCTCGCAAGACTGCCTCTCAACCCTGCCGCATACCAAGCTCAAAAATCATCAGAAGAATGTCAGCGTAATATACATGCAATAACGAGGTGGCTACAATGCTTTTTGCCATTGTTTTTGCCATTGTTTTTATGCTTTGGTGACCGGTTGTTTGTGATGGGAAACGTGTTTGCGGTACAGAGTACTCTGTAGTAGTAGTAGTAGTAGTAGTAGTAGTAGTAGTACCCGCCTATCTTTGTAGTAGTTAACCGCTTAGACGTATCACTTAATATGGTACTCCGTACATCATGCGTTATGGGCCATTAAGGCGAGCGTCTAGTGGAATCATTTTATGACCAATAAAAGCGCAGCGATTCGCCTCGACCCGATCCCGTTTCATAGAGCTATTTTGACGCCAACAAAATCTGGCAGCACACACTCGACGTAAATCAATGATGCTTCGCCCAACCGCACAGCACCTTGTGCGTCTCCAGGTGCGATATGATGTTCTTGGTGGAGGAGTATAGGACATTATTTACTGACTTTAGATCAACAGGCCGCTGCACCATGGGCTGCAAGGCGAATGCGAGCTTCACTGTAACGCACTTCCAGGCTCTCGATCTCGCAAGGCTCTGAACTGACAAGCGCAGGGCTTCGGAAAATGATACGAGCATAGAGCCCTTTACCTCTGATGGAAAGGTTGGGAGCCAGCGACAAATACGAAACCCACGCTCTATTCAAGCCCTTCACCTTAAACCCTTAAAGCGCGAGGCCGAATTTGGCATTCCGTCCTGCGACCTTCAGTTGCGATCCTTTAGCTTGCAGCCTCTCGAGTTCTTCTCCGATTTCGCGTTGCGAGCCGCTTATTACCTAGGCCTACCAGCATTCGGCCCCGTACCACTGCCCCGAATCACAGAACGATGGACGGTCCCCAAAAGTCATTTTATTTTTAAAAAGGCCCAAGAAAACTTTGAGCGGGTGACCTTACGGCGGCTGATTCAAATCAAGGATGGAAATCCAGAAACAGTTCAGTTATGGCTCGCGTACTTGCGCAAACACCAATACTTTGGCGTTGGCATGAAAGCAAATGTGTGGGAATTCGGACCGGCAGGCTTGAGCAGGCCAAAAGACGAGGTGGAACGAGAACTGTCAGAGTTGGAAGCCTCTTGGTCTCACCTCGGACAGACGAGGAATATGGGTACAGCTGATAAAGCTGCTGGCATACTAAATACTCGTCGATTCAAGGAAGCGGCGGGCCTGAGACAGCCTCCGGTCATCGACGAGCCCACAAGAGCCGGATGATTAATGATGCGTTGCCCCTGTACAGTACTAGCTATATCATTTTGATATACACAAAGACTAATGAGATATTTCCCCTGGTTGATGGAACCACGACATTTTTTGGGGATTCGATATTAACAAATACTCGTTCACACACAGCTGTGCATTAATCTTTCATGGCGCTCACACGATGAATGTTTATTCCCCCTTGTCGTATGTACAACCCTTTCTGCAGATATTAGTAGTAGTACTATCAAAATGCGAAGTACGGAGTAGACCAAGCTACCCGTTGGTATAGTACTTCGTGAAAACCAACTATTAAAAGGACTTCGCCTTTTAGTTGGGCCCAAAATCTCTGAGCCACCCCAATACCCGGGCCAGGAACAGGTTTATATGGGACTCCCTATAGGGAGTTGTTAGTGCATAGGTCAAAAATCCAAATCGATAATTTTCGCAAAAATCGAAAATGTACTTAGCCGACCACCCATTTTATATGAGTGGCTCGGGTACTGAGGTGGCTCAGAGATTTTGGGCCCAACTAAAAGGCGAAGTCCTTTTAGTTGGTGTTCACGAAGTACCACACCAACGGGTAATCGTTTTTTTTTCTACTAGGCGCCAGCACTACCTGGTAAGGTGAGCCAGCAGCGCAAGACTTCGACAGTATTAGGTACGAATTCTATAATATTAAGGTACAAAGTATAAAGTACTACTAGTACGAAGTATATACTACCTGTAAGATAAAGTACGTAGTACTTCATACTTCGTGGGTAATATCGCTATTAAAGCAGCCCTTAAATTAATCAATGACGCCACTGTCATCTCGGGTTTATTGAAGCACATGTTGTTAGCAATTCAAACTGCTTTAATGTGATTGTTACTGGGTAGTATACTTCGTACATGAAGGACTACTTTCTCTTGGCTATTATTTATATTTTTTCTCTGTTATTGGTAGTGTTGCACGATTGTGAAGCGCAGGCTGGATAATATTGATTCAATCTCTGTCTATTAATAACTCGTCGTAACGTACTATGGGGGGGGGACACCCCGCATAGGCCAGAAGACTACCTAGGCCGTGGGTTCATGTATGAATAATGGTGGCGATATCTTATGCTGAGACGATGAGGTTGGGACCCTTATGCTAATGTGTTCGATGTCAAAGAGCTCCAGGTTGAAAATGGATTGCTATTAAGCGAGTCTTGTAGTAGCAGCCAAGCGTATTGTTGACAAGCTTTCTAGTTTTCTGCCCAAAACCCTTTTCTGCTCCCCCCTCACATTTCTCACTTTTTTTTCTGCATGACTGCTCTCACTTCGCAATTCACTTATGTATTCGTACCCTGCGTCTTTCATCCGGCTTTGATTTCCACTTTCCTTTATTCATTCTCCAAAAATCGACAGTCAGGGCTTGCTTAATCGGCCCATTGTTTGGTAGATTGCGCACCCCGAAGTGCCACAGGACGGTGACTGCTTGACCATGGACAAGCCCGTCATGGTGCCAGATGAGACTCTTCCTTCAAACTTCGATCAGGTTGAATCAGTCAGCCTCACCCCTCCAGGATCTCAGTTTCCAAGAAATCGCCACTAACCGTCGCCCAAGCTGATACTATCACTTTACGAGTCCAATCCTCCTGATGTCATCTCCAAAACACAGGCAACCTTATCTCGCCTGCAAAGCTCTCCGCAAGCATGGTCCATGGCTCGTCATCTTCTTGGACGTCCAAACGACACGGTCAGGTTTTTCGGAGCGCTTACCATCATTGTGAAGCTCAACACTGAGAGGTAAGACATCGCCCACGCCGCGTTCGCTCCGCTTCTAAATACTTCGAGATAGTGCTTCCCTTGGCGATGATGATGCCACAGAGCTCCTTGTTTCCTTAATAGGCTGGTATTTGGACGCGCTGCATCAGGGGAGAGGCCAAATTGTTATAAGGAAGCTCTCCTCCGCCCTAGCGACCTTCTTTATCCACTTCCACAGGCTCTGGGTCCGGTACCTTCGTCATCTCATTATCTGCCTCGCATCACGCCAATCATGGCATCCCAGCACTGTTGGTGACTCTGTTGACTACAACGGCATCTTGGAAACTCTTGTACCAACCCAGGTCCAGGCAGCCCTATGGGTGGTCAGCAGTGTTGTGGAGGATGTCACGCGCCTAGACCTAAACTCAGCAACCAAGTAGAAACCCCTCTTCTCTTTGTTGCTGTCAAGATCGCTAACACATATGAGTGCTGGGCTCTACGACTCTGTTCTGGAGAATACTTCAGATGCCGTAGCTATCATGGCTAGGAGTATGAGTCAGGCATCGGTTTCTCTAGCGGCTAAGGAGGATTCTATCAAGTGCTTGCAGGTAAGCAACCATTATTTATGTTTGACACAAGTGACCATTAACCACCTATCTTGTGTAGTCTTGGGTCTGGTTTGCTCAGAGAACATCAATTAGAGACAGTCATATTGCGGACTCTCTTAGGCCCCTTATCGGATCCGTTCTTGACTCCCTGATCATCGAAGAGTTGTACGATGTGTCCGCAGAACTGCTCATCGATGTACTATCTAACTACCCTTCCCTGCTCATTGAACATCATTATGAGATGTTAGCCAACCTCTTTGGCACCCAGTGGTTCCAGAACCGGTATGAGAGACTCATTCAGGGCGACTTCGATTTCGACTCGGTGCGGTTTGGCCAGCTGCTTCTCGCATTTGGCGAAGCAAGGATCCAGGTACTTATCCAGGGCAAGGACGGTCGAAGTCAAGCTTTACTGTCTCGTTTATGCGGGTTACTTGCTGCAGATGGCTATCCAGTTGCCGAGGATAAGATTTTCGTGTCCGCAGTTGAGTTCTGGTCAACATTTGCGGAAACCATGGCCGACTGCACCTCTTCTAATGAGGAAGCAGCAAACCTAGATGGGACATCTGCCATGCCCCACGTCCTACAGGCTGTCTCAAACGCCTGGCAGAAGACCATCTATCCACCAGCGGCTGACTTTGGTAAATGGGATTCTGCCGATCGAGTGGGTTTCAACGACGCTAGAAAGGATGTCGTAGATTTCCTACAGTCCGTGTACACTCTCATCGGACCACAGCTCGTCGCGACTTTTTCTGCCTTGACCCTCTCGGCCTTGTCAAATTCAGCATGGATGCAACTTGAGGCTGCGGTATTCTGTCTTGGCGGCCTGGCAGACTGCAGCAGGGAGGATGCCCGCTGCGATGATGCACTTGCCGCTGTCTTCTCTTCACCGTTGTTTTCTGTACTTCGAACATCTCAAGCAGATGTTTCACCAAGAACAAGGCAAGCCTGCCTGGCCCTGATTGAGCAGTATACGGAGTACTTTGAGAGAAATTCCACGCTACTCCCCCCTGCCCTTGGTCTTCTATTTACTGAAGTCGGTGAACAGTCCATGGCCATTCCGGCGTCAAAGTCTATACATCGGCTTTGCTCCTCTTGTCGTTCCCATCTACATGCTGAAGTGGGTGGGTTTTTGGATGAGTATCAAGGATTGGTTACCAGAAGACCGCTTGACTGCGTCTCCCGTGAAAAGATCATTGGTGCGCTTGCTTCTGTCACACAGGCCATCCCTGAGGATAGCCGCAGGAATGCGGCCTGTGCCAGGATATTCAGCTTCATACAAGATGATGTGCAACGTTCCAAGGAACTTATCCAGTCGATAAATAACGGAATGGCACCACAAAGGGTTGGATTTCCCTGCCCGGACACATCTCCCGATGAACATCCTGGTTTACATATCAGTTTAAGGGCCTTGAGGTGTCTAGCGAGTGTCGGTAAAGGCTTCCAAGCACCATCTGAAGCGTCAATCGACCTTGAATCAGGGCATCAACAGGACAGTGCGCCGACCCCGGAGCTGATACAGCTCCAAAGACAGGTTATTGGTATCATAGTTGAAGTTCAGGGCATGTTCGGCAGAAGTACAGAGGTTACGGAGTTGATC
Source organism: Hypomyces perniciosus (assembly GCA_008477525.1). Classification (NCBI taxonomy): domain Eukaryota; kingdom Fungi; phylum Ascomycota; class Sordariomycetes; order Hypocreales; family Hypocreaceae; genus Hypomyces; species Hypomyces perniciosus. The sequence continues at coordinate 3,665,606 of SPDT01000003.1, forward strand.
TGCAGCATTCTACGCAGTGGTTTCTCTGAGGTTGATCCCGGCCCGTTTGTATTCACAGCCGATGACATAGCGCACTACTTGATGAGACATACAAAAGACACACCAAGAATTGGTGTGATTGTCAGCACAGCGTGTTCTTTTGTCAGTTCTCTCCACCCCCGAGCACTCCCTTACGGCCAGGGGATTCTATCCGACGTGCTCATGTGGGTTATTGGGCTGCTAAAGCAACTTTCTGGCAAGTCAAGCCAGCATTTGTATGTGTTGAGTTGAGCTAATGTTTATGTATGAGGACAGAGCCTGAATCTGAACCGGAGGTCACACAGAACAGCATCGATTTTGTCAGTCGGCTCCTATCCAAGAGCCCCACCGCTTTCATACGTCTTCAACCATCAGATGCGGCCGAGTTTTTCTTCTTCTTTACACTGCAGGTGCTAGATGGAAAGGAGCCTTTGCCTAAAGCTGCTGCTGCGGAGTTCTGGGTATGAACAATATTCTTCTTCCATTTTGACTGTTCTACTGCCAACTGATTGAGGCTGACAAATAGTTAGTCGATATTTATTGGGCTTCGTGGAGATGAACTGGGGCTTCAAGAACCCATCAAACAGGCCATGGAGATGCTCGGGCCGCTATTAACTCAGAGCCTAGTAAGAAATATTGGGGGCAACGCATCTCGGAGTGAGTTAGATAGATTGAGCGAACCGCTGAAGAAACTTGTGAGTCGGTACTCCAAGGCGAAGGAGTGGCTTCAGTCTGGTTTGAACCATCCGTCTTTCCCGAGCCCCCGAATCAGTCAGGAACAAAAGATTATGTTCGTGAAGAAAGTAATAAGGTGGGTGCCAGCAGGAGCGTAAGCATGTTGCAACAAGGACCCGGCTAATATTGAATCTAGTTTAAGAGGGTCGCGGGCGACGAACCAAGTCGTCCGGGATTTTTGGCTCTGTTCAAGGGGCAGCAGCTTCGCCTATGCATCTTAGTATGCTGTAACGAAAACATATATATTGGTACATACGGGCGATTAGTAAACTCGGCGCGATATCGAGCCACTTCCAGTGAGAGAATAAATAGTACAGCTTTTAATCGTTGTATGTTTACCTACTCTTACACAAGGATATCCGCCAACAATGAGCCAGGTGACAAACACAACTCTATGTGCAGCCAGAGTAGAGAGCAGAGTGGAATCCCTCTCGGGAGATATTTCGTCAACCTAAACTATAGCCCGACAGCAGCTCTAACTAGCTGCATAGTTTCTTCAGCACTTTCTCGGGCCTTGCGAGCGCCTTCTACCTCCACGGCGTCGAGGTATGTGCCATTTATATCCAACAGTTCGATGTAGCGCTCTCTTATACCAGATAGTCCTACAATAACAGCATCTGCAACCGCCTCCTTGAACTGGCGAGGAGACGTCTGGGCATAGACCTCAGCAAGTTGGGACGGGCTCCTACCCTGTACATCGAATATAGATAGCATCTCTAACAGGTTTGATATCCCAGGGCGAGTGGTGGCGTCGTATGAAATCCCGGGTATTGAATCCGTTAAAGCTGCAGCAATCTTGGCCCGAATATCATCTGGTGTATCTGTAATGAGAATGCGTGAGCGGTCCAGCTTGTGAGACTTGGACATCTTAGCAGCTGGATCAGTCAAAGACATGACCCGCTGTACCGGGGCTATCTTGTCATTAGCCATCGGAAAGACACAAGACATTGAGTGGAAAACGTACGAATGATAGTCTTTGGATGAACCAGATGCGGGCCATACGCATGATTGAAGTTGGTGACACATTCACGTGCGAACTCCAGATGTTGCTGTTGGTCGTGTCCAACAGGCACATGAGTAGCTCTTTTGGTCGAGTTAGGCACGAGATAACGTAAGGGTTGTAGCAGGTAAATTGACTTACCGATGAACGAGAATATCAGCGGCTTGAAGGACCGGATACGAGAACAGGCCTAGTTTTAACTGTGAGCCAACACGCCGGTCCTCAAGCCGAGCTGACTCAGTTAAACTAAGTTTGTGCTGTGATGATTTAGTCTACTGCTCATACTGACGGACATCGCAGATTCCTAACCTTCCATTGTGTCATTCTTGAGAGGTATCCAACAGAAGCGGTGCAGGCAAGAATCCACATGAGCTCGGAGTGAGCAGACACCTGGTGCTTGAGTCAGTTTACGGCTTGAATTTTGAGCCACAAAGTGGACTGACAGCAGACTGGTAAAAGATGGTACACTTCTCTGGGTCAAGACCTATGGCCAAGAGGGCGGCCAGGGCCTCCCTCCTTTGTCTCCGCAGCTCCTCAGGAGGGCGTGGCGTGGTAATCGCATGGAGGTCAACAATGGAATATATCAGTTTGGTGGATGGCTGCTCCTCACGCTGGAGCTGCACCCATTGCCTCAAAGCCCCGGCATAATTGCCCAGATGAGGCACGCCAGTGGGCTGAATGCCCGAGAAAACGACACGAGGCCGCAAAGCTGAACTTGTTGCGATGCGTGGCATCTATAATAAAGGTATTGTCTGTTAAAATTGTAAGGAGTAATGCTCTTCACAGATAAAAATTGCTATTCGCACAGATAGTCTATGCACCACCCGCGACAATCTCCCCGCAGCTCCATACATTATAAAACTAAAATACTACTGCACTGATAGGTAATATAATAATAATATATTAAATAACAGGTCTTTAGTATACCTTTTATCTGCTCTATACAAAATCTCCTTAGGCCGACTAGTCTGCTAGCTAGATAGTCGCTACAATTTCACTAAACTTATCTTTAATCCTTAAATTAACCTTTCTCTCTCCCTATAACTGCTATATTAATTATATAACTATTATATATATTATATAACTATTATATATATTATATTATATATATTATATAATATTAACTTTATTTCTATTACTGCTATTATTAAAGATTTTAATAGTATATAGACTATTTATATAAATAGTAACTTTTATTTATATAAATAATACTACTTTTTTAAATTATATAGCACAGAGTGGACGGGTCGTATGGTCAAAACCAGAAAGAAAGGTAAATAAAAGAACTAGCTAAAGCAAGTGGTGCAGAATGCCACCTAATATCTCATCTACGTGAATGGCAATAGCGCAAGCTGTTGTCAGGCACAACAGTCAGGTACCTGTTAGATGCATCTGTATCAATTGCCGCCTCTAAGAAAATAACCGTATCCTTACGGTCTCTCAGCAACTTATTCTCACTCGCTCCTTCTTATTCCCGTAACCATCTATAGTTATCGGATCGTTTTATATACTGTCTAGACTAAAGCTGTTAAATCTTTATTTTATTTTGCTATAGCTTAATACTTTAATTTTAATATAATCACTCCCTTTTCCAATTTTTCTATCGCAGTATACTGCTAGTTAGACGCCTTTTTGCGTATACTGGTATCTCTTTATATTATAATAATTTATATCTCTAAATCTATTATCCAGTCCTTTAATTCTGCAATCTAGGGTAAATGTATATTAACTGTAAAACTAACCTCTACTTTCTTAATATCTATATTAATATAATATCTTTTTAAAGTCTATTGCCTGCGGGCAATATCAGTAATCTTTAACAGTATCTCTATTTAAGCCTTAAAGGCTTTTAAGTTAATATCCTGTAAAGGTATAATTGGGCTGAATTTTTTATCTGGGTGTAGTGTCCTCTTCTCAATGTCCGGTTCCGAGGGCGCATTATAGTAGCGACGGTCCCATTATATCTCTAAGCGGCAGGTATATTAGGACCTCTATAATAGGTTTTCACCTTCTCTGTCTAAAGTGTTATCTATATCCGAACTACTGTCTGCTAGTCGCTAAGACCCTTTATATTATAAGCCCCAGTATCTAGTTATAATATCTCTATCCTAGCTCTAGTTTTTTAAGGAATTTTTTAAGTCTATTACATATTAGTATAATTCTCTTAAAGAGATATTATAGTTACTTAAAGCCTATAAAAGCTTTTTTGATTATTCAAATAAGCTAGCTATATTAAATATAGGGAAAAAAGTAATTACTTATTTAAATAGATATTGCCTATATTTTTATTAAAACTAGCTTTATTTACTTAATTTATTTAACTAATATTATATAAGCTAGGGACCTTTAATTCTTAAAGTAAATCCTCCCTTTATCTACTATTATAGGCTTCTTTATATTATAGGGATAAACCTATAGTATTATTTTTGCCTATAAAGCGATTTTAGTTAAAGTATATAGGCTAGTCTTTAACAGGGAAATTTAAATATAATATAGACCCTTTTAAGTCTATTTTATTTAAAATATCTAATAATAAAACTAAAATTAATATATTTAAATTTACAGTAAAGTTACCGCTATTAGGTAGTAGTATACTTGAACCTATACTTAAAGAGGGCAGGCAGGGTATATAGTTCTAGTATTATAGTAGATATTAATTAAGCGGTAAAGAGTAATATAAAAGACTATAGAATTTAAAAGGCTAAATTTCTGTTTATATATTAATAGAAATTAATTATTAAAGGGTTTAAAGAAAAGGTATTAAATAATGCTGACTATACTAGGAAACTCCTTTTATAAAACTATATTAATAATGCTTTTATTAATTAAGGCAGTAGTTGCTATATCCGCGCCCCTTTTAAAGCAATTAAAGTAGAGACTACTACTATTAAGACTTACCTCTTTAAATTAGCCTATACCTATTATATACCAGATAATATTAAATGCAATTTAATCTATAGTAAAGGTAAAATATTAAGCTAATACTTTTATATTTATATATTGGCCTTTTATTTAGCGATAGCTTTAATATAGCCTTTTATATATAAAGTTATTAAAGATTTAATATATTAATAAAAAAGTTTATTTTTTTCCTTTAACTTTTATAGTATTTATTTAATTATATAAATTAATTCATTAAAATTATTATCCTAGCTTACTAGATATATATTAGTTATCTGTTTTTATAGGTATTACTTAGAATAGGTTAAAAGTTTATTAAATTTTACAGCTATTAATTGTTAAAACAATAAATATTATAAATTACACTGCTGCAAAAAGGCTAAGATAGTTGGAACTAGTTAGGCGGCTTAGATCCGCTTTGTTCTAGATAAAGTGTATTATTATTGTTGTTATTATTGTTGTTGTTATTATTGTTGTTGTTATTATTGTTGTTGTTATTATTAGCGCCTAAGGCTAAGTGGTATTGCAGTATGTTTAAACTATCTTTGCGATTAAATAGTATTGTATACCACGTCAGTTTACACTATATACAACCAAAAAGTGAAATTGCTACCAATTAACACAAAGTGGATAGATTATATAGTTAAAACCAGAAAAAGGTAAATAAAAGAACTAGTTAAAGCAAGTGGTGCAAAATGCTACTTAATATCTTATTTATATAAATGGCAATAGCGTAAGCTGTTAGGCATAACAGTCAGGTACCTGTCAGACACATCTATGTCATTATAGTTAATTATTATATATAAGGTAAATTATAAAAAAAGTAAGTAATATATTAACAGAGATAACTAATAAACTTTATAGTTATATATATTATTTATATTTAATAATATTATTTATTAACGATATATAAAATAACCTTTTTAATAAAAGTAATAGATAGTATTTATATAGATAATTTATATACAACTTATAATAATCTTTTTATAGCTTTTTATACTTTATATAAAGTAACCTAATCCTTTATATAATAGTAAATTATATCTTTTATAATACTTTTAATTATAATAATAATATTAATTCTATATGTTATAATAGATTTCCCTTTAAACCTATTATTTAAAGAAATTTAATTGTATTAAAAGAATTAGCTATAAATATTATACTATATACTATATACTATATATATATATATATATATTATGATTAAATGCTATATTAAAAAGGAATATTAAAGGCAATTATTAAGAATGTCGCAATTATATATAAATAATTTATTTTAATAGTAATTTTTATTTTATTTATTAAGTAATATTATTAAAATCAATAAAATTTACAATTTAAATAAATAGTATATATATATATAGCTGCGAAATTCTTTTAATAACTTTCTTTTAATATAAAATTTACTTTTATATATAATATGATATTTATAGTTAATTATTTTAATACTATTAAATTACTATAAATAATAAGTTTTTAATATATGTATTATTTATTTATATATATAATATAAACAAAGTGTTAATAAAGAAGCATGGTTCTATTAAGCTAACTGATAAACGGAGAGATCTAGACTAGTGTAATAGCACATAATAATGCATATAATAAAAGATCCCTCCTATATAGTAACCTCAGTCCTAATATATATATTAACTCCCCCTCCTAAAAAAAGTTATAGTTATCTTAACTATTATTATTCCTTATATTTATCTATAAAGTAAGGTTAAAGACAGTAAGGATAAAGAAAAATAAAGGAATAGAATAAAAAGATATAAAAGAAAAAAAAAGGGAAAGAATAAAAAAGAAAAGAAATAACTATCTATTAATTTTCCTTTAGCTTTATTGACTTCCTATATTAGCATTTAATTGTCTTTATTAATACTTTAATATATAGACTAGTGTTAATACTTTATCTGCTTGCATCTATAAGCTTTTTTACTCCTTTAATAACTTTATCTAGAATTTTAACTCTATCTTTCTACTTTTATAATATTATAAAGTTTAAGACTAGCTAAGTTAAAGTTTATTAAAGTTTTTAGTTAACTGCAGTTAGTTTTTTAATAGTATTTATTTACTTGTTTGCTAGGTTAATTAGTTTTATTGTTATCTTTTATAGGTTTTTAAACTGTAATTCTATTTATTTAATGTATTTAAATAACTAGTTAAATATTATAATTAATATTTATTTTATTTTTAAGTAACTATAATATTATTTAATAATATTAATATTAATAATAATTATTATTATTAAATTTACTATTTATAGTTATAGTATTAATTTTTTTATATTTATATCTATTAATATTTATATAGGTTATTTATTGCCTTTATTATTTAGCTGGCAATTTAATAGTATTTTATTTAATATATTTATATTTTTAGCTTCTCTTTTAGTATTATATTTAATATTAAAATATTATATTGTCATATTGAATGTATCATTTTTATTATTAAATTTTTAAGGTTTATTAGTTTTTATTATTTCTTTTATTCATAGTTAAAGTCTTTTAATAGCTTTTTCCTCTATAATATAGTTAATAGTCTTAGTTTTTATTATTTAATTAAAATAAAGTTTTTTTATTGCTATTAATATTTCCTTTTTGCCTAATATTAATAAAAGGCCAGTTATATTTTAATATATTACTTTACATATCATAGCAGTATTTATAGTTTTTACTATATCTTTAATATTATTATTTTTATTCATTAAGTCTATATTATTACTATCGACTATTATATATTCTTATAAAATTATTACTAAACTCTTTTATTTTCTTAGTTTATCTTTTATTATTATTTCTTTTGTTTCTTTAAAAAAAAATTATTTTAACTAAAACTCTTTATATTAAGAAAATTTTATTATTAATTATAGTATAATATTTAATTACAGTTAAAGTAAAGTTAAATATTTTATAGTTTAAAAAGAAATTAATTAATTTTCTATTAGTAAAAGGGTTTATTCTTTTAATATTAAAGATAATAATAATTGCAATTACTATTATAGCTAATAGGCTATAAGCCTTTCCTATAGCTTAGATTTATTCTTTAACTATTATTAACTTTTTATTTATATTTTAATATCTTAACTAGCTTAAAAAAGTCTTTACTTTTAATATTTACGTATATATTTTTTTAATATATATGTTAATATATTAAATCGTATTATACCTTTATTTCAATCAAATAAAAAGTATTTTTAATTGCCTTTTCAATTAATATATATTCTTTTTTTTCTTTTCTTATATCTTTATATTACTATATATTTATTTTATTATACATTAAAATTAAAGTTTTAGCTAAACGCTTTACTTTTTTATTAGCTTAAATAAATCTTATTTCTTTTAATATAGCTTTAGTATTAATTCTCTTTATAATAGTATAGTAATTTACTATACTAATAAAATTAAATTAATTTATTAAAATTAATAAAATAAATATTTAAATTAATAAAAGTATATTTATATAATATAATAATAGTATATAAAATAATATACTTTTAAAGTAAATAAAGATATATAATTAAAAGTTTTTTAAAGTAATAATAATAATAAAAAAGTATAGAAAAAGTAAAAAAAAAAACTTTTATGAAGATTAAATCTATAGTAAAAGGTTTAATAGCTAACAGCTATTTATATTTATTATTTGCTTTATAGTATTTATCCTTTTTTTATCCGCTATCTATTGCGCTTTAAAGCAGAGAGATAACTTTTAATATAGAATTCCCTTCTCTTTTTTTATTATAATTTCTTTATAGCTTTTACTAGCAACTATATTTAAATATTTATTTATAAAATATTTATTACCTTTTTAAATTCTTTTACTAGTATATATTTATAAAAGTTTTTAGCTAAATATTCCTTTTTAAATTTTTATATAATATTTACTACTATTAAGATTAGTTATTTTTATTTAATCTATTTATTATATTCTATATTATATCTTTTCTATTAAATTAAAATTTTAATTTAAAGATATTATTTTTTCTAGTTTATTTATCTTTTTATTATTTTTTTTTATTTCTTATTTTCTTTTACCTTTAACTATTATTAGGCCTAATAGCTTTTCTTGCCTATTAAATAGGTCTACTTCTTTTAGGCTTAAATATAAATATACTATTAAAATAATATTATATATTTTCTACTTTAAAGGGAATTTTCATTTATATATTAATAGGTTAACTCTTTTAATTACTTTAAAAGGTGTTATTTACTATTAAGACTATTTTTATAATAGCTTTTTAGGCAAATAATAGTTTTTATAGAGTTTTAAATATACTTTATCTTTTATTTAGAATTTTATTAGCCTATATATTTTATTATATAAACATTTAGCGTTTATTACTGTAATATTTATTATATGCTATACTTTCTTTATATATAGTTAATATAATATATTTATTACTTTTTAGTTTATTTTTAAATCTTATTTAAATAAGTCTATTAATTTATTTAATTTAAATTTAAATATTATTTTATTTAGTAATCTTTTTAATAAAGTATTAATAGTATTATTTAATATAAATTATAAAGATAGGATAATTTCTATTTAAAGCACTTTTAATATTACTATATAATATTATATAGTTAAACTTTACTGTATAGTTTTTTTATTTAAAGCTTTTATTTATTTATAAATTATAGCTAATATTAAAGTTTAACTAAATTTTTATTGCTTTAAAGATTTATTGCTAGAAATTAAATATAAATTTTTTATTATAATTGCTAATAATAACTTTAAAGATACTTTAATTGTAAAGTAATAGCAGTTATAAAAATACTTATACCTATTTAGCTGCTTTATACTTTTTTAATTTTAATATTAATATTATTTTCTATAATTATTTACAGGTTATTATTATTAATGCATTTAAAGGATTATTATTTTTAAATAATCTTTAAAATAATTTAAGCTTCTCTTTTAATAGTCTTATAATAAAGTTAATTATAACTATATAATATAGTTAAGTTAATATAAATATTAGTTATACTTTTCCCAGCTATTATTACCTATTTATTATATTTTCTAAATAAATTTTATAATATTTTATTTATTTTTTAATTTACTTTACTTTCCTATAAAAGGATAATCCCTTTAAAGCTGCAGTTATTTTATATACATTAGTATAAAAAACTTTATTATAAGCTACTTTTAAGATTTATAGTATATAGTTTTAAAGTATATATAGTAATTTTATTTTATTTTATTCAATTTAATAAAAGAGATTATTTTTTATTATAAATAGTAACTGTATTTCTTTAATTCTTTCTTTTATATTAGTTATATATATATATACCTAGTTTTTTTTTATATTTTTAATATTTTAATTATTTAAGCTAGCTTTTTATTAAAGGTTTAGCTTTCTATAAACTTTAATTTAATACTTTTATTTATTTATATAGTTATTATAGTAAAATATATATCATTTTTTTAAATATTGTCTAGTTTATTTAATGCCTTTAAATAGTTAATATCTTTCTATTTTTTATTATACTTTTTATCTTTTATTATTAATAATTAAAAGAATATATCTAGAATTAAATTTATATAAGCTAGAATATAGTAAATATTTAGCTAGAATTAGCTTAAATAAATTAATATATTTATTAGTTAATAGTTTATTTTTATTAAATTAGATATTAATATTATAGTATAATTTACTATTCCTTTTATTATTATATAGTCTATTAAAACAATTACATTTAATTATAATAATTAAACTATAACTTTTAGCTTTTTATATACTTATATTAGGTATATTACCTTTAATTCTATTACTTTAAAGTATTATTCTAACTTTAATAAAAGTCAATTAAAGAATAAAACTAATTAAATCTTTTATTATAGTATAATATAATTATTTTATTAATCTCTTTTAATATAGAAAATAAAAAGGCTTATTCTTTTCTTATTAGCGTTTAATTTAAAGAATACTAGTCTATTTAGGTTATAATAGTGCAGTTTTATCTCTTTTATTAAATAACTTTATAATATTTAAAATACTTTTTTTTAATTTCTATTACTTTAAATATAACTTTTTATATTTTGAAAGCTTTTACTTTTTTATTTATTTTTTCGATTAATTTATTATTTCTATATAATTATATTAATAGTACTGTTTTATATTGCTTTAATAGTTTAGCTTTTATTTAAAAGTTATAGATAAATCTCTTTAAAAATATTACTATTTTTAAATATATTTCTAAATCTATTAATATTATAGGTATTTTAATGATTTCTAATACGTTTATTTAGTCTACTATAATATTTAATTTTAATATATTTACTTTAAAACTAAATAGTTTTATTAAAAAGTATCTGTAAAATAATTTTTAAAGGTTTATAATAAAATGAAGTTTTTTAAATAATTTAAATAAATCTATTAAATATTAATAGTATTCTTTAAATATATTATTAAAAACTATAATATTATTAATATAGGTTTAAATAAAATATTTTATATAGTATAATTATTAATTTATAAATCTTTATATAAAGGATAGATTATTTTTAAATTTTATAATAATAACATAAAATATCTCTAATTTATAAAAGGTTATTAAAAGTATTTAACTTTTATAGCTTTTATAAATTAAAAGTTAATAAAAAAAGGCTAATATATCTAGTATAAAGATATACTTTTTTCCTTTTAATTTTACAATAATTTCTTTTTATAATAATATTAAATAAATATCTAGTATAGTAATTTTATTTAATTATTAAAAGTCTACTACTATTTTTACTTTTTATTTACTATTTACTATATATTAAATAATAAAGACTAAATATTTAAATAAGGTTAGCTTTTTTATTTATAATATCTGACTTAATGTATAAAGCTTATTTATTATTTTATTTAAAACTTTATAATTTTCTAGTCTTAATAAATATAGTTTAGCCGCTAATTTTTTATTCTGCTAATTATTAATTAAATCTATTATTTAATATAGATATAAAATAATATACCTGCTATGTAAAGCATAAATCTCTTTTATTAAAATATATATAATATACTTTAATTTATTCTATTAAATATATTAATATAATAATATTTTATAATACCTTTATATAGTAATATATTAACTTTAACTTAATTTATATTTTAAATAGTATATTTATTCTATATACTATTTTAATTATTATATAGTTTTGCAATATTAATATATTTATATTATATTTAATTAAAAAGTTTATATTAATAAATATATTTAGCTTAAAGTCTTTTATAACCTATACTTTAATAGTAAAGTATATATATACTATGATACCTTTAATTATATTTATAATATAAAAGTCGAATTTTGCCTTTTTATCGATTTTAAGTAATCCTAATACTTTTTATATTAGCTTTAGTTTATTTACTATAAAGATTTCTACATTAAAGGAGTAATTTTACAATTAATCTTTATTTATCAAAATATTAAAATATTTTATATTTACTACTGCTATAATAGGCTTTACTTTTAAATTAAATTTAAGGTTTATTTTTATATAGCTATATTTTATTAAATATAGTATTTTTTGAATGCGCCTTAATTCTTTAATTTAGCTAAAAGATATAATTTATATCTTTTTTTAATAGATGTTGCTGCTTTTATTTTTTATCTTTTTTAGCGAAAGTAGCAGTTTTTTTCTTCTTTATTTTAAATCTTTAGGCTTTTTAAGTCTAGGCTTAACCTTTTTACTTTTAATTTATTACAGCTATTAATAAAAATATTTTTTATTAAATTAAATTATTTATTAAAGTATATACTGTATTTTTAGTAATCCTGTTAGTTATTTATATTAATTTTATATATTTTAGGCAGCAGTTTAAAGGGCTTAAAGAAAAGAAATAGTTATTTAATTTTCTAGTTTCCCTTTTAGGCTTAGATTTTATTATATTAAACTTTTTATAAATAGATTTTTTAATTTAAATATTTAAGTTATATTTTTTAATATAATTAATAATACTAAATTCTTTAATCGCTTAATATTTATTTATCTTTAATTATTTCTTTAGTTTTTTAGTTTTTTTTCTTTAAAATTAATATAAATATCTTTATCATCTCCCTTTTAATAGCAAATATAATTGTTTTAAATGCACTGTTTTAGCACTTATTAGCAGAAATATTATCTATTACTTTAATTATTTTTATTTCTGCGCTAATTTTTTAAAAAGGGTATAAATTATATATTTACGTAATATTAAATATTATAATAGTAATATCTATAGCCGCGAAAGTTATTACTATAATTTATGCGTTTATAACTATAAAAGAAATTATTTAATTAATATAGTATATATAAATAAATATTAATATAACCTCTTTTAATATTATAATTTATTTATTTATAAAATATAATATATAGTTTTATTTATTTTTATTTATAGTAGTTTTAGCTATAATAGCTATATTGTTTTTATATAATATATAGTTAAATAAAGTGCAGCTAATAAATACTTTTAGTAATATAATATAGTAGTATTTAATAAAAGGGATTTATTAAATACTGCTTATTAAGTTTATTATTTTTTATATAAGTAATTAAAGTATTTATTTAATTTTATTGCTATATTAGGTTTAAATAGGATTTCTTATAAAAATACGTTAATATAAATATAAATTTAAATAAACTGTTATTTTAAAGTAGTAAAGCTAGTAGTTTTAGCTATTTAAATTAGCTATATAGTTTATTCTTTAATATCTTTATTGTCTTTATAGTTATTTTTTATATATATTATATTTATTAGTTTTATTAATACTTTTACTTTATTTATCTGGAATTAGTTATATAGGGAATTAATCTAGGTTTATAATAATAACTTAATATTTTCTTATTTATTTAATTATAAAATATTAGTCTATTAAATTTAAACTTTCCCTTTAAATTATTATTATAGGTTTATTTAAATTATTTTTAATACTCTCTATAAATAAATTAATATTATATTAAATAGTATTACTATTTATTTATATAATATCTATTCCTTTATAAAATCTATTTAAATTAAGATTACAAAATCTAATTTTTATTAACTTTTATTTATTATAAGTGCTATTACTTTATATAGTTATAGCTGCCAGTTAATTTAAGATATTTTAAATTATGCTTAAAAGATATTTAAATAATATCTAGAATTATTTATTAAATAGTATTATTAATAGAGTAAGTAAAGTAGGTTATAGGGTTTATAGTAGGTTTTATTAACTTTAGATATTTATTGAGTTTAATATATTTAAGTATAAAGGTATTAAGGCTATAGCGGTTAATATTAATGTTTAGGCTTATAGGTTTAATAAAGGAAGCGCTAGGCTATTAGATAGATTAATAAACTATTATTAATTATAATTAACCTAAGATTATTATTAAATTAATTATATTTAAAATTCTAGCTTTAATATATTATAGATAAAGGAATTAATTAATAAAAATGCAAATATTAATATAATAAATATAAGTAACTGGGATTTATAAAATTTCTAGTTTAAGGCTGCTTATAGTAGTATTAATAGTAATATAAATATAAAATTTAGCGGGAGTAAAAGTACTAATCTTTAAATTTAGCGGGGTAAGTATAGTAAAGGGAAACTAATATTGCAGTCTATAAACCCTACTTTTAACCTTTTATTCTAATTAAAAGGCTTAGTACTACTAGTAGGATAATTAAAGTTAAATTATATAGTGCACTTATTGAATTAATTAAGTGTTTATTGATATAGTATATCTAGTTTAATTAATATATGTTTGATTAGTATATACAGTATTGTATAGTTAATAAGTATAATGTTATTAATTTTTTATCGGTTTTAATTAATTTAAGTTCTTTATTATTAAATAAAAGCTATAAAAGTTTATTTTTTATCGGCCTAGTTGATTAGATATAGTTTATATATTCTCTGAAAAGTACTATTTAATTTCTGCTATATAAAGATTTCTGCAGTTTTTGCTTCGTTAATTAATAAAGTAATTATATATAAATAGTTAATTAAAATAAATGCGTGTAAATGCTAGGATTAATAAATAAAGTTATTTAAGATTATATATATATTAATATAGATAATATAGATAATGCGGGTAATATATGCTAACTAATTCCGTTAGCTTAATTAAATAGATTTAGTTGCTTTTTTAATTACTTTACACTTTATAGCAGCAGTAGGGATAAAAAACAATATCTGGATTAAAGAAAAAAAATTATATATAGTGCAGCGACTGTTTAAAGCAATTGCTACTAGTTAATATAAATAAAGTGTTAATAAAGAAGCATAGCTCCATTAAGCTAACTAATAAATAGAGAGATTTAAACTAGTATAATAGTATATAATAATATACATAATAAGAGATCCCTCCTGTATGGTAACCTTAGTCCCAACGCACGTATCAATATATATTCCGTTAAATTAAATATTTCTTTTAAATTATATAATTAATAAAGATTCTTGAATCTTATTTATTTAAAAGAATATTACTGTTACTACTACTATAACTATTATAATAAAAATATAGCTGTATTAACTAAAAGAGTTTATAAGTTATAATTTATTTATTATAGCCTTTAAAAAATTAACTAGATGTTTTAGGCCCCTATAGTATTAACTATAAACTTTTAACTTTAAATATTACTATTTACATTACCTTAACTTTCTATCTAGACCTTTAAAATTATATGTTAAGTATATAAAACTAAAATTTCTTATTAAAAAAGGGCAGTAACCTATAAAGTGTTTATATCATAAAAGGGCAGGGGTTAATTTACCAGTTAAGTATAAATAAAGGCACTTTGCCTAGTTTATTTAAATAGGGTTAATCGACTTAATATCTGATTAGATTATAAATTTACTGTATATAGTAAAATAGTAAAATAATAATTAAATATTAATATATTCTTGCATTGATAGTTTTAATTATTTATATAAGGATTTCAATTAACAAAATAATATTACTTTTAAAAGTAAAATTATGAGATTTTATATAAAATAGATAATATATATATATATTTAGCTTTTAATTCTGTAGTTTTATAATATTAATAGTAATAATAGTAATAATAGTAATAATAATAATAATAATAATAATAATAATAATAATAATAATAATAATAATAATAATAATAATAATAATAATAATAATAATAATAATAATAATAATAATAATAATAATAATAATAATAATAATAATAATAATAATAATAATAATAATAATAATAATAATAATAATAATAATAATAGCTTAAAATATTTAATTTATATTTTAAAGGTTATTATTAACTATAAAGTATAAAAGCATTTTCGCTTATAAAGCTATATTTTTATTATAATAATAACAGTAAAGGTTTTAAATTTAAGAAATTTAAAGGATTATATTAATTATATAATTAAAAACAGTTAATTTGAAGGAATATTTATAAAGACATAAAATATATAGTAAATTTATTATTTACTATAATTTAATAATATTTAAATAATTGACTATAAATATATTATAATTAAATATAATATATTTTATAAACAAGTACATTATATATAAAAGGAAATTATTAAGAAAGTTTATAATTTTATATAAATTATTTCTTTTTATAGTAATTTTTATTTATTTAAAAAATATTTTTAATAATAAAATATTAGTATTATAATAATAAAATAATTAAAAAAGATATTTATGATTGAAATAAAGGTTTATTATAAAGTTTGAAAATTAAATGAATTTTTATAAAAATATAAAACTTTTATACTTTTTTAATATTTTAAAATTAAAAAAATACTATAATTTTAATAAGAAATTATAATTAAAGGTTTTATTTAAAAAATTTAAATTATTTTAAAAAGAATCCTATAAATAAATTATAATAATTTAATAATAATAATAATAAATAATAATTTATTAAGTTTATTAAAATAAACTAGGCAAAGTACCTTTATTATTATTTAAACTTTAATTTTTTATTTTATTTATTTTATTTATTTTATTTATTTTATTTATTTTATTTATTTTATTTATTTTATTTATTTTATTTATTTTATTTATTTTATTTATTTTATTTATTTTATTTTATTTATTTTATTTATTTTATTTATTTTATTTCGGTAAACCCTAGTTATAACGATTACTATATATAATAATATCCTTTCTATACTAATAGAATAGCTATATATATAGGGTTTTCCTATTAAAAGGGTCAAAAACTTTAATACTCGCGATATTATTAAGATCCTGCTTAATAATATATATAAATATTAAAAATATTATTATAGCTGCCTTTTTAAATATATTAATATTACTTACTTTAACTGTATTTTCCTCCTTTTATATTATAATAATAGTATTATAATAATAATAAAAATATATATTTTATTAATTTTATAATAATTCCTATAAAAAGGCAATATTATATTACTATTTTATAAAAATAATAATAATAATTATATAAAAAATACTATAAATTTTTAAATTAAAACTAAAATATTAAAAGGATTTAATAAATTAATTTTTTTAACTTTAAAGATACCTTTAAAAAATATTACTTTAAAAAAATAGGAGTTTATTTAAAAGTATTTAATAACAGCTTTAAATATAAATTAAATATAGATTTATTAGTATAGTATATTACCTATAAAACCTGGTTTTAACGATAACCTTTATATACCGATAGCGCCAGTGCAACCGTGAGTATTGTTATAGACAGGGTTCACTGTAATATATAGTACTAGATTTTAGTGGCGGGGTATGGGCGGCGGGGAAAGTGGGGCAAATTTCAAAGTTGTGTGCAAATAGAAATATGCGTGTGTGTAAATAGTAATTCTCTATTATTATTATTAATATTTAATTTTATTAATAATTTCATCTTTTTCTTATAAGAATGTCAGAAGACCGAATATAATAGGGGTCAGACGGATCGGGAGAAGGGAGCGGCCACCCTAGGGAAGAGTGACGAAGTCTCGTAGCAATTAACCAGAATATCAAAGAAATAGATTCGAACTAGCAGGTAGGTGCCGCAGTTGGATTTCATTGATCCCTGAGGTCTCTCTGCCTTGGGGCCAGGCTGCTGTTATATACAATTGTCTAGGTCTTCTAGACTTCCCGGACCTCCCGGACTAACTGGTCCTGACAAAGAATGCTTTTTTTATAATAATATAGCTATTATTATAAAAAATAGCTTTTTACTATATAAAGTTAATAAAATAATAATTAAAATATATTATATTATTTATTATAATAAACTTAAGAAAATAATTTCTATAAATATTAATATATAAAAACTATTAATATAAAGTAATATTATCTAGGCAATACCTTTTTACTATTTAAACAGTAAACCTTTTATTTTTGAGAATTGCTATTTGCATAGGTCTAAATGTCTATTTACACAGGAAGTGGGGCAGACTTTTTTTTAGCCAATCCCGCGCTGCCTATACCGCTACACCAAACTACAATAAAAGACCCTAGATAAAAAAGTAGCGCTAAAAGAGCCTAAGCTAACTAAAGCTACAACTAAAAAGATTTCTTTATTAACGGCGCTGCCTCTTATAAAGCTATCACCCACGCAATAACTTAAAGTAGACTTGAATTTTATTCTCAACGCGCCTAAAGGCTTTAAGCCTATTGCGCCTACTTAGTCGAATAAGCCTGCTAGTTCTTATAATGCCTTTTTTAATGATGATTATATCGGTCAGCCAATTCCGCCTTTACTGCCGTCGCAACAGTTCGATATATATACAGATATCGAGAATTTCCTCCGCGACTTCCACATCAATAATAATGCCGCCCTTATCAGGCAGTCAACTTCCGAGAAGCGAGTAATCGATAGCATTAGCCAGCTAACGTTCATTTCCCTTATTTGCGATAAAGGCCCGCCGCATATATCGCCACTAGGGCAGAGGCAATTAAGCTGGGCTCAGCATAGATTAATTAGAAGCCATAGTATACTTATAACTATAGAAATGCATTATTTAAGCAATTCAAGGTCTTAATAAATAGGGGGCTTTTATACTGTAATTTAAGTAGATTATTAAAAAAAAATATTTAGGCTGCTTTATATTATTCTATATAACGCTATGAAAATTTAGTGGCGGGGTATAGCAGTAAGGAAGTAGGTCTAAAAAGTGGATTTCCTGTGCAAATAGACATTTTGACCTATGCAAATAGCAATTCTCTTATTTTCAAATTGACTTTATACTATCTATAAAGCCCTGCTAAAATATAATATAAACTATAAAGGCTTTAAAATACTTTAAATAATAGATTAAAGCTATTTGTATATATATATATATATATATATAAAGGCTACTGAATTTAGCTAAATAACTTTATATAAAGAAACCCGGGTTATTAGCTATTTTATATACAGTTAGGTTCCAAGGCGCTGTTTATAGAGCTGATGTGGACGATGTATTGGTAAAGAAGCATGGTTTCAGTAAGCTAGCTAACGAATACAGAGATCTAGATTAGTGCGGTTATACGTGATAATGCACATAATATAAGATCATCTAGATTAAGTGTATAGTTACATTTAATGCATATATTAACTCCCCTTTAAAAAAAGTTACAGTTATCTTAACTATTATTATTCTTTATATTTATTTATAAAGTAAAGTTAAAAATAGTAAAAATAAAAAAAGATAAAGGGATAAAAGGAAAAGATATAAAAGAAAATAAAATATAAAAAATAAATACTTATTAATTCTCTTTTAACTTTATTAATTTCTTATATTGATATTTAATTATCTTTATTAATGCATTAATATATAAACTAGTATTAATATTTTATTTATTTATATTCATAAGCCTTTTTACTTTTTAATGACTTCCTTTAATACTTTAACTTTATTTTCTACTTTTATAGTATTATAAAGTTTAAGACTAGCTAGGTTAACGTTTATTAAAGGTTTTAATTAATTATAGATAGCTTTTTAATAATATTTATTTATTTATCTGCTAAATTAATTAATTTTATTATTATCTTTTATAGGTTTTTAAACTATAATTTTATTTATTTAATGGATTTAAATAACCAGTTAAATATAATAATTAATATTTATTTTATCTTTAAATAACTGTATTTTTATTTTATAATATTCATATTAATAATAACTATTATTATTAAGTTTACTGCTTATAGCTATAATATTAGTTATATATATATATATATATATATATATTTATTAATATTTATATAAGTTATTTATTGCCTTTACTATATAACTAGCAATTTTATAGTATTTTATTTAATATACTTATATCTTTAACTTCTCTTTTAATATTAGATTATAATATTTTATTTATAATTTTTATTATTAAGTTTTTAAAATTATTAATTTTTATTATTCCTTTAGTAATACTTGAGGTCTTTCTTTTAATAGCTTTTTCTTTTATAATATAATTAATCATTTTTAATTTTTATTATTTAATTTAAATAAAGTCTTTTTATTATTATTAATATCTCTTTTTATTTAATATTAATAAAAAGCTAACTATATTTTAATATATTATTTTAAATATTATATTAATATTTATAGTTTTTACTATATCTTTAATATTTTTTTATTTAATATATTATTTATTTCTTTATTTATATTTATAAAATTTATATTACTGCTATTAATTAGTATATATTTAATTTATATAGTTGTTACTAAACTCTTTTATTCTTTTAGTTTATCTTTTATTATTATTTTCTTTATCTTTTTAAATTCTTTTTTTATTTTAGCTAAAACCTTTTATATTAAAAAAATCTTATTACTAATTGCAAGGTAATATTTAATTACAGTTAAGGTAAAGTTAAATATTTTATAGTTTATAGAGAAATTAGCTAATTTTCCGCTAATAAAAGGGTTTATTTTTTTAATATTAAAGATAATTATCACGGCATACAGAATAGCAGGTTAAGGTGATATCTTTATTATATTTTAAATAAGGCAAGAAGCTATAAGAATATAGTTTAAAGGTATAGGATTAAGTTATTATATATAGATGTATATGATGCTGATAAGTTATTAGAGGGCAGGTTTGGTGCTATAATAATAATAATAATTGCAATTATGATTATAACTAGCAGGCTATA
The DNA here is from genome assembly GCA_008477525.1 of Hypomyces perniciosus. Taxonomy (NCBI): domain Eukaryota; kingdom Fungi; phylum Ascomycota; class Sordariomycetes; order Hypocreales; family Hypocreaceae; genus Hypomyces; species Hypomyces perniciosus. The sequence continues at coordinate 3,686,302 of SPDT01000003.1, forward strand.
AACCTTTTTTATAGTTTAAATTTATTCTTTAACTATTATTAATTTTTTATTTATATTTTAGTATTTTAATTAGTTTAAAAAAGTCCTTACTTTTAATATATATATATGTATATATTTAATATATACTTTAAAGGAGGTTAAATAGTATTATATTTTTATTTTAATTAAATAAAAACTATTTTCTACTGCTTTTCCTATCAATACATATTCTTTTATTGACTTTTTTATATCTTTATATTATTATATATCTATTCTATTATATTTTAAGATTAAAGTTTTAATTAAATGCGTTGCCTTTTTTTTGAGTTTAAGTAAATCTTACTTTTTATAATATAGCTTTAGCGTTAATTGCTTTTATGGTAGTATAATAATTTGCTACTGTAATAGGATTAAATTAATTTACTTGAATTAATACAATAAATATTTAAATTAATAAAAGTATATTTATATAATATAGTAATAGTATATAAAATAATATACATTTAAGGCAGGTAATAATATATAATGAAGCTTTTTTTGAAAAAAGTAATAATAATAAAAAGAAAGTAAAGGAAAAGTAAAAAAGGTAAAAGATATAAAAAAAGACAAAAGGTTTTTATAAAAATCAAATTTAAATAGTGCTATTTATATAGATAGAAATTTCTATTAATATAAATAGTCTATATAGTACTAGCAAAAATCTCTTTAGCTTTTAATTTTTGATATTTTTAATAATATATTTAACTTTAACTTTATGAATTATATAAATTTTAATAGTAAAAATCTTAAATAATTATAATTACTTTTAAAGCTATTAAATTTATTTAAATTTAACTATAAAATATTAAAATAATAAAATTATATTTTAACTATAATATTAATTAAAATTAAAAAGTTTAATAATATTATATTAACTATATAATTAAAAGAATAATTTAATTAATAAGATTGTATATAAAATAAATAAACAGCATATTAAATATTTATTAATTAAAGTAATATAATATATTACCTAGCCTAGCTCCCTAGCCTATATTTAATTCCTTAGCCTGCATTTAACCTAAGCATATTAAAGTATAAATGGAAGGCGTAGAGGGGGACTTTAATTAAAAAGCGAGACTCGCTAATTACTTCCGCAATTAGCCTTATATTTATATTATCTTAAAAGCTTATAATAATAATTATAACCTAACCCTATAGCTTTAAATACTAGAACTTACGCAGTTCTTTAATATTATTTTTAACTACTTTTAAAACTAAAAGTATATAACTTTAATATAGCTTTAAAATAAAAAGAGTTTAAAAATACTATTATTATTAAAAACCTAAAGCTCGCTTAATATAAGGTTTAAAGCTAAAGCAATATAATTAATAACCTTATTAAAGCTAAAAGTAATAATATTTTAAAGCGTTAAATTAATAACTTTAAAGATAAATTTAATATTAAAAATAAAAATGTAAAAACCTATTAATAAAAGTATATAAATTAGCATTTTATTATATTATATAGTATTATAATTAAGACTAAATACTTTAATACCATTTATAAATATATCCTTTAGATTAGCAGTTAATTAAATAATAATACCTATAATGTAATATAAAAGTTATTTAATTATGTTATAATAAAAAAGGATAATTATATAATATAAAAATAAAAAAATGGTAAAACTTTTATTAAAATTTTAAACTTATAGTATAAAACTTTTAACCTTTTGCAATCTACTGCTTAAAAGTTTAATATTTACTATATAGTAAATAAATTATTCTACAACTTTATTATTAAATTCTATAAACTAATAGCTTAAGCTAGCAAAACCAATACTTAAAAGGTTAATACCCTTTACTTTAAAATATTAAAAAAAAAATAGCTGCTGCCTTTATTAATAAAAGTAATAAGCCTATAAGTAAAGATAATTAGTTTACTTTAAGAACTTTTAATTAGAAAGTTTATAATAACTTAAAAAGCAGGCCTGTTATATTAAATTTAAAAGTAACTGTAAGTTTAAAAAGCTAAATAGTAATTATATTCTTTAATAAGCTTTACTTTAAAATCAATTAAACCCTCAAAAGTAAAAAGATATAAGTAATCCTATATAGTTAAATGCTATATCCTTTACTTTATAATATAAAGAATCCTAATAACTCTATAACCTATATTACTACTATAGCAGCTAATATATAGTTAATAACTATATAAAAAGCAGAAAGCTAATACTATAAAACCTTAAACCTTATAGGGATATAGTAGCGGCTTTTTAGGATACAGAATATATTAAAGCAATAGCATTACAGCGCTTTAAAGCAGCGTATATATCCTAAGGTAAAGGAAAGGTATACCGGTACTATAAATTCCTATTCTTTAATTCCTGCAATACTAGTATTTCTTAGCCTAAAAAAAACCTATTATACTATAAAAACCTATTCTTATACTATATTAATAAAACTAGCTATATTAAAAAATTAATTACTTTTAATAATATACTTACTTATAAAAATATATACCCTTTAATATAAAAAGGTAAAGAAAAGAGTAGCTTTTTAATAATATTGTATTAAGAAGTGTAATAGAATATTAAAATAGCCTATAAATTTAATACCTATATAAATATAATAGATTATGATTAATAATAAACTATTAATTTTAAATACTATAAATAATAAATTACTATTTATCTATACTATATTATTCATCGTGCATTTACCAGTAACTATATTAACCTTTATTAATAATAGCTATTTAATATAAGGCTTTATAGACTAGTATTTTCTTTAAAAGTTTTAAATTTTAATAATATAATTATTTAAATTAAAGAGCTTTATTTTAGCTAATAGTAAAGCAGCAGTATAGTTTACTGACTATATAATTTTAAATATAGGAATAAAAGAATATAAAAAGCTATATATACTTTTTATTATTAATCTTTTAAATTAAAACCCATTTATTTTTAAAATACTATAGCTATAGTAATATAATTTTAATATTAATTAGCCTACATTAACAGTTACCTTTAACTTATAATATTATTTAATAAATTATTGCCTTTAAATTTACACTACACTAATAATTCCTAGCCTAATAGTTATTCTATATAATATCAATATCCTAGGCAAACCTTTAAAGTTAATACTGTATACAATTAGCGAGAAATAAAAAAATACATTAAAAATGATAAAAAAAAGGATAGAAAAAAGTTAAGTTTTAAGCCTATATGAAAAGTATATTAGAAGAAACAATGCTTTAATAGGGAGAAAAGGATTTATATATTAACTTTACACTAATATTAAAGCAAAATCACTACTGTATTTATTAATTTAATAACTGTAAAAGATTAAAGACTAGAGTATAAATAATATTAAATAAACCTTTAATATTAATTTTAATAATATTTATAGCCAGTAGCTATTAATATTAATATTGATATAACTTAATATAACTCTTTAAATTAAATATATGAATATTTAATAAGCCTATAGCAGTAGCGCTATATAAGCGACTTAACTTAATAGATATTTAAATATCTACTGTAATATTATTTATTTAATATATAAAATTAACTTAAATAAAATTAGCAGAAAATATATAAAAGCAGGAATATAAAGTATATTAACTATTAAAGCTTAATAAGAATACCTTTAAAGGATATTAGAGTTTAATATCAATAAATTTATAAAAGTAAAGCCAGAATTAATAGAAAATAATATTTAAAAACATATTTTTTAATTAACTATAAAATAAAATTATTAGCTTCCTTTTATAATTAATAAATAAATTTCCCTTTAAAAAATTATAAAACTATAAAATTAAGCTTTTATGAAAAAAAACTACTATATTAAAAAAACTGCTTAATATTATTAAGTGACCTTTAAGTTATAAGAACACAGTTAAATAAAAACTTAGCTAAAGGATTTATTAAAGAATTTACAGTAAAATATACTGCCCTTTTACTTTTTACTGTAAAACTTAAAAAAGGTATTTATATTTATTAAAACTATTAAGGCTTTCATAATATTACTATAAAGAATTATTACCTATTACTATTAATCTAGGAAATATTATATACTTGATATAATATTAGATTTTATATTAAATTAAATATAATAGCTGCTTTTGATAAATTTAAAATTATAAAAGGATATAAATAAAAGATAGCTTTTATAATTTACTTTAAGCTATTCAAAACCTTTATTATACCTTTTAATTTTTATAATACTTTAATCTTTTTTTAATACTATATTAATTATACTTTATATAATTTATTTAATAAAATTTATATAGTTTACTTTAATAATATTTTAATTTATCTAGCTATATAACAGGAATATTAATAATATATATAGACAGTTATAGATACATTAATTAATATAAGTCTTTAAATTAATATTAAAAAATATAAATTTAAAAAAATAAACATAAAATACTTTAATTTAATTATTATAAGTAATAGTATTAAAATAGACTTTAAAAAAGTAGCTGCAATTATAAGTTAAAAGAAACCTTTAAACCTCTATAAACTTTAATACTTTTTAGGCTTTATACATTTTTATTAGCAGTTTATTAAAGACTTCTTTAATATCTATAAACCTTTAAATAGCCTTTTAAAAAAGACATACTATAAATTTAAATAAAACTCTATACTACTATATTTAATTATTTTAAAACCTAGTTTATAACTACTTTAATTTTTACTTTTTTGAATTATAATAAAGAAATAGTCTTAAAAATAAATACCTTAAACTAGGCATTTAATAATATTTTCTTTTAATATAATAAAAATAAGATATTATAATTAATAATATACTTTTTATTAAAGCATTTACCTATTAAATATAATTATAAAATTTATAATAAAGAATTATTAACTATTATTAAATTATTAAAAAAATAGCACTTTAAACTTTAAAGTATAGAAAATAAATTTAAAATTATTATAAACTATAAAAACTTAAAATACTTTATAACTATTAAAGTGTTAAATTAAAGATAAATCTATTAATTTGAATTTTTATTTTAATATAATTTCTAGATTATATATTAGCTTAAAGTAAAAGCAGTAAAGTTTAATGTATTAAATAAAAGATTTTAAAATATTTTAGTAAAGTTAAATTAAAATAATAGTTAATTAAAAAAAAGAAAAAAAACTTTACTTTTAGAAAACTACTTTAACCCCTATATTTACATTAATATTATAAAAAATATAAGTAATAAAAACCTATTTACTATAATAATTAATACTTTAATTTTAAATTTAAAAATATTAATTAATAAGATAATTAATAAAGCCTATAAAATATTAAATGTAGCGAATATTATAATATAAGCGCTTTAAAACCTAGCTATTTAATAATAGCCTAAAAGTATGTAAGTTAACTTAAAGGCATTAATATAAGACTTTTAAATCTATAGCAATTAAATATATTATTAAAAATAACTTTTCCTTTTAGTAATAAATAAAGCGAAAATATAAATTATATATTAAATATACTTTTTTAAGCTAAAAGGATATCTAAGATAAGTAAAAATATTAAACCTCTTTAACTGTATATATTAATAGCTATAAATATTAGTTAATATTAACACTTTTATTAAAAGTTATAACTTATATTTTTAAATAAAGTTAAGTAAATTTACTCCTTTAAGATTCTTAAAACTATTACTAATACTAGTCTAGGCTTAAAGTAATATTTTAATAAACTATATTATATTACTGCTTAACTATAACCAGTAAAGTTTAATTTATAAAAATGTCCTTATAATAGTATACTGCTTAATAAAAATGCGCTATTTTATCGCTACCTATACACTTAATACCGAAAAGTTTACTAATACCTTTATCTTATATATCTATACTTTATATAAAGCCCTAGAAATAATTATATTAAATTAAAGTATTTAGTTTATATTTGGATTTTAAAAGCAGTTATTTTAATTATATAAAATTTACTTTAAATATTCTTTAGCCTATTATGTAAAAATTTATAGTTAAATTAAATAGCTAAATATAAAGGTAAAGCAGTATTTTAAATAATTTATAAGTTTTTACTAGAATAATTAAATAAATTAATTGCTATGTATAGAGTTTACTTAAAATAATTAAATATCTAAAATAATAAAAACTTTATTATTTTTTATAAATTATAGTTTTTACCTGCGCCTAAAAGTTAAGCCTTTAACCCCTGCCTGCTAAACTTATCTATTACTTAAAAAAAAGGTTTTATAAAATAAATACTATAGCTAAGCGTTTTTAATAAATCCTAGATTAATGAAAAGCCTTTATAGTATAATTAATCGCTTAATATAAAGCTATAGCCAATATATTAAAAGAGGACTTATATTAATTCGCAGTTAATAAAAAGGTATAGTTACAACTGAATACTTTAAAATAAACTACCTAATAAAAAAAGGAGATAATAAATAAATAAACTTCTATAAAATCTTTAATATATACCTTTAAGCTTATTAACTTAAACTCTTTAACTGTATCTGCATTTTCCTTATATTCTATAACTCTGTCTTTGAACTATTGGCAGTTAATAAAGGAAGCTAATAAATATATCTGCTAGGATAAAATACTATTAATAAGCGAGAGAATGAGAATATATAGGGATAGATCTTCAAAATAAATAATAAAATAAATAAAGTAATAGAAAAGTAGGAATTTAATAAAATCTTTAACTGCCATAATAAAGATAGATAGCTTACACTATTATATAGCCTAAAAACACTATACACTAAACTGGCAACCCGCAAAAAACCTAAAAAGATAAAACGCCGCCCTTTTAGAATACTATATTAAAAACCCCGATAAGCCTAGCCTATTTACCTAGATCAAAAAGAGGAAAATAACCGATTAGCCAGACCCGCGACGCAGCAGCCGCTTATAATAGAATTAATATAATAAAAGGATTAGAATATATATAGTCTTAGAATAGCCATTTAGAGGTAAATGGAGTTTGAAAAGGGGGGGGGGTACTATTACAGCACTAAACCTGCCCTCTAATAACTTATCAGCATTATATGCATCCTCACGTAATAACTTAGTCCTACACCTTTAAACCATATTCTTATAGCTTCTTGCCTTATTTAAGGCACAATAAAGATATCACCCTAGCCTGCTGTTCTGTATGCTGTAATAATTTACTTTAATGAAAATATTTTATTTCATTTCTATTTATTTAATAATACTATTATAAGATTTATTAATTTACTGTTACTATATTTATTTATTAAAAAATAAACGTAAACATATAGTAAATTTATATATATTATAATTAAATATTTAAGTTTATATAGCTATTAATATTTCTTTATTATAAAGTAATATTATTTAATATTTCTATAAGCTTTTAATTTGCTATTTTAATATTAAAAAATAATAGTGTTGTGATAGAATACCTATAAGTAAGTATTTATTATAGGTTAGCAGGCTGCTTAAGTGGCTATTAAGTGGAGATAGTATATTGTAATTATACCTGCTAGATCTAGGAGAAGATATACCTGTTTCAGTCTGCCTAAAAACAATCCAGGCATTAGGGATTGGAGATTTAATAGGCTTTTAATTTACTATAAATAATATCTATGAACATAGTTAATTAATATATATTTAACGAATTAAAATATATATTTAAATAAATTAATCTATATAATTAAAAAAGCGCTATAAAATTAAATGAAAACATCTTTTTATAGATATATTGAAATATTAATAACCTTCTATATAAAATATTATATTATAACTATTATTAAATAAAAAACTAATATATTAATATAATAGTATTAATTTAATATTTCACCAGTATAGTAAATAATATCGTGATTTATATTATCTATTATATAGTAAATATAAACTAATTTAAAAAAGTTAATAAAATCTTTTTTTATAAAGTTAATATTATTATTATAATTATATTTAAATTAATGAATTATTTAAGTAATAGTAAATTTACTTGAAAATATAAAGTAAATAATAATATATTTATAAAAGTATTTATTCTTAATATATTGTAATTTATATATGATTTATAATATTTATATATCCCTATTAAATAAACTTATATTATTAAATTAAAGTAAAACATTTATAAATTTCTTTTCTTTAAAGTCTTTATAAATTTACTATAAAGTCTATATCTTTAAGAATTTTAATTAAATATATCTTTATATAATATTGTTATTATATAAGTTTAATAGTATTATAATCCTTTAATAGGTATTAATCCTATAATTCAATTATTAAAAGATTTAACTGTTTATAATTAAATTTATAGGCTTAATATAGCGTTTTATTAATTTATTTTATATAAAGTAGTATAATTTTACTTTTAAAGATAGTATTATTTAATGAATTAAAATTATTAATTTAAAGAGGTATTAATATTTAGCTATTTTTACTATATTATTATAAAAAGTAAGCTTATAACTTAAGTAGTGCTATTTATATAGATAGAAATTGCTATTTACATAGATAGTTTATGCGCTGCCTGTAAAAATCTCCCTGCAGCTCTTTACACTATATAGCTTAATCTTTTATATAATACTATAATAGATAGCAGCAGTAATATATTATATTACTTTAATTAATAAGTCTTTAATATCCCTTTTATCTACTCTATATAAAAGTTCTTTAATTTAATGTTCTTTAGCTATATAGCTAGCATAATATTATTAAACATTTCAATTTTAGTTAATATTATAGCCGAGATATAGCTTTATTATTATAATATTTTATAGCTAGGTTTAAGTAAATGGCACAGATGTGCCTGACGACAGCTGGGAGGTACCTGACAGCAGCTGTTGCCACCTTGTAGTAGATGACAGTATATAATATAGCTTTGCTTCTCCTTTAGTTAGTTTTTCTTCATCTCACCTTTTTTTCTGCTTTTAGAGCCCTTTTCGATCACGCTATAATAATTAGTAGCAATTTTGCACCTTTATTATATATAGCGTAATGCAACGCGGTATACAGCACCATCTAATCGCAAAGATAATCATATACTTCTGCGATATTACCTAGCCCTTAGCGCTAACTATATACCATTTAATAATTCCGGTATAGAATACATTTAAATAGCTTAACTAATCTAGATAATTTTAGCCTTTCTATAATAGTAGAATTTACAGTATCCTATAATTTAATAACTAGCTGCAGTAGACTTTAATAAACTCTTAACCTACTATAAGCGATATTACCTATAAAATAGCTATTTACTTTATATTTAGCAAGCTAAAATAAAAATCTTAATAAGTTAATTTATATAATTAAATAGGCTTTATACAAGTTAAATAAAGATAAATATTTCTATTAATATATTAAGATATTAATAACTTTATATATAAAAGGCTGCATTAAAGCTGTTGCTAGATAAAGGGCTAATATATAAATATAAAGATATTAATTTAATATTTTACCTTTATAGCGGGCAAGGTTATGATCTATATTATCTGCTATATAGTAGGTATAGGCTAATTTAAAGAGGTAAACTTTAAGAGTAGTAGTCTTTACTTTAATAAAGGTAGTATATATACGGCTTCAAATAGTAGGAGTATTATTAATGCAGCTTTATAAAAAAGGGTTTTAATATAGTTAGCGCTATTAAATACTTTATCTTTAAACCTATTAGTATTTAAATTTTACTATATGGAAAGAGTTTTAATTTATTAAACTTTATATTCCCTTATATTACTTTTTAGCGTAAAAATAATACCTACTATAATATTAAGGCTATATATATTACTATTATTGAATGTAGGCTTAAATTTACTGCCTTTTAGCGGTAATTCTACTATACAATTAAATAATAGATTAGCGGATATATTAATTTTAATTTTATTATTAGATATTTTGAATAAGATAGATTTAAGCGGTTGTATATGATACCTAGATCTCTTTATTAATAGACTAATATAAGTTAACTGCTTTATTAATACACGCAATATTATAGTCTTATCCCTATAATATAAAGGGATATATAATAGTAAGTAACAAGAAGACCTATTATAAGAATTAAAGGTTTTAGGCTTATATAATATTAATTAAATTAATTAAATAAGTGGAACTAGTTATAGTAAAAATATAGGCCATAGTTATTTCAATAAGTAACCTCTTTTTTCCTTATACTATTTATAATTATTTAATTTAAATAAAAGGAAGAACTTTTATAGGCGTTAAATAACTATAATATTTCCCTGAAAAAGCTATATTAATATTTAGTAAACTTAAAGAACTATCCAGGGAACTAGAACTAGGATAAAAATATTATAATTTAGCGCAGGAGCTTATATTATTGCAGGTTTAAATAATTAAGAGATAGTAGTTTAGATATAAATAATACTTTGAATAAAAAAGGCAATATATAGTCCTGAAGATTTTAATATATCTGCTGTTTAAAGATATAAAGGGATTATTATTATAGTAATATATGCGATAAATATATATTAGATAGTAGTTATTCTTGATATTAGCGATGCTACTCCCGGTTAAGTGACTATTATTATAGTAAATAATATAATAAATGAAATAAAGGCAATAATTTTAACTTTTTATTTAATTTATCTAGTAGGCGTTATATATACTGATACTATTAGAGGAAAAGGTATAAAGATAGTTAGTCTTTAAGCCTATTAGATATATTATTAAATAAAGGCTGTAATTATAAATAATGGCATTTAGGATAATAACTAGCTAAATTTAAATTAAAGGCGATTAGCTTTTCTTAGCTAAATGCCCCGAATAAATAAAAGATTATTTTTTATAAAAGGCAGTATATTTATAAAGATATTATACTATTTATAGATACCGTTTACAATTATACTATTATAGGCTATATAAAAGAGACTTATAAAGGTATATCTTTTTTTTTAGAGTAATGCTATTTATATAGATAGAAATTGCTATTCACACAGATAGTCCGTGCGCCGCCCGCAAAAATCTCCCTAACTTTCAATTCCTAATATTTTCAATAATATATTTAGCCATATTATAACACTACTAATCCAATACTATCGGCGCCCTTTACTGTAATAGATATCCCTATTAACCTTTTATTAACTTAATCTGAAGATGTGTCTGGCTTTAACTTTATCTATTACGCGGATCTTAATAGCGAAAATCCTAAGCGGCTGCAGTCACCCTTAAAGCTGCTAGATTTGCCTAAACTTAACTATAAAATATTGCAACAATAAAGCTATATCTCAGCTATAGTATTAATTAAGATTAAAGAGTTTAATAATATTATACCAGCTATATAATTAAAAAAATAATTAAACTAAGGAGATTCTGTATAGAGTAGATTAAACGGATATTAAAGACTTATTAATTAAAGTAATATAATATATTACTGCTGCTATTTATTATAGTATTATATAAAGGATTAAGATATATAGTGTAAATAGCTATAAGGAGATTTTTACAGGCAGCGCATAGACTATCTCTGTGAATAGCACTACTCTTTTTTTATATAGAGAGGCTATAGAATAGTATTAAAGTTAATTATTAATGTAATAGGTGGAAAAATATAAAAGAGGGCATATTTTTCGCTAATAGATTAATATTTTCCTTAATAGATTTGAAATAGATTTAAGCTAAGTATAGAGGCAGCTGAATATAATAATATATAACTATAAAGAATATATATAGGGCAATTTAGTTTGCGGATTCGCTATAATAGTTATATATTTAGCTAAAGTATATAATTTATAATTTAATGAAGTAGTAATATTATAAATATATAACTAACTAATACTATAACTTTATATAAAGGCTATAAAATTATATTTATATATTAGGCTATATATTTAGCTATTAGAGTTAAAGGAAAAGGCTATAGTATAATAAAACAGTTTTTTATTAATGGTTTAATAATAAAGATAGAGAAATACTAATAAACTTTAATAAAAAGGCTATAGTATATTAAATTAAATAGTATATTAATAACTGTAATAATAGCTAGCCTATTATCCTTTATTATTTTCTTTAATACAATAATTTATAAATGGATAATATATTTTAAAGGTACAAGTAAAGTAAATAACGTAAATTTTAATTTAAATTAATTTAATTAAAAAAGTTAATTAAATATATATTATAGGAAACTGATTTTAGTGAATTTACTTAATTAATATTTTAATAGAAATGCTAATAAATTAAAAGTTTGATATTTTAACTATATTATTAATTAAACTTATATTATATATAAAGATAACTATATAGATAAAAAGTATAATATTAGTATACTTGAAAATAATAACTTAATAATCTAAAAACTTAAAAATAACCTAATATATAAAGATATTAGCGATTTTAAGTTTATATTTAGAGATTTATAATAAATACAAGATTTATTTAAATAGGTATAGGCAGCAGTTAAATCTTTATTTATATTCCTGGATATTCTTAAGCGCTTAAAGTATTATTTATATTATAAAGTATTTAATAGTAATAATACTTTATAGCAATATTTAAAAATACTAGGAGTATATATTAAAGAGATCTTAAACCTTAAAAAAATAGAATATTATATATATTATATATAGTTTATTATTTAATAGGTATTATTTAATTATTTAAGTTCTATTAAATAATATTTAATAAAGGTAATAATAATGAAAATAGATTTAATTATTAAAGCGCGCTTAATCTATAAAGGTATAAGATTAAAAGAATTTGCAGTATATATTCATACCTCTTTTAATATATATTTATAGGCTACTTTATAAACTATAGCTTTTTAAGTATTAGCTAATATAAGGTGTTTTACTTTAATTGCAGATAAAGATTAACTAAAACCTTAGCCAGGTATTTATATATTTAAAGTTAAGCTATAGCCTATAAAGGGATTAAAGAGTGTAGTAAAACTAAACTAGCAGGTTATATTTATAATTTATCTTTATAATGAAACCTTAAATAATAGAAAAAAGAAATAAAGTATAATATATATATAAATACAGGTAAGAAAGGGTTAAGCCTATCTCTACTATTAGGAATATAATAGCTAAGTCTATATAGTATCCTTTTAGACTTTAGAAAATAAACTATAACTTTAAAATCCTATTAAAATCTATATATATAGGTATAAATATACATAAAAGCTAAAGAAGATTTTAAATATAAAATAGTAATAGCTATAATAGTAATACTGCCTTTATATTAATTTAATAAAGTTTTAATAATAGATTTAAAACCTTTTTAAAACTAATACTTTATTATAAAGTTAAACCTTTTTAAAGTTATAGATATATTTATTTTATATACAATATTATGTAAATAATAGTGAGTTTTTAAATATTTTATTAAAGATTAATTATTATATTTATTTAAGTATTATAAAGGAATTTAATTATAATATAGGAAATATATATAATATTATTTAATAGGATATTACTATAAAAGAGTATATAGCAGTAGATTTTTTAATAATAAAAGAGTATTATAATAAATATTATACTCTGCAATATAATATAAGTGGATTTAATAAAGCCTTTTTTACTAATTTAAAAAACTTTAATATTTATACTTATACTGTAAAGACTTTACTAGTATTAAAGTATAGCCTAAAACTATTATATATAATAAGCTATTTATTTTTAAGACTTAATTAAATAGTTAAAAAAGAAATTATAATCTTTAAAAAGGGTATATATATATATAGATAATAATAATATAGTAAAAAGGTTTATATAAGTAATTGACGACTATAATATATAGCGCATTGAAGGTATAATGGTAGTAGAATATAATAAATAAATAAAAGTATAGTTACATAATTAATAGTTATAATAACTAGTAAGTAAACTATATCGTGTAAATATATATAATAAAAAGGTTATTAAAAAGACTTTTAACCCTTTATATATAATAGGTTAAATATTATAACTTATAAAATTTACTTTATTTATAGTTTTTATTTTTATTATATAAAAGAAAATTACTAATAAACATAAAGGCTATATAGTTATTAATTTAAAAAGTTTAGATAATATTATAATTATAAATATATATTTTTTACCTTAATAAAAGAAATTATATGACTATAAAAGGTTAAATATATATTAATAGTAAATATAAGATTTTTCTTTTCTTAATTTTAAATATATTTTAATTACTATAATAAATTTATTATAGTTATATATTATATTTTAAAGTAAATAAATATACTATTAATAAGATTTAAGAATTTACTTTTATATATATAAAAATAAATAAAGTAATAGCTTTATCTTTATTTTAAGTTTATATATATATATATATTAATAATATTTTGTTAAAGACCTTAAATAATTATATTTAACATTTAAAGATAATCTTTTAATTATTTTAAGACTTTAAATTATATTTATCTTTAACTAAATCTTTTATTAAATATTAATTAATAACTGTTTTTAAATGTTAAATTAATACAATTAATATATTTTTAATAAAAAATTAAATTAATACTTTGCAAAAGTAATTATATTTATTAATATTAAAATACTTAAAAATATATATTAATGCAATTAACTGGATTTAGAACTTTATTTTTATATATATTTAAACAGTTAAACTTTTATAGCAATAAAAAGTTACGCTATTAATAGTAAATTATAAAAAAGGGTAGATTAATATAAAGGTTAAAAGGAAGTGTTTTATAGCTATGAAGTTAATATCGTTAAATAATAATACAAATAATAAACTATAATTATAAGTATTTAAGCTTATATAGGAAAGTTTATTATATTATTTATCTTTAAAGCTAATATTTCCATTAATATAAATTTATAAGAGATTTTAAATAGTTTAAATAAATAATTGCTTAATTAAAATCTTTGCTTTTATATATATATATACAAATTTAAAGTTAGATGCTGTAATTAATTTAAATTGTTATTAAAGAAAAGGTTTAAAATTCTTTTTATATTATTAGATAATAATAGCCTTTATAAATAATATTTATATATAATTTTTATAGTATAAAACTATTATAGCCTTTTTTAACTATAAAGGTAAAGGCAGTATTCTATATTAGCTTTATTGTATTAATATTAGTTTAAAATATCCTTTAAGCTTTATTATTTTTCTAGTTTAGGTTTAATCTTTTAAGATTTATTTAAATTATTAAAAGTTATTATCTTTAAATATTACCTTTTCCCTATTATTTAAAACTATAATAGCCTCTTTAGTATTACGATATATAGTAATAAAAGGATATTGATAGTTATTATATTTTAGGCAGTATTTAAAGGTTTAAAGGCTAAAAGGTAAATTTATTGAAAGATCTTAGCCTTTGTTAGTATACTGTTTATAGTTTTATATATAAAAAATATATTAACTCTTTATAACTATAAAAAGGTTTAGCTAAATATTATTAATATATAGCTTTATATAGTTTTAAGCAGTTAATATATTAAATATTTAATAGGTAAATCTATATTTTATATTTAAAGCCGCTATAAAAGTAGTATTTAAATTTCTTTTCATATACTTATTTAAGGTAAAAGTCTTAATAGTTTTTATATTATATTCAAAGGTTAATTTTCTATATTAGTTTTATGATTTTATTAAAGTTAAAAAAGTAAACTTTTTATTAGTTTAAAGAAGGAAAGTAATATTATTTTCTTTTATTAGTTTTTATATAATTATTTTAAGAATTCAATATTAATTAGGTTTTAGCTAATTTATATTTTTACTTTTAATTTAATAGCTTTAACGAAATTTATTTTTATATTATTAAACGAGTTTATAATTTTCTTTAAATAGTTTAGGAGTATATATATATATTATTATTAGGCTACTTTAACTTTTATAGTATTTAAATAAATAGTAATTTTATTCTTTTTATTAAAAAGCTACTACTTAATCTTTTAATCAGCTAATATCACAGCGTGATCGAGAAGGGCTCTAAAAAGCAGAAAAAGGTGAGATGAAGAAAGAAAACTAACTAAAGGAGAAGCAAAGCTATGTTATGTACTGTCATCTATCACAAGTGGCAACAGCTCTCCCGCTATTGTCTGGCACATCTGTGCTAGCTAAGGTTATTAATTATTTTATCTTTATTAATAATTTTTAAAAGACTATATTAAATCCGTATTTAATAATTTTTATAACTATTATATAAATATAATATATACTTTATATTACTATACTATTAATTTTAAGTTTAATTTAATAAAAGCTTATAGGTTTTTTTTAGCGTTAATTAAAGGGATTTTTATTTAATATACTTTACAAACTATAATAATATATATTTAAAGGCGCGTTTAGTGTAATATATTAAGTAAAAGGCTAGTATATAGTTTACTAATATGAGAGTTTTAAATAGCTTTAAGCTATAGTTTAATAGTAATATTATTATTATAGTAATTAATAAAACTTTAGGTTATTTAAATAGCGATATTATATCTTTTATTTACTAGAAATTAAACTATAGTATTATTAAATACTTTATAGACTATATAGAGAATAGCTATATAGTTTTTAAATAAAGCCTAGTTATTAACTTTAATATTTTTAAAGCTTTAAAAGTATTAATTTTAGTGTTTAATTATATAAAAGATAATAATAAAAAGCTTAAAGCATTAAGTACTATAAAGCTATAGTTACTGTTAGTATTAAGCTTTAAGTTTAAGTGAGTTTTAGTATATTAGCCTTCCCTTAGCTTTATATTAAGCTCAGCAGTAAGAGTATTAATATAGAGTTTTAGTTTTGCCCCTATAAAGATAATATTTTTTTATTTTTTACTGTAGTTTCCTAGGCGTATGCGTTCTTAAGTTAAAGGAACTGCTATTTGCGGGCTTTAAGGCTATTGCGAGTAGAGGTTTAGTATGTTGTTAGTGTATTGGTGGTATTGTAAGCGAAAACGTTAACACGATGTGCTAAGACCTGGTGTTATAGGAGCGAAGTTCGTTATTAATTATATATTAATTACTATAACAGTAGTATAGGTTATAGAGTTATCGGTATTTTTTATATTATAACGTAAAGGATATAGTACTTGATTATATAAAATTACTTATATTCTTTTACTTTAAAAGGTTTAGTTTATTTTAAAGTAAGGCTTAATAAAAATATAATTATTATTTAGCTTTTTAAATTTATAATTGCCTTTAAATTCAATATAATAAGCCTACTTTTTAACATTATTATAAACTTTTTAATTAAATATTTTTAAATAAGTTACTAATATATATTTATAAATTTATTACTTTTATTAATAAAGGTAATAATTATTTCTTAAAATACTTTAAAGTAAAAGGTATTAACTTTTTAAATATTAATATTATTAATTTTAACTGCTAGTTTATAAAATTTAATAATAAAATTTTAAAATAATTTATTTACTATATAGTAAATATTAAACTTTTAAGTAATAAATTATAAATAATTAAAAGTTTTATATTATAAATTTAATAATTTAATAAAGGTGTTACTATTTTTTTTTTTTTTATTATATAATTATCTTTTTGTATTATAATATAATTAAATGTGTTTTATATTAAATTATAAATATAATTTTTTAACTAACCATTAATATAAAAATATATTTCTAAAAAGGATTAAAATATGTAATATTAATTATAATATAATATAGTATAATAAAATATTATATACTTTTATTAATATATTTTTAGATTTTTATTTTTAATATTAAAGTTAGTTTTAAAGTTATTAATTTAATACTTTAAAATATGATTACTTTTAACTTTAATAAATTTATGATATTACTTTAATATTAAACTTTATATTAAATATACTCTAACTTTTTAATAATAGTAGTATTTTTAAGCTTTTTTATTTTAAAGTTAAATTAAAATTATACTTTGAATTTTAAAAGTAATTAAAAAATAATATTAAAAAATTACTTAAATTTTAATATTTAAAACTATAAAATTAAATTATAATTATAATTATAAGCTTTGAAAATAATATAAATAAATATAAAGCTAGTTATAGAAGTAATTAATAAGTTTTACTTTTAATTGAAATTCTTTTCTATACCTTTAATTTTACTTTTATATTTTTAAATTAAATATAGGCTAAAGAATTAAGTATAGGCTAAAAAGTTAGGTTAAAGTATATTCTTTATTACAAAGATATAGGCTTTTAGGCTTAAAGTTTTACTACAGTTAGGGATTAGTGAATTTCCTGTAAAATATAAGGCTTTTTATAATATCGCGATTAAGCTATTAGCGATTTCGCTAATCTTTTTAGGCAGGGTTAAAGGCTACAGGTAATAGGGCAGTTATTATAAGAAGGTATAAACTATTACAGTATATAAAACAGTAGGTTAAAGTAATATCTTTATTATACCTTAAATAAAGCAACAAGCTATAAAACTGTAGTTTAAAGCTATAGGATTAAGTTATTATATAAGGATACATATAATGCTAATAAGTTATTAGAGGGCAGGTTTAATACCGTGACAATATTTTATATGATATCTTTTATAAATAGATATATTTTTTAACTTTAATACATCTATTATTATATTAAATAATACTATAACTTTAATTAATAAATCAATAATATAATTAAAATTTAAATAAACTATTTTTTATATTTAAAGTTTAAATATTATTTAAAATCTTGATAAAAAACTTTAACTATTAAATAATAAAAAACTATTTATATTAATCATATTTCAAATAATTAATAATAACAATAATAATATTAATAATAATAGCAGTAATAGTAATAATAATAGCAGTAAAAGTAAAGTTAATATATAATAAATATAATAATTATAGTAATTATAAAAAGAATAAAAGTAAAAGTAAAGGTAATGTAAAAGGCAATTGAAAAGGCGACTATTTATATATTAATTAAACTTTAATACTTAATAAACCTTTTTATAATTTAAAATAAAAGGCTTTATTAATTTATAGTAAATACTATAAAGCTTTACATTTTTATTGTAATATTAAAGATATATTTGAATTATAATATTAATTAAAATTTAAAAGTTTAATAATATTATATTAGCTATATAATTACAAAAATTAAATTGAAAAGATTTTATATAAAGTAAATGAACAAGATATTAAAAACCTATTACTTAAAGTAATACAATATATTACTGCTATTTATTATAGTATCATATAAAAGATTAAGTTATATAGTATAAATAGCTATAGGGAGATTCTTGCAGGGAGTGTATAGACTATTTATATAAATAGCAATTTCTATTTATATAAATAGTATTACTTTTTTTGAATTATAGTAATAATAATATTATTATAAAAATTACAGTATAATCAATTAATATGTATTAAAATAGGAAATATATATCAATAAAAAAGCTAGCTAAAAGTATAGAATATAGAAAGCTGCTATATTAATTATTATTAACGATATAGTGGTAATAGTATAAACGGTTGCTAGGTATATCTTTATTAAGCAATAAACAAAAGATTTAATTAAAAGTTATCTTATTATATTAATTACCTTTTATATAACTATTTATAGTGTTTTAACTTTTCTATATTTACTATTTATTAGGAATGAAAACAGCAGTAGTAGTTAAAACAGATTTATTTGAATATAAAGCATTTTCTATTAAATAGTGCTGTTTATATAAATAGAAAATTGCTATTTATATAGTTAGTCTATATGCTCGCTGCGAAAATCTCTTTTACTTTTAATTTTTAATTTTCTTAATAATACCTTTAACTTTATTAATTATATGAAATGTAATAATAAAAATCTTAAATAACTATAATTACCTTGAAGCTATTAAATTTACTTAAACTTAACTATAAAATTTTACCTTCATTGTGATTACTATTATTTGATTTTATTCATAATCTAATCATTTTCCTATAATATTTCTTTATAATAATACAGCTATTATTATTAAAAATAGCTTTTTACTTGATAAAACCAATAAAATAATAATTAAAGTAGACTATATCCTTTAGTCTAATTAATTTAAAAAGCTATTAATATAAAAGGTTAACTGCCTTTTTAAATTAATAGTAATAGTAATAAAAAGATTTAATTAAAAATAGTTTATTATATTCATTACCTTTTACATAATTATATTTAATCTTTTAACCTTTTTATATATATTATTTATCATTAATACATTAAAAACTACTTTTTATTTAAATATAATCTCTTTAAATATAAACCGTTTTTTATTTATAAAATCATAAATACTATAAAAGATTTAAGTATTATTAATTATAGTTTTTTTTATTAAAACGATATTTATAATAATTAAGAACCGATTTATGAAAGAAGTTTAAAGGGCTTTATAGGAATTTGAATATAAATTAAATATCTTTAACATATTGATTTTTATGATTATATTAAAATGACTTTTAACAGTAAAGTTAGAAGTATTTTTTAAATATATTTATAATAAAAATAATATATAAGTAATTCTTAAACGTATTAAAATTTTATAATATATATAAAATAAATAAATTTAATATATATTGATGTTGAACAATTAGTATGATTAACAAAAAGTCTATTATTAATTTTACTTTTAGTTTTATTAATATAAAAAAACAAAATACTTTCTATAGCTTTATAAATAGCTTAATTACTTTTGTATCTTAATTAGCGCTTTAACTTTCATTATTACGATTATAAATAAAGAATAGGTATTTAAAAATACATGTAAATTTTTTTTTTTAAATATATGATAGTAGCTGTATATATATTATATTAATATTGATATTTAAATTAAATTAAACATTAAATTATAGTAAAAGAAGTTAAAAATAAATAATAATAATATAAATAACGATAGTAATAATATAAATAATAATAATAATAAGAATAATACAGTTAATAGTATTATTAATAACAACCTTAATACCTGAAATATAATATAAATATAATATTAAGAAAATATGTAATATATAAAAATATATTATTTATATTAGTAAAAAAATAATTTTAAATTGTTTTAAACTGCAATAAAGTTAATATATAATTTTACATAAATATGTCTTTTATATTATATCTTTTATAAATATATACCTGTTTAACGTTAATAGACTTATTATTGTATTAAATAATATTATAATTTTAATTAATAAATTAATAGTTTAATTAAAATAGTCTATAAAATATAAAGATTTATTTGATTTTAAATATAAATAACTTTTTATATTTTTATATTATATTATTATAAATAATTTAAAAAAAAAGTAAAACTATATTTAAAAAACTATTTATATATTAACTTTATAATGTACTAATAATAATTTAATAACATTATAATATATATTGATTATATAGCTATTAACCTTTTTATTTAATAATAGTAATTTATAATTACTGCTTTATATATAAAAAAAAAGCTAAAAGTACTTTAATTATATTATAATACTTTTATTTAATAATATACTTTATTATATTATTGTTTTGTTTTTAAAAGGCTTAAAGTTAATACACCTTTTAATAACCATAATATATATTTATAATAATAGTGTATAAAGCTTTTAATACATCTATCATTATTTTTTATTAAAAGTATTATTAATAATTATATAGATTGAAATTTAAATAAACTACTTTTTTATATTCAAAACCTAAATATTATTTAAAATCTTTATAAAAGACTTTAACTATTAAATAATAAAAAACTACTTATATTAATTATATTTTCAGCTTTCAATAATATTGATAATAATCGTAATAGTAATAATAATAATAGTAATAAAAGTAATGTTAACATATAATAAATATAACAATTATAGTAGTTATAAAAAATATAACTAAAAATAAAAGCAATTTCAAAGGTAATCTAAAAGGTAACTATTTCCTATATATTAACTAAACTATAGTATTTAGTAAGCCTTTTTATAATTCAAAATAAAAAGCTTTACTAGTTTATAGTAAATACTATAAAACTTTAAATTATTATTTTAATATATTTAAAAGCTATAAAAGTTTCTAAATTATTAAAATATTATAATAATAAAGCTATATTTTAAGTATAATATTTATTAAAATTAAAAGGTTTAATAATAGTTTATTAACTATATAGTTAAAAGAATAGTTTAATTAAAAGATTTTATATAAAGTAAATAAAAGGGATATTGAAGATTTATTGATTAAAGTAATATAATATATTATTATTATCTACTATAATATAATATAAAGGATTAAATTATATAGTGTAAATAGCTGTAAAGAGATTTTTATATACAGTATATAGACTATCTATATAAATAGCAATTTCTATCCATATAAATGGCACTACTCTTTCTATTTAAATAATAATAAATATTATTGAAGATTTAAATATTATTACTTATATTTATTTCTGTTATAAAAATATTTATAAAAATAAATTAAAAATTAAAAGAAAAAGCTTAAATAGCTTTATAGCAATATATATTTAAATTAAATACCTTTGAAATCATTATTTTTAATAATATATAAAATTTGATTGTTATTATAAAGTTAAAAGCATTTTTAACTATATGTATAATATTAAATAATATAAAAGTAGTTCTGTAAAGTATTAGGATTTGAAAATATATATGGAATTAATAGAGTTAATATAGATTTATAAGAAATAATGGAATCTATAAATTGAAGGTGTATTATTGACTTTACTTTTAGTTTCATTAATATAAAAAAAGAAAGTAAGTTTTAATAGCTTAATTAATATCAAGAGAGAAAATAAGTTTTAATAGCTTTATAAATAAAAGACTTAATTTATATTATACTTAATGCTTTAACTTGAAATATTCTAATTATATATTAAAAATAAACCTTTAAAAATACATTCAAATATCTAGTCTTTTATATAGAGTAATACGATTAAAATCAATAAATGTTATTACTAACGTAAATAATCTATGCATATATATAAAAAAGAATTTAGCTTTTAATTCTTTCATTTTCTATACTACTTTAATTATAATAATAACACTAATTTTATATATTATAATAGATTTCCCTTTAGACCTATTATCAGTATAGTATAGTAATATAGTCAATAACTCCAAGCTGCTAGGTTATTTTAATTTTAATAGCGAAATTGAAGATTAGCTATAATTAATATTATAAAGCCCTACTTTATAGAATATGAGTTAATGTTTTAAAGGCTAGAATAAAGTAGTTTATAAATTGCGAAGACTGTTAACTGATAAATCTAAATCTCCGCTATAGAAATAGCAGCAGCAGTAATAGCATTAGGTTAAATGGAATGACATAGATGTGTCTGACAGGTGCCTGGCTGTTGTGCCTGACAACAGCTTGCGCTATTGCCATTCAGGTAGATGAGATATTAGGTGGCATTCCGCACCACCTGCTTTAGCGGGTTCTTTTCTTCACCTTTTTTCTTCTGGTTTTGACCACACGTTCCGTACACTTTGTGATATGGAAGAAAGATGAGCTAAAAGGGAGTATATATAAAGCTATTATTTAAAGTAATTTAAGTGTATTAAAATAGCTAGCTGTATATATAATTGCAGCAGTTAATTAAGTACTGACTTTATGAAGGTAGCTATAATAATAATTATATACTATTTTCTAAATTTAAGATAAAATAAGTTTCAAAAGTTAAAATAATTTTAGTGATTTTAGCCTTTTTATAATAATAAAAGTTATAAGATTTATTAATTTAATGATTAATAGCTATAAAACTTAACAATCATTTAGATTATATCAAATAATATTTAAAAAAGCAGTTAAGTAATATATATGTAATAAATGAAAACAAGAATATTAATTAATTAATATAAAATTCAAATAAATGCTATTGAAATTAAAAGATAAGAAATAAACTTTTTATTAATATTAATAAAATATATAATTAAGTCTATTAACCCTATTAAAATAAGCTAAATAAAGTACCTTTACTTATATTTAACTATTAAATTAACCCCTACCCCTTTATTATATAAATACGTTATAGGTTATTGCCTTTTTTTAATACTTTTACTATAAAATGTATAAAATATTCTTTTTCCTTTATTTTTATTAAATTAAGATTCTTTAGGTTTTAAGTTTTGATTACTATAATATTTTAAATAAATTTATTAATAATAATTATAAAAGAGTTTTATCTTTTTAATATATCCTTTTAATATTAACTTTAAGCTTTTTTAATGGTATTTTTTATATTTATAACTTTCCATTAAAATTTAAAGCCTTTTAAAATTGAAAAAAGTAATTTTTATTTAATAGTTTTATTAAACTACTACTAATTATTTTATTTATAAATATATTTTTAAAATAATACTATTAAAATAAACAAAGGTTATTATTAAAGTAGATAATTTATCTACATATCTATATATATAAATTCATTTTACAATTTCCTTTAATATATAATTTACTTTATTACTTTACACTTTATATATTATATTTAATTATAATATATTTATAGCTAGGTTCTTGAATATTATTATATTATTTTCAATTATAAATTTTTAAAATATATTTTAATACTTATTTAAATAAGTATAAATAATTTTTAGTTTTACTATTAAATTAATTAAAGAGTTAATAATTAAAATGATTTATAATATTATTATTATAATGAAAAGATTAAACAATTAAAAGCTAAAAAGATATATATATATATATATTAATTGTTTATTTTAATAGTAATTTTTATGTATTTTAATAGGTTTATTTATTTAAAAAGGCTTTATATAAATACTTTTAAATAATTAACTTTAAATTATATTACTATTACTTTAATATTAAAATTTAAAACCATAAAGCCATTAGAGTAATATACTTTTATAAATAAGGGTATATTTAAAAACATCCTTTAATCATTTAATATAATTAAGTATATATATACATATATATAAATTAACCTTCATAATAAAAATATAAATATAAAAAGTTAAAAATAAATATATAAATTAATTGAAAACATATTAATTAATAATAAACTTATTAATATACTTACTATTAAAATAGAATTAAATTTCGCTTATATAAATTTTCTTATTAATTGATCTTTAAATAACTTTAATAAATTATATTAATAAACTATAAAGTAGGTCTTTTATCATTTATAAGAAAGGAAGAACTTATTATACTTTAAATATTAAAGTAGTTCTAAACGTTTATAAAGATTTAATAACTTTAATTAAACTAATAATTTAAATAGTTATAAATTAGCTTTTAATAATATAATAAATGTTAAATATATAAAAGTTATTGAATTATTTAAAGAGTAAATAATAATATTATTATTAAATTATAAAATTAACTGTATTATTTAAATGAATATAATTAAACAGGTATTTTTATTATATAGGCTTTTTATAAAATGAAATATTAATCTTTAAAAGGGAAATAATATAAGTAAAGTAAACAAAGTAATAATAAATATAATAGTAATTTATTATAGTAATAAAAGTATAATTATATTAATAAAAAACTTTATAAATTATATAACTTTTAAATATATTAAAACATAATAATATTTTATATATAAAGACAAAGGAAAAAAAAGGTTTTATTAAAAATGTAAATAATATTATTAAAATAAATAAAAATTACTATTAAAATAAATGATTTATATATATATTGTTAGCTTTTAATTTTTAACCTTTTATAATACTTTTAATTATAATAATAATATTTATTTTATATATTATAATAAACTTCCTATTAGTTTATTATTAATATAATATAATAATACTGTAAATAATTTTAAAGTATTAAGATTTTTTAATTTAAATAATAAAATTAAAAATTACTTATATAATTATGAAAATATATTAAACAGTTATTATTTAAAGTAGTATAATAATATTAAAATAATCAATTATAAATATATGATAATTAAATATAATATATAAAATAAAGTAAAAAAGTAAATTATATATTAAAAAGAATTTCTATATATATCTATATATATCTATATATATCTATAGATTATTTATTTTAATAGTAACTTTTATTTACTCAATTTATATACTCTTTTTATTTTATTGTTAAACTTAATTAATTATTTAATATAAACTAGTTTCATAATTACTTTATATATAAATATTATTCTAATATTTATTTATTTAATCTCAAAGTTTAATATTATTATAATAGTAAATAGAACTTTATAAGTTATTAATTTAATAATTAAAATAAAAGTTTAAAAGCAATTAATGCTAAATATTTATTTAAAACCTTTTATTATTTAATAAACTTTATATTTAATAATTTAATAATTAAACCTTTGTTGAAATTTATATCTATATTCTCTTTATAACATATTTAATTTAAAGTTTAAATTAATTTAAGTTTAAATATTACTTCTTTTAAAGATCTTTCAATTTCTTTTAATATTTTTTTATTTTATTTATTTTAAAAGAAATTATCTTTATTTTAAAAAATAAATTCAATTTAATGTTATTAAAATATATTATTATTATAATAATAAAAGTTAATATATTAAATCATATTTATTAATTATATAAACAATATTACAATTTTTAATAATTTAATACTTTATTATTAAATTTTTATTACGTTATAAAAGTTAGAAAATTAAATAAAATTTAAATAATAAATTAAATTAAAAAGAATTATAATTGTTTTTATTATTTACTTTATTAATTTGTATTTTAATTAACCATATATTATTAAGATATTAAATAACTATATTAGCCTAGATATTCCTATTTATTAATCAACTTAATAGAACCATACTTCTTTACTAATACATTATTTATATTAAGTAATAGTCATTGCATTAAATAATCGCAGTATTATATATAATTTCTCTCTTTTTAATCTAAAATTGTCTTTTTTCCTTACTTCCGCTATAAATAATTAAGTAACAAAAGAGATAATCTAATCTATTTAAACCAACTAATAAAATTAATTAATATATATAATCGTAAATACCTTTATTTATTAATCTTAATATTTATATATATATATATATATTTTTTTTTAATTAACTATTTATATACTCTAACTTTATTAATAAATAAAATAAAAATCGTAAAAAGCTTTATATAATAGATAATTAATAGTACTTTTATTGTATTTATTTAATAATAAACAATCAAAATTAATCACAACTAATACAATATGAATAATATTACATTTATTAACTAAATAACGTTTTATATATTTCTTAAATATATATATCTAGATATTAAGCTAAATACACTATATTATTAAATCCTAATATTTAATTAATTTAATAATTATGTTTAATAATTCAACTTTCATTATCCTACTAATAATACTAAGCCTTTTAATTAAAATAAATGGTTAAAACGAAAGTTTATAAACTGCAATATTAGCTTCCCTTTTCATATTTACCTTATTAAATTTAAAAATTAATACTATTACTCCCTTTATATCTTACTTTATCTATAATATTACTATTAATACTAGTAATATAAATAGCCTTAAACTAAAAGTCCTATAAATCCTAGTTATTTATATTCATGATATTAATATTTATGTCTGTATTAATTAATTCCTTTATTTATAATATATTAACACTAGAATTTTAAATCTAATGAATTTAATAGTAACTTTAAATTAATTATAAATAATATATTAATTAATAGTTTATTAATTGATTTAAAAAACTAACACTTCCTCTATTACCTATGAACTTAAATATTATTATTAACTTGAATACTTATATATTAAATTAGATTAAATTTAATAACTTAATATTTATAGTTAAATTAAATAAAATATTAAATTATCTTTATAAGCTTAAATTATGACTTATATCATTCATTTTGAACAAATAAAGTGAAAATAATAATACAATTCATAAATATAATATATTTAAAAAATAACTATAAAAATATTAAAAATATTAAAAAATAAACTATATAATTTATTTAAATAGTGTAAACTATTAATTTTATTACTTTCAAATAATAATTTATTTAAATTTATATTTATATTAATTTACCTTTATAAGAAATCTTAAAGTTTAATATAATAATATTCAATAAATACTGACATAGATGTGTCTGACAGGTGCCTATCTGTTGCCATTCGGGTAGATGAGATGAGGTGGTATTCCGCACCACCTGCTTTAGCTAGTTCTTTTCTTTATCTCTTTCTTCTGGTTTTGACCTCACGTTCCGTTCACTCTATGCTAAATACTTTGATTATTTGTATAAAAAATTATACACTCAATAAATAATATTCATTAGATCTTTTCTATTAAATACTGCTATATTATATTATTAAAAGTATATGTTAATTATACTTTATTTAACTATGTATTATATACTTAAAAAATATATATAGCTATTATAAATTACAACTATTATATATAAAAATAAATAAAACTAAATTGTATATTTTATAAATAAATAAGTTATAATATTAAAAAAAGGCTATATTACTATTTATTTATATTTATTATATTAACTAATTAATTTCTTTCATAGTTATAAATGTATTAATTATAGCAGTAACTTTTATAGCTATAAATAATACTATTATAACATTGAATATTAAGTAAATATATAATTTATACTTTTATCAAAAAGCTAAAGCAGAAATAAAAATAATTAAAATAATAAATAATACTTTTACTAATAAATATTAAACTATGAAAGAATGTACTATTGTTAATTATATTAATAGAAATATACCTAGCAATAGCTTATACTATTACTACTTTATAATAAATCACAACAGTAAATTACAATAAATAAATAGCCTTTCCATAATAATATAATTTATAATATCCTATAGTTTAATAACTAGCTATAATAAACTTTAATAAACTCTTAATATAGTATAAATAATACTACCTTTAAAAACAGCTATTTACTTTATATCTAGTAAATAAAAATAAATATCCTAATAAGCTTTATAAAAGTTAAATAAAGATAAGTATTTTGATTAAGGATTACTATTTATATATATATATATATATTTCTATTTGCATATAACTTCTATTTCCACTTTATTTAATTTTTGGTTAATTCTTTATATTTTATATATTAAGCTTAATTCTATATAGTAGATTATTAAGTTAAATAAAAACCAATTAAAATTCTTTATAGCCTTACAGCCTTATAATTTCACTGCCCGCTAAGATCTTCCTGCGCATTAAATTTCTAAAGCTATTACTATTTAACTTTATAGCCTGTATTGCCTATAGCTGCTATACTGCATTATAAGCTAAATAGAGGAGTATATAAGCGGGCTGAGGTATATACAGCTATTAGGCTAATAAATAAAAAGCAGTAATCAGGGATTTTATATAATAATTTAATAATAATATAATTATATATGTTTTAATACATTTCCTATAATTACTATATTTGAATTTATTAATATTATCTTATTAATATATATTAAATGTTAATAGTAAAGTATAGGCAGTATAAAAAGTAAAGTAAATTTAAAAGTTATATATAAGTAGAAATATATATATATATATAAATAGTAATTCTTTATATAAATTACATTAACTTTAACTTTATTTTATAAATAAATATAAAAAATAAAAAATAAAATAAAACGATAGTAGTTAAAATAACTGTAAGATTTCTTAAAAGGGGGAGTTAATATTAGGTGTAATTATATATTTAATCTAGAGGATCTTATATTATATATATTATTATATGCAACTATATTAGTCTAGATCTCTCTATTTATTAATTAGTATAATAAAACTATACTTCTTTATTAATATATTATCTATATGATTAGGCTATAATAGGCTATACGCCTACTATTAATAATATAAATTATATATTAATAAAGAAATATAGTTTTATTAAGTTAATTAATAAATAGAGAGATCTAGACTAGTATAGTTGCACGTAATAATGCACGTAGCATGAGATCCTCTGGATTGAGTGTATGGTTACACCTAACGCACGTATCAACCAGCGCAGCGCTAGCTTTTCTTTTTTCCCAGAAAGCCGTATTAAGTTACAGAGTACAGTGCAATGTAATAGATTGATTATTAATAATAGGGGCAAAGAAATAGAAAAGGATAGCTATTAAAGAGGTTATTCCAACTATATAGCCAGCTCTATAAAGTCGCGGATTATATTGACAGCCTTAAATTATAAGTTGTATTTAAGTTTACAGAAATGCAATATTTCAATAAATTGACTCAGTAGCTATAAAAGACTTTAATTAAATCGTTACAAATAGTTGAATATTATATTATATTGCACTGTAATGTAATATAGCGTTTTAAGCAAAGAGACAAAACTGGTGCCAGGTTAGTGAGTAGATAGGCCATTATAGCCTGAATAGCAACACAATATAGCTTGAATAATAATATTTAATATACATATTAAAAACGTTGAAGTGAATTTTAAAGCTAATTTATGCTGAAATTAAATTATAAATTTACATAATTAAATCATTAAATATAAGTCATTATAATATAAAGAAATACCAATATATAGACAAATTGTGTAATTAAGTATATACTATAAAAGAAAGTTAAAGAAGAGGTAATTGCATTGAGATTAAACTCTTAAGTAACAGTAACCTAGAATTAAAGTCTAAGAGTATTAATTTAACAGCCTATAATAAAATTCGATAATTAAAGATTATTGCAGGAATACAAAGGGAAAGTTAAGGAAATAAATTTACTAAAAGACTGGAAAAATATGGTTTTTCAAAGGGGGCAATTAATACAGATATACTATCTTACTCCTTTGCCTCTTCGAAATCCAGTATACTGCACTATATTTTAGTGTAGCTTTATAAATAGCGCGGAGCTGGGCCTAAGCTAGGATAGATGTAGGCCCTTACTGCTTAAATAGTAAAAAAGCTACTGCCCGAATAGTAATACTCTTAATATTAACGTAAATCTTAAGGTTAAATTAAAACAAGGTTAAACGATTAGCTATAAAAAAGATATATATATATATATATATATAACTAGACTATTAATCTATTAAAGGATTTATTTAATAGTTTTAATAATATAGTTAAAAGCAATATTAATAAATAACAATTTATTGAATAGATTAAACTTAAATGTTATAAAGGCAGTATATATAAAGGCAAATGTAAAGGAGTTACTGTTTTATAAAATTAAAGCTTTATTAGCTAAAAAGATTATTATTTTTCTTTTGTTTAATGGTTTAGCGAATAAAATATGTTTTCTTTCCTTTACTACCTTTTAAACTTTACCTTTATATATATATTTATTGTATTTAATATAAACATATTAGATGAATAAAATTATATGGTAGATTATGGTTTTTACCTTTTCATTTCATTTATTTTTTCATTCTATATCCGCGACAGCGATATAGTCACTGATTACTGGCTTTAATGTACTGGTCGGGATAGCCGAAGACTAAAATGGCAGACAAATAAGGAATATATTTTAAGCAATAATAAATATAGCGTTTCTGTAAAGAGATTTATATTTTAAAAGAAATTACAATTTATTGTAAAGTTTATTGTTATATTATTATTATGCTTAAATATAATATTTTAAAGAAGAAAAAAACTAAAAACCTTTTAAAAAAAATTCATTTAAGAGAAAATATATATAAATGTTAACGATATTATGATAAACTATAATGTTTATTTAAAAGCTATTATAAAAAATATAAGTTTAATAGAAAGTCTAATATATTACTATTATTAATATATTTAATAAAAGATTTAATAATAGACTTTAGTACAAAAAGATTTTAAAAATAAAAAAGTTATTATTTTTATAATATAAATTAATATATTGAATATTTTTATATTTTTATATTTATATTAATACTCTCCTAGAAATCAAGCTATAATTATTAAGAAGTATATAGTTATATTTAAATTTAATAAAAAGTGCTTTAATTAAAACATCTTTCTATAATATACCTTTTAACATTAAATTGACCTTTTAAATAAATATAAATAAATAGTTAATATTTTAAAAAGGGGATATTAAATATAAAAAGTTATATTAAAAAGTTGAGGTAATTATGAGGAAGATTTAAAGAATATTAAAAGAATACAAGTTAATAGTGAAAGAAGGGTCATAATAAATATAATAGAGAGATAAGTTTAAAAAAAAAGGTTACTTTATTAGTTTATTTATAATATATTAATTGTTTAAAAAAAGCAATAAAAGCCTCTATTATAATATATAAAGTTATTATAAATTTTACAACAAATTTAAGTTTAACTATATCAAATTATATTGCCTATAATATATAGTAATATATATACAATATACTTTATATAAGTTTATAAGACTTTTAAAAAAAAGAGATTATAAAAATAAAAAAGTTATTTATTTTAAACTAATTCTATTAAAGAATATAGAGTTTAAAAGAAATAAAAGTATTATTTAATAAAGTTTTTTTTAAAAGTATAAAGAATTAATATATATAATTAATAAAATAAAAATATTTGTTTTAATATTAATTATTTTAAAATAAAAATAAAATATATAATTAAGTAAAAAAAGGTTTCTTATTTAAATAATAAAATAAAATAAATAAAGTTATATTAAGAAAACTACTGTTGTAAAATATTTTAATTAAATGGTAATTAAATAGTAATTACATATATACCTTTTTTAAGTTATTTATAAATTATTATTACGGCATGATCGGAAAAGGGCTCTTAACGTAGAAAAAGGTGAAAATAAAGAAACTAACTAAAAGAGAAGCGAAGTGGAAAGCTACTTTATCTGCTGTTATCTACTACAATAGGCAACAGCTCATACTGTTGTCAGGTGCATCCAGCTGTCGTCAGGCATATATGTGCCAATTATTATAAAATTAATTTTATATAAAAAACTTATATAAGTTTATATTTATTTAAACTGTTTTTATTAAGATTATGAATATTTTTATTATTATTATAAAATATAAAAATATATTTATAAAAAATAAAACTAATGCTATTTATACAGATAAAAATTACGATTCGCACGGATAGTCTATGCGCTACTAAAATTCCGAACAGCAGCAGCAACGGATATAGAGTTAAGATTATACAATATTAATGATAACTAATATATAGCAGTTACAGGGAGACAAGGGCGACTTATGGATTGAAGAAAAGTTTAATGAAATTGTGCCGACGACACAGCCAAAAAAATAGCCGGCTTAGGGAGATTTGTATAGAGCAGATAAAAGGGATATTAAAGACCTGCTATTTAATCTGTTGTTATAGCTACCTATAGGTGCAGTATTCCAATTATGTGGTGTAAGGGGCTACGGCGGGATTTTCGCTGGTGGTGCATAGACTATTTGTGCGAATAGCAATTTCTATCTGTATGAATAGAATTACTCAAAAATAGTAATATGATTATGAAAATAACTATTCTTACCTTTTATATACTATAAATAATATATTAAATTATATTTATTTATTAGATTCTAAGTTCATAATTAAGTAATAAAATTTTCAAGTAATATTACTTATACTTTTATTAAAACTAGCTTTATTTATTTAATTAATATAATTAATATTATATAAATTAAAGACTTTTAATTTTTAAAGTAAATCCTTTTTTATATATTATCATAAGCTTGTTTATATTATAAAATAAAACTATAATATTATTTTCATTTATAACGTAATTTTGATTAAAGTACTAATTATTATATTTATATTTTTTTAAAGCAATGGAAGTAAAACCTGTTATTATTAAAATTTACCTTTTTAAATTAATTTAAATTTACTTTATTTTAAATAAAGTATATTATGATTATTATTATTATTATTATTATTATTATTATTATTATTATTATTATTATTATATTATTATTATTATTATTATTATTATTATTATTATTATTATTATTATATTATTATTATTATTATTATTATTATTATTATTATTATTATTATTATTATTATTATTATTATTATTATTCTTATTATTATTATTATTCTTATTATTATTATTATTATTATTATTAGTATTTAAGCCTAAATAATATTATGGTATACTTAAACTATTTTTATAATTAAATAGTATTATATACTGCATTAGTCTATACTATATATAATTAAAGGGTAAAATTGCTATTAATTAGTATAGTATAGTTAAGAAAAGGCTTTTTAACCAGAAAAAAGGTCGATAAAGAAGAAAAAACTAATTAAAGGAGAAGCAATATAGAAAACTATATCATATACTGTAATCCACTATAAGGTGGCAACAGCTGCCGTCAGGTACCTCCAGCTATCGTCAGGCACCTCTGTGACAATAGGGCGAAAAGAGAAATTCTCTTTAAAAGTTTAAAGGAATAAAAAAACCTATTTAATTTAATAATTTATTAAAAATATAATAGTTTTTACTATAAAAGTTTATATTAAACTATATATTTAACTATTAAAGTTAAAAGAGAAGGCTATAATATAATAAAACAGTCTATTAGTAATAGTTTAATAATAATATACAATATTAATAAACTTTAATAAAAAGGCTATAATATATGAAATTAAATAATATATTAATAACTATAATAATTAATGTACTAGGCTTTATTGTTTTTAAATATAATAATTTATAATAAAATAATATATTTTTAAAAGTAATAATAAATAAAGTAAATATTAATTTAATTTAATTTAATTAAAACATTAATTAAATAAATATTATAAAATATTAATTTTAATAAATTAAAGTTTTATATTTTAATTATATTATTAATTAAATGGATATTATATATAATTATTTAAATAAAAAGTATAATATTAATATATTTAAAAATAATAACTTTATAATTTAAAAACTTAAAAATAATATAATATATAAAAATATTGTTAAAAAAGGAGGCCTAAAAAGTAAGGATTTCAGTGTATCTGGGTAACCTTCCTATTCTGGCTAGACCCAGAATTAGGCCCGACACTAGACTGAGTTCCCGGAGGAACTTCGGTGTAAGTTAGGGAATTTCTGTTATCTTTAACGATAACAATTGAGCTAGGACCAGCTACCCCGCCTACCCTAGACTCAATACAATGCTTATAATGGCATTATAAGAAATCTGATTAAAATAGTTTCCCGTTTATATAGCTGTAAGTCGATTTAAGCGATTTTATATATAAATAAATTTTGCGGAAAATAAGAATGCAGCTATAAACCTAATTCTGCTACCGCACACCTATTATTAGGTCGGAGGATTATTGTAGAAGACAAAGCTATTATTTATACAATCACTTCTACACTAGCCGTATATTACTAGATATTCTATAGCTTTCTAGCTATTAGTTTAATTATAATTCAATTGTTCATCTATTATTAACTTAATTAGACTCTCAGTCATTTCCTTATTGCTGCGTTATATGCAGCTTCCTAGAAGCCCTATATAAATGAGGTTCAGTATAACCTTATTATTTTAATAAGTTATAAGCCTGGGAGAGTTTTCCTTGGGTCTCTATTAGTGGATTTTTCTAATGGTTACAGCACTTCCCCTAGCGCTATTACAGCACTTATAGCGGGTTTTTATAATGCTTATCCTAGTACTTATATCAGCACTTTTAAGATTTTTTGGCTATCTAAAGCTATTCCTAGGCTTCTACTGCAAATACTATTGCAGTTATAGTAATACTATTAGTATTACTACTACTTTCACTATCTTAGTGATCTTTACTATATACTATATAGTATATAGTATTATCCCCTATTTCGATAGGATATAGGTCTAGTAGCCTTATTTCCTTAATTGAGGATAATAGCTCTCCCTAGCAGTAAAGGGATTTATTTATTTAAGTGCAGAATATAGAATAAGAGCTTTAGGCATAGAGGGCTTTTACTGAGACAGTTAAGGCACAGTTAAAGGGTCAGAATAACACTATAACCCAGTTAAATAATACTCTAGCCAGCCTAACTGCTGCTATTTTAAGCCTTTAATTTTAAAGGACTATTAGTCTAATAGAAATTGATCCTATAGCCCCTATACTAGTGCTAATATAAGCCCCTACTCCTATTCCTATACTAGTCCAGGTTCTATTTATATCTATTCCTTAACCTTAAAATACTATTTCTACTTTAAATAGTAGTTTTATTAAAAAGGTATTAAAAAAGGTTTATAGTTTTCCAGAAAACTATAAACTAGTAAGTCTTAATAATTTTAATTAATAGAAATAGTCTTTAAATATTATACTAAGGGCTATAGATTACTATACTTTTATAGAAAATCCTATAGTTGCTGATTCTTTATCTGATTTAGAACAGACCCTATTACTTATACTAATTAGGGATAGTTTAATAGCTATTCCCGCTATATCTATTGCTTGGATTTAAAGCCTAAAAGAAGTATTTTTAGTATTAAAGAGATAATACAGTTACTTTAATACTTTATAGAGAGATTCCCTTTATGGGGAATTTCATTTATTAAATTATAGTAATTATAAAGGATTTTTAGCTAAATTTAATGCTATTTTTAATAGCTTATTAGCTAAGCTAGCTATTTTAAAGGTTAATATTAATATACTAGATTAAGTAAATTAATATTTAAATTCCTTAGAAAAGACTTATTTTTAATAGGCTAAAAAAATTAAAGGAACTATTAGATTTAGTAGAGCTATTAGGCAATCTACTAAAGGTTTTAATATTTAGTTTCTTATAGCAAATATATTAAAAGAGAGTAGGAATCTATATTCTACTGCATATAAAGTTAATAAGGCTACAGGGCCTTTTAAATCCCTTAAAGATTAATTAATACCTCCTAGATCTAAAGATTAAAAGCCAGCTTTTAATTCCTAAAAGAGGAAGGGAAATTAAAAGAATTAAAGAAATTAGAAGAATTAAAAGAATTAAAACTAAAAGTAAACTATAGAAGATACTGCTTTTACTAGTATATATTATCTAGCTACTAGGGAGTATAGCTTAAAAGAACTATTAAAAGAGTCTTTTATTAAATCTATTAATAGCTTAGATAGTAATCGAGATCTTCTATATGCCTTAAACGCTAAAAAAGGAAAAAAGTTATTTAATCCTTCTAAGCCTTTTAAATCTTTTAAAAAACCTAAACCCTTTAGAGTTTTTATTTAAGATAATCTATTATATAATACTAGATCTATAGTTTATATAGTTAATTCTCGGAAATAGTTTAAAGACTATAGATTTAATAAAGGGGATTTAAGTGTTATTTATACTGGCAGGGGCCCTATTACCCTTAAAGGAATAAATATAACTACTTTTAATATCTTTAATAAAAATAATAACTATAAAGAGATAAAATTATTAAATACCCTTTATTGCTTGTAGTTAGATATAAACTTTATAAATAGCTTAAGGTATTACTAAGCTAGAGGATATATATAATATAATACTCTTTTTACGAAAACTATATAGCTAATAGGGCTATTAAATCCCTTAAAATATAGTTTTTTCCTTATAATTAAAGGATATACTACACTATATAGCTATATAAATAGCTATAGAGCTTATAGCTTTATATAGGTTTAAATTCCTGCTATTAGTAAAGAAAAGGCTTAGGAATATATCGCTATTCTAAAAGTAACAGCTTTAAAAAAACAATTAACTAGATCCAGTCCTAGGCTTATAAAGAAAAATAATCTTAAAGGAAAGGATCTCTCTGAACTCCCTGAAACCCTAGGCTAAGTGGAGGAAGAGGGGCCTTATATGCCCCTATTGCCTAAAGAAATAGGGGGGAATAAGCCTATAGAGGATACCTTTATAGAGGAAAGGCCCTGTATGCCTAGGGAATCCTCTATTATTAAAGATCTAGAAGTTATTTAGCTATCTGAATTAGAGGGAGAGACTATTACTAGTCCTAGCTATAAGCTGCTAAAGCTAGCCTTTTTATAGTATAAAAGACTAGGTTATATTAGTTTAAGTTTACTAAAGAAAACTGCTAAAATAACTGTTAGAATTTTTAACTTTAATTCTATTAAAGAGACTAAATTCTACTGCCTAGCGTATAATAGGGGAAAAGTTATTAAAAGGCTTAATTTAAAGCTAATTCCTGATCTATTAGCCTCTCTAGATTGCCTAGAAGCTAATACTTTCTCTATAAAGCCAGTGCCTTATATTAAAGCCCCTATTAGTCTTTTAATTATTAATAGAAAATTAAAATATAGGTGGCTATTCCTTTTAAGAGATTATAATAGACTTACCCTTTTAGCTACTATATAACGCTTTATGAATAGCTTTAAAACCTAATATAACCAGTATTTTAAAGAATTCTATTATAATAGTAAAAAGGAAATTAATCAGGAACTTTAGACCTGGTTCTTTTCTTTAAGAATTATATATTCCTATAGCAGCCTTTATATTTATGAATAGAATAGTTTAATAGAATGCTTTATTAAAGTTTTATTAAATAAGCTTTAGGCTACTATTATAGCAGTTAATTTACTACTATATTTCTAGAATTTTATTATTACTGCAGTTTTTAAATTAATTAACTATATAGCTATTACTAATAAAGACTTTACCCTTTATTAAAAATTATATAAAGACTTAAACTTTAATAAGGATTATAAGCTTAATCTGTAAAGATATAGGATTATTGGCTTTTATTGTAAAGTATTTGTTTTATAAGAATAAAGCGCTAAAGGCTATAAATTAGCCTTTAAGACTGAAACTGGGAGACTATTAGCAGTTTTAGGTAATAATACCTCTTTTATCTATATTCTAACTAGATATATAGTCTTTAAGTCTTTAACTATAAAGCTATATAAAGATAAGATTCCTAAGCTTTAAATCTTAAAGTTTACTATAGGTTAGGATAATAAGGAATTAAAGGGAGAAATAGAGCTAGATTCTATAAATTAAATGATTCCTAGCTCTTAGGATATTAATCCTTTACTCCTTAACCCTATTCTAGAGGGAGTACCCACTGCTATTCCCTTTATTCCTAGTTTTATTCCTATATCAGTTATATAAAACTCTATAGCTATAGAGGATTTTATGGATATAGATATATCTTATTTCCTCTATAACAGCGTTAGAAAGCTAGCCTTTCCAGCTGCTGCTGTATAAGACCTTTAAACGCTCAAGCAAGTACTTTATAGTCCTGATAAGACTAAGTGGCTAAGAGCGATTTATAGCGAATTTAACCAGCTAGTCGAATAATATACCTTTGCTTTTATTAAGTGTAATAGTATTCTTAAAGGTAAAAACCCTATTACTAGTCGCTTAGTTTTAAAGACTAAAAAAGACTAGAATAATAAAATAGTAAAATTTAAAGTTAGGCTAGTTGCTAGGGGCTTTTAATAACTAGAAGGAATAGATTTCAACTAAACATTCGCTTTAATAGCTGTTCCTTTTACTTAGCGGATTTTATTAGCCTTAACTATTATCTATAACTGGGAAATTAAATAAATCGACTTTATTGGTATATTCTTTAATAGGATATTTAAAGAAACTATCTTCTTTAACTTCTTCAAAGGTTTTAAAGACTATATTAATTAAGCTTCCTTTAAGATTAAGTCTATTTTTAGAAAGCTGGGTTATAACCTGAATATAGATTAGGTTATTTAATTATAGAAAGCTCTTTATAGCCTGAAACAGTCCTTTAAAGAATAATAATAGGCTTTATAAGCTTTAGGAAATAAACTAGGATATAATCTTTTAATTTCTAACTCTACTATTCTTTATAATCTAAATAATAGGATTTTTATTATTATTTATATAAATAACTGTTTTCTTATTGGACTAGATAAAGAAGCTATAGCCTAGCTAAAGCTAGCTTTTAATAAAGTCTATACTATAGAAGATAAAGGCTTTGCCTTTTTCTTTTTAAGGGTTTAGATAGGGATAGAAAAAGAGGCCTTTTTTAGCTTTCTTAGAAATAGTACATTACTGAAGCTATAGAGTTTTTTAACCTTTAAAACTCTAAGCCTATCTAATTACCCTTATAGCCCTTTATTTTAGCTAATAAAACTATAACTAAACTAGATAAAGCTAATACTAAGCTTTTTTAAGCTATTATTAGTACTATTATCTACTTAACAATTTATACTTGAGTAGATACTAGCTTTCCAGTCCAGTAGCTAGCTAAATAATTTTAAGGCCTTTATAAAGAGTATTTACATGCAGCCCGCAACTTATTACAGTATCTGAATAATACCTAGGACCTAGCTATTTAATATACTAGAAAATCTAGTCCTATACCTATTAGTTATTGCAATAGTGATTTTGCTAGGGATAAAGAATCAAGTAAATTAACCTATAGCTATATTATAATAGTTGCTAATAGGTTAATTAGGCGCGTCTCCTCGACCTGCTGACGGGAGGGGAGCTGGAAGACTTTGCCCGCTGAGGCGATAAAATGCTATATAGGGGAGCTTGTGTGTTTATTAGTAATACTGTAGTCAAACCTAGCATAGCACGTCCTGTTGCCCTACTGGGATTGGTGGCCTTTTGCCATAGGACGTTAATGGGATATTATCATCATCATCATAATAGGTTAATTAGCTAGAAATTAAAAAGGGGCTTAACTATCTGTCTTTCTACGCTAAAAGCAGAGTTTATAGCTTTTATAAAAGCTACTAGAGAGATTTAGTGGCTTATTGGCCTATATAAAGAGGTAGATTAACCAATTAAACAGCTAATCTCTCTATTTAACGATAATGAAGGTGCTATTTCTACTTTAAATAACCCTACCCTTTATAATCGAATAAAATATACTCTGTTACAGTTTAATTACATTAGGGAATAGGTTAAAAATAGCGTTATTACAGTTAACTATCTGGAAACAGTTACTAACAGGCTTACTAAGCCTCTTCTAGGTCCGAAGTTAAGGAACTTTATAAGTCTCTTTAATCTTAAGTCTTTACCTAAGGTATACACTTAAGGTTCTTACCCTTTTTATAGCTATTAGCTATCTTTATTATCTTTATTTTTAGCTATATTTAGCTATCCTTTTGATTTTTATATTCTAGTTACTTTCCTATATCTAGATCTTATATTTACTTTAAAGTTATATAGGATAGTATTTATTCTAGAGGGAGTGTTAAAAAAGGAGGGCTAAAAAGTAAGGATTTCAGTGTATCTGGGTAACCTTCCTATTTTGGCTAGACCCGGAATTAGGCCCGACGCTAGGACCGAGTTCCTGGAGGAACTTCAGTGTAAGTTAAGGAATTTCTGTTATCTTTAATAATAATAATTA
The DNA here is from genome assembly GCA_008477525.1 of Hypomyces perniciosus. Lineage (NCBI taxonomy): Eukaryota > Fungi > Ascomycota > Sordariomycetes > Hypocreales > Hypocreaceae > Hypomyces > Hypomyces perniciosus. The sequence goes on from SPDT01000003.1 coordinate 3,727,250, forward strand.
AGCTAGGACTAGCTACCCCGCTTACCCTAGATTTAATATAATGCTTACAATAGTATTATAAGAAATCTAATTAAAATAGTTTCCTGTTTATATAGCTGTAAGTCGATTTAAGTGATTTTATATATAAATGAATTTTGCGGAAAATAAGAATGCGGCTATAAACCCAATTCTACTACTGTATACCTATTATTAAGTCGGAAGACTATTATAGAAGATAAAGCTATTATTTATACAATCACTTCTACACTAGCCGTATATTATTAGATATTCTATAGTTTTTTAGCTATTAGTTCAGTTACAATTCAATTGTGTATCTATTGTTAACCTAATTAGACTTTCAGTTGTTTCTTTATTGCTGCGTTGTATGCAGCTTCCTAGAAGCCTTATATAAATGAGGTTCAGTATAACCTTATTATTTTAATAAATATTAGTAATTTTAAATTTATATTTAAAGAGTTTTGTTAATAAATATAAATAATATTTAATTTTTTTATATCTTTATTTTTTTTAAATATTTAATATATTATTTATATATTAAAGTATTTAATAATAATATTTAAAAATATTAAAAATATACTTAAAAAAGGTTTTAAACTTTAAAAATGTTAAATACTATCTATATATATTATATATAGTTTATTTTAATGTATTTAATTATTTAAAATTAATTAATTAATTATATTTAATATATTTTTATTTATTATATAATAATTATATATTATATAAATTAAATTATAATATTAAATATAAACTATTTATATATATTTAAAAGAATTATATAAAAAAATAATATAAAAAGTATATATTTATATAAATAATAATAGTATATAATAATAAATTATAATATATATATAATATATATATATATAATAATAATTTTAATATTTATATATCTAAATATTATAGGTTATAATAACTAATATTATTTATAGCTTTTATTTCTATTATATAAAAGAAAATCGCTAATAAAAATAAAAGCTATATAATTATTAATTAAAAAAGTTTAAATAATATTATAATTATAAATATATTTATTATTTAAATAAAAAATCGTATTACTATAAAAGGCTAAATATATATTAATAATAAATATAAATTTCTTTTTATTCATTTTAAATATATTTTAATTACTATAATAAATTTATTATAATTATATATTATAATTTAAAGTAGCTAAACATATTATTAATAAGATTTAAAATTTTACCTTTGTATATATATAAAAATAAATAAACTAATAGCTTTACCTTTATTATAAATTTATATATATTAATAATATTATTATTTTTAAAGCCTTTAAATAATTATATTTAATATTTATAGATAATCTTTTAATTAGTTTAAAAGTTTAAATTATATTTATCTTTAATTAAATCTTTTCTTAAATATTAAATAATAACTTGTTTAAGTATTAAATTAATAAAATATATATATTTTTAATAGAAAATTAAATTAACACTTTATAAAAATAATTATATTTTCTAATATTAAAATATTTAAAAATATATATTAATGCAATTAATTAAATTTAAAACGTTATTTTTATATATATTTAAAAGGTTAAACTTTTATAATAGTAAACAGTTATACTATTAGCAGTAAATTATAAAAAAGGTTATATTAATTTAGAGTAATGCTATTGGAACAGATAAAAATTGCTACTGGAATAGATAGTCTATGCACATATACAGAAATTCTCCCAGCAACTTCCCTAAATATATAATTTACTCCTTTACATCACACTCAATTACAGTATATCGACAGCCAACTATTCTAATACTATTATATTACTTTAAAAAACAGGTCTTTAGTATATATTCTAGTAATTGTATAAGCGACTGTGGCTAGTCTTCAATTTCGCCATCAAAATCGAAAGAACCTAGCAGCTTAGAGTTATCTGCAGTATCGCTATACTAGGCCAATCACGGGTCTAATAGGAAACCTATTATAATGTATGGAATTGGTGGTGATATTGTAATTGAACGTGTTAAGGAAGATCGAGGAATTGAAGCCTACGAAGATTTCTGTATATATGCACGGACTATCTATTCTAGTAGCAATTTTTATCTGTTCTAATAGCATTACTTTTAATTTAAAGGCTAAAAAGAAACATTTTATAGTTATAACGTTAATATTATTTAATAATAATAAAAGTAATAAATTGTAATTATAGGCATTTAAGCTTATATAAAAAAACTTATTATATTATTAGTCTTTAAAGTTAATATATATTAATAATATATATTATTTATTTATTAAAATAAACATATTTAAAAATAAAGGCTTTAAAGCTATACTTTTTTATTATTATAGTAAATTTAACTTTACTAATATAATAATAACTTTAAAGAAATCTTTTATTAATTATATAAACTTTTAAAATAGAATATTTAATCTTATGAAGTATTAATATTAACCTATAAAGCTATAAATAGTTTATTTAATATAAGTAATAATAAAAAACTATTTAATATTTTATAATATTTAATAATTTATTTATATTTTTATTAATGATATAATTATAAAAATAATTACAAAATAAACGTTAATCCTTATATTTAATATTATAAAACTAAATTTATATTTTATTACTATTTATAATTTTTTATTTTAATATACTTTTTATATAATTTATGTATTTAAAAAGTTTAATATTTTATTTAATATGTGTTTAAATATTTTTATATAAATAATAGGATATAAATTTATAAAAGGATATAAAAAAATTATAAATATAAGGAAATTATTATATAATTTTAATATATAAAGTTATTAATAAATATAATATATTTAAAAAGGCTTAACTTTTAAATCTTATACAAATAAATTATTCTTATTATATAAAATAAAAAATATTATAAAAGGTTATATTGTTTACTTTATAATAAAATTTAGTATTAAAATAGCCTATAATATATAATATTTTAAATTTAAATATATTTAATATAAATTAAAAGGTTTTTCTTTAATATATAATAAAATATTTATATATATATTAACTATTATTGATATAATATATAGAAGTAATTTAAATAACCGTTATATAAAGATTTATAGTTTATGATATTAAAGTATATTCTATATAAAGTATAATATATTATCTTTATTTTGAGATTATCAGTAATTTTAATAATAAACTTTACTTTAAATTAATCAAATTTAATAAATTTAATATAATTTTAATAATAATAATATATAAATCCTTTAATAAAGGAATTCTTTTAAAATATAAAATATATAAAGTAGCTTATTAAATAAAAGTTCTCTTTACTTTTTAGTTATTAATTAATTAAAGGGTTTTTATTATAATTATATTAAATAAAAATTATAAATAATGAAATGATTTATATTATAAAGTATTTATAGCTTTAAATATTTAATTAATAATAATGATTATATAATATTTTACAACAGATATTTAATTAAAGTTTATTAATATAATTATTAAAATTATTATTTATTATTTCTTTTTAATATTTTTAATTAAATATTACGTATTAATATTATTAATAATTTAATTATTATTAAATAATACTGTTATTATACTTTTAATATATTTATTTAATAAAATAGTTATAAAATTCTGCCTATAAATGCCTTTAATATTATTAAAAGATATATTAAATAGTAATATTAAAATTAATTAGTTATTAAAATTTATATATAGTTTATAATTGTAAGAACTAAAAATTGCAATAGACTTTACTAATATTAAATATAAAAAGCACTTTAATAATATATATAAATAAAATGATTTTATAGTAAATAATATAGCTTTTTTATCACTATATTATAATTATTTAATATTAAAGTAAATATTAAGATTTAATTAATAAAAAGTTAAATTATTAACTATAATCAAAAAGATTAATATATATATATATATATAATTAAATTATTAATATATTAAAGGATTTACTTAATAATTTTACTTATATAGTCAAAAGGTAAAAATCTATAGTAAATTAAGATTAAATATTATTAAAGCTATATATATAAAAAGAAATATAAAAGCGTAATAATTTTATAAAATTAAAGCTTTAGTAATTAAAAGGATATATTAAAAGAAAATAGTATATTTTATAAAATAAAAACGCTATATACTAAAATATAATACATAATATAATAAAGAGTTTTTAATAATAAATGCAATAACATTTATTAGAAGTAATGCTATTTATACAGATAGAAATTGCTATTTATACAGATAGTCTGTGCGCTGCCTGTCAAAATCTCCTTAACTTTCAATTCCTAATATTTTCAATAACACATTTAACTATACAATAACACTACTAATCCAATACCATCGGCGCCCTTTACTGTAATAGATATCCCCGTTAACCTTTTATTACCTTAATCTGAAAATGCATATAGCTTTAACTTTATTTATTACGCGGATCCTAATAGCGAAAATCCTAAGCGGCTGCAGTCACCTTTAAAGCTGCTAGATTTACCTAAACTTAACTATAAAATGTCGCAATAATAGAGCTATATGTTAACTAAAGTATTAGCTAAGATTAAAGAGTTTAATAATATTATACCAGCTATATAATGAAAAGAATGGTTAAGCTAAGGAGATTTTATATAAAGTAGATTAAAGGGATATTAAAGACTTATTAATTAAAGTAATATAATATGTTACTGCTGCTATTTATTATAATATTATATAAAAGATTAAATTATATAGTGTAAGTAGCTGCAGGGAGATTTTTACAGGCAGCGCATAAACTATCTATGTGAATAGCACTACTCTTTATTAAAGGTTTTAATAAATACCTTTTAATTAGAAAAATAAAATAAAAATTAAAAAATTGAAAATTTTTTAATGTAATGATAAAAAAGTTAGTTAATAAATAAAGATTAAGCCTATAATAAAAAAAGTATTTAATTTTTTTTATTTAATAGCTTAATAAATAAATTTTTAATTTCCTTTTTTTTAACCTTTTAAATTTTACTTTTATATATATATTTATAGTTTTTAATATACCTTTATTAAAAGAATAAAACTATATTATAAATTAATATTTTTACTTTTATATTTTATTAATGTTTATACTTTTTTATTTATAATAATTATATTATTATTTAATATATTAATTAAAATATCTAAAAAGTAAAATAAATTATTATTTACTTTGAAATTATAAGATTTTAATATTTTATGTAATAATTTTATATATATAAAAAAAAATAATAGTAACAAATATATATAAACTTTAAAATAAAATATAATAAATAAAATAAAAGCTTTTATATATTTATAAAAGAATTTAATATAAAGATAAAATATATAATAAATACTCGATTTAAATAAAATAGTTAATATTAAATATATTATTTCTTTAAAAAGACTTTTATTTATTATATAAAGTAGTATAAATCTGTTTTAAAAAGGTTAAACTATATCATAAAATAAACAAATATTATACTTTTTTTTATTTAAAATAAAAAAAGAAATAATCATAAAGGAAAAAGTAATTTTATTAATAATAAAGTATTTAATAAAATTAATAATATTAATAATATTAATAAAAGTAATTACTTTTACATTAAAATAGTCTTTATAAAAGTTAAAGGGAATTTATATTTATATAAAATATAAAACTTTAAAGTTTATTATAAGTTTTAATAATAAATTATTTATATTATTAAAGCCTTTAATTTTAAAGAATATAAAAATAATAAATAATATATATAGTAATAATAGAAATAAATATTAAAGGGTATAAAGAAGAAATAAAATAATAGTAATTATAACAATAAAGTATAATTAAATATAATAAAAAATATATATAATAATAAAAATAAATTATTAAAGTTACTTTTAAAATTAAATATTAAAAAGAAAATACTATATTTAAATAAGAATATGATTAAAGATTATTAATATTATATATAGATAATAAACTTTAAAAAATATTATATTAATATAAATATTAAAAACCTAAAGGTTAATTTTATATTTAATATACATTTACTTTAAATTATGAAAATAAAAGATTAAATAATAGATTTAAAAATATAAATTATTATAATATAAAGAGATATCAATATTTATAAAAAGGTATTTAATTAATAATATATTGTAATAAAAATATTAAAAAATAATTATATTAAGATTAAAGTATTAAACTATAGTAAAATAAAATAAAGATTTAATAGTTTTATTTTAAATAGTATATAAAAATATTTAATAACTATAGATAATTATAAGAATAAAAGGGAGTAAGTAAAAATAAATTACTGAAAGACTATAAAGATATAGTTATTTTTTAAAAGGCGGCAATTAATATATATATATTTAATAGGTGCCTGGCTATTATGCCTAATAATAGCTGAGCTATTGCTGTTTTATATAGATAAGATATTAGGTGGCATTCTATATTACTTGCTTTAACTAGTTCTTTTCTTTACCTTTTTTCTTTTAGTTTTGACTATATGTTGCGTCTACTCTGCGCTAATAATTAAAGAAAATATAGCTAAATAGCTATTAGTAATATATATAAATGCTTTATTTAATTTTAATAGTAATATTTATATTATTTCTTTATAACAAAGGATTAATTAAAAAGTTTATTACTAACTTTAAAGTTTACTACTATTATTTTTTTAATACTTCTATTAAAGTTTATAGCTATATAGATATATTTATAAAAATAATTAATAATTAAAAAGTAAAAAGTAAATAATTATTTTATTATATTATCGCTAATATTTTAAAAGACTTTATTTTAAGAGACTTTAATTTTAAAAAGTTAATTTTACTCTTTTATAAAAATGTAATTAATAGAGTTATTTTTTAATTAAAGATTCTATTACTTTAATAGCCTTTAAAAAGCAGCTATAATAAACTATTAAAAAAGTTTAAATAGCTTTTATATTAAGAATTAAAAAGAAACTGGAAAGTATATTAAATACTTTAAAAAACCTATTATTTTTCAATCCTAATAAACTAATTTTTTTTCAAAAGAATTAAAAGTTAACTTTATATTTAAAAGTATTTTTTATTAGTAATGCTATTAGAACAGATAAAAATTACTACTAGAATAGATAATCTATATATAGCTGCGAAATTCTTTTAGTAATTTCCCTTAATATATAATTTACTCCTTTATATAATACTTAATCTTAATACTATTAAATTGCTTTAAATAATAAATCTTTAATAAATTTTTATCTATTTATATATATTCCTTTAAATTAACTATTCTTCCAGCTATATAGCTAATATAATCTTTTTAATCTTTTTAATTCAAAATAATACTATTACTGCCGCTACTGCTATAGTAGAGATATAGCTTCATCAGCTAAAAGTTTTTATAACCCGCAATCTACTATAGCCTCTAGAACGTTAACTGGATATTCTATGCCCCTGTAATATCAGCTGCAAGCTTTTAATCTCTGACTGTAAAGGGACCCGTTATATATTGGGGTTAAGCCGATATATAGGTGGTCGGCCCCAGGGCCAACCTCTCGGCTGCACCTGTAACTGTTATTATAATTCTTATATAGCAGCCTTACTGCTGCTGCTGCGTCCTTACCCTCATAGCCGCCCTCATTATAGCTGCTGTCACAACTGTTGTGTAGCAATAATAGAGCTGCTGCTGTTATTGCTGCTGTTATTGCTGTTTGAGTTGTTGTTTGTGGAAGATCGAGGAATTGAAAGCTAGGACGATTTCTGTGTGCGCGCACGGATCATCCGGTCCAGTAGCAATTTTTATCTGTTCCAATAGCATTACTCTTTTTTATATATTATAACTTTATTAATATTTTCTATATAAAAGAAACTATTAATCTATTAATAATTGAATAATACATTATTGAATTACAAAATATAAAAGACCTTTCTAAAGTTTTATTTATAATTTAATATTTAAAAAGTTAAAAGCTTTTTCTAAATATTTGGAAAAAGTATTATAAAATATATAGATTTAATAGTCTATTAGTTTTATAAATACCTTTATAATCTTTATATTAAAGAAAAGCAGTAAACTATAAATATATATTAACTTTTATATTTTAAATATAATATTACACTATTTAACTTTATAACTTCCCTATAACCTTTTCATAATCTATTAATAAAATACTATAAAATCTAATTAATTTTATTTATCTTATATATGTTAATAATATATTTAATTATAGCTATACCTTTAAAGAATATATATAATATATCTATTAAATCTTTAAAAAGCTATAAAATATAAAGCTATATATTAATATTAATAAATATATATTTTTATATTATTTTAATACTTTTCTTTAAATATATTATTATATTTAATAAAATCAAAATAAAATAATTATATATTTAAGCTGTTATTATATAATTAATATTTAAAAGGATTTATAATATTTTTATATTTTCAAAATTTATAAAAGTTTATTATTACTTTATTAAAAATTATACTAACATTATAGTACTTTTAATAGATTTTATTTATAAAAAGTAAAAAGGTTTTTTATAGCTATAACCTAGCGCTTTTAAAGCTTTTTAATAATATAAAAAGAAATCTTTAAAAAAACTTATTTTAATATATTATAACGTAAAGGCATTAGTTTATATAAAAATAAATATATTAAATTATATTATTTGTCGGGGGTAACTGACATGCCCAACGCACCTGCATTTTTCTTGTTAGCTTACCCGAGAAAAGTCGGCTGCTTAATTAAGCAGCCACTGGATTAGGAAAGCACGAGGGTATAAAGACATACAGATAGACCTACCCGTTGGTGGGTCCTCTGGAAACCAACTGTTGGACTTCGCCCAACAGTTGGCCACAAAAGTCCTGATACACAACAAAACCCGATACAGGAACAGATTTATATGGGCCCACCTATTAAAAATATTAACCGCACATATTCCGGTTTACTTTTTCCGGACTGGCTAAATTTCAAAAAAGTACTTAATTTCTCACCAAATTTATATAAGTATATCGGCTTTCGTGGTGTATCAGGACTTTTGTGGCCAACTGTTGGGCGAAGTCCAACAGTTGGTTTCCAGAGGACCCACCAACGGGTAGTTTAATACACAATAACCTTCTTCCCCCTTCAATACACAATAACCTTCTTCCCCCTTCAATACATAACCCCACCTGTGACTTCACAGCCGCTGAGGCGTATGAAGGCAATCGTTGGTTGCTTTCGGCTGCTGGCATCATGATCAAATGATCCGCAGTATCTTTTGGTCCCTATATTACTCGACTGCCGCTTCGTGGTTCTCTCAGGAGCGCGGTTCCCGCGCTCGATACCAGTCGTTGTGTGTGGGTGTGTGTATATTGTGTGTGTGTTTGGGAGTGCCAATTCCCCCTCAACAAAATATATAAAGAATTTTAACCTTCTCTTTAATAATAATTTAAATCGACTATAATACCCGACTTTAAGTTTATATATATATATATATATATATAAAGTAAAGATTTTAAATAAATAATTATTTAGTAAAATTACTTAAGACCTTTTATAAGTTTATATTAATAGAATTATAACTATTAACCTCTATAAAGAATATAGTATACTTAAAGCTTTTATAACTTTATTTATATAGCTGATTACTGAAAACTATATAGTAATAGGAGACTTTAATGCAATATACTTTTATAATAGGCAATTAATAATTAAAATTAAAGTATGTTAATAATTAACTAAGCCTTTAAAGCTAGCCTTTCTCTCTTTAACCTACTAAATGCTTTAATATATATACTTAATAATATAATTAACCTAGCGTTTTTAAATATCCTATTAATAAAAACTATATTAAAAGAATATTTATTTACTAGCTTTAATCGTATTATATTAAATATTATAATCTTAGCTTTCACTTACTGCCTAATACCCTTTAAAGGATTTAAGGTTAAAAATAATAATAATAAAGACTACCTTTTAATATTAATTAAAACAAAGACTTAACCCTTCCCCCCCCTTTAATTAATAATAATAGGTATAAATTAAATAGTTAAAGCTTTACTTTTACGCTGTTATAAATTAATTAAAACAATATATTAACTATTAAATTATGTACCTTTTAAGCTATAATAAAAGGCTCAATATAAAAAAAGCCATTAAATTTTCCTAGCTGCTAAAAAACTATAACTATAATATTCGATATTTATCTTTATAATACCAAAAAATCCTTTAAAAAGACAGTAAAAAATACTAAAAGGGTATCTTAGTAAAATATTATTCATACTATTAAAAAGCAAAAATATCTTTTATATAATTTATTAAATAAAGCTATTACTGATCTTTTAACTATTACTATTATAACTACATAATTAAGTCTTGACTTTTTAAAAAGAAAAGGCTATAGCCTTTTATAATATTATATTTAAAAGATATATAATAGCTAATAATATTAATAATTTATAATCTTTAATTGATAAATAATAATACATTAAACTCCTTTTAATTGTTTTATTAAATAAAGTAAAGGCAGTTATAATATATATAGGAAATATATCCTTAAATATTAGTAATATTATAGTAAACTTTTTATAGCTTTACTAGCTAATAATTCCAAAATATATTTACTCCCTCTTAAAAATGTGCCTTAAAATCGGGTATTATTTATTAGCCTTTAAGTTCCTTAAAGTAATAATAATCTTTAAATTAAAGAAAAGAAATCTATTATCCTTAAAAGCTTAAAGGCTAATCTCTCTCTTTTTTTATTTAAATAAAGGACTTAAATGCTTTATTATATAAAGAATTGTATATACTGCAATTATATAGTAAATATTATATATTAAATAAATCAACGCCCTTTTAAAGAGATTTAATATTAATTGAATTATAGTTTTAGTCTATAAAGTTAAATTAACTTTCTATAACAGTAAAGTAATTACTTTTATTACAGTTAATATTTAAAAAGCCATTAATATATTCTTTATTAATAAATTAACCCTTTAACTATAAAAATAAAGTTAATTTAATTATATAGCTTTAATATACTATTGATTTACTGCCTTTATTTAAATTTAAATAATAGTTATTAAATAATCCCTTTTTAATAAACTATAAAAGTTTAGCTATATAAATAATATAGTATTCCTATTTATTAATAACTCTCTTAATTAAATAATAGCCTAAATTATAATGATAATTTAGAAACTTTAATAACAAAGTAAAGATAATATAATATTATTTAATTTAAAAAAAAAATATTATTTATAAAATAATTTATTAATAATAGATAATAATATCTAGAAAACTATATTTTAAAAGGGGGCAATTAAATAGTTAAATATTTGCTTTAATTAAAAGCTTAGATTTAAAATATATATTAAAAAATAAACTATAAAGGCTTATATAGTAATAAATCTATTATATAATATTTTAAACTCCATTTAAAAGGCTACTTTATACTTTATATATTAAATAGTTTGTTTATATATATATAAAACTAATACTTTACTATAAATTAAAGGTATAATATAAAGACTTAAATATATATAAAATATAATACCATTTTAACTATATAACTTTAAGTTTTAAAATAGCTATAAAAGCTATTTTTTAATATAAAAGATAACTTTTATATTAATCTTATATAAAGAAAATAAAATCCCTTTAATAATATAATTCTTTAACGTTTAAAAGCTTTAATTTATAATTAAATTGTTATCGCTAAACAATTAATATCTATTTATTTATAAAACCTAATTAAATTAATACTTATATAAATAAATTATAGTAATGCCTATAATAAAGCTATAATCGATTATATGATTTACTAGGAACTACTTAAAACGAGCCTTTTTTTTAAAATTAATTAAAATTTAAACCCTTCATTTAAATAGTAAAGTTAAAGCTATTAAAAAGTTAATAATTAAATAGCTATAATAGCCTTTTAAAATATAATAGTATTTAGTAATAGTTTATACTTTATTATAAAAGTTATTAGCTATAGCTTTTTTATATAGTAAAATAATAAAAAAGTTTTAATAAAATATAGTTAATTTAATTGAATAAAAATATTTAATAGTAAAGTAGTTAAAGCTTTAAAAAGGCTTAAAGCTACTTTAATTAATAATAATAATATAGCTATAATATATTATTTAAAAAGTCTACTTTAAAATTTATTATAATAAACTTTTATTAAATTTTATACATTAAAGAGTATATATAATAAAAATCTATATATTTAATAATACTTTAGTTATTAAAGGATATAAAGCAATAAAGCTATAGATTAATTAATAAAATTAAGCTATAAATAATTAAAGTTAATTAATAAAATACTTTTATTTACTTTCTTTTAATAAAAAGCTAAAATAAAATTAAAGATTAACTTTAAAAGCTAATAAAAATATATATTTAATTTATATTATTTATTTAAATTAATCATACACTTTAAATGCTTAAAAATTAATAATTTTATAAAGAAAACTCTATTATTTCCTAGCTATTAGGTTTTAGTATAAAGACTTAATATAGTATTATAAGCACTTTTGGTATAAAGATATATTAATAATTTATAGCTATAGCAGAAAAAAAGTATATATTTATATCTTTTATTATAAAAAGATTAGTAAAATATAATAATAAAGATTAACTCTTGTAATTTATAAACTAAGCTTTTTTTTATTAAAGTCTAGCTATAACCTTTTCTGTTAAATAATATAAGCTTTTAGCTTTTTTAATAAAATACATTTATACTATTAAAAAGTTTAATTATATTTAATTTTAAGTATTTAATTCTCTCTTTTATATTATTACTTTTTTATTTTTTAAAGGATTTACTTGCAGTTTACTGTTAAGTCGCCTATAAGCTAATAAAGGCTAACCTTTTAGGCTAAAGTTAACCTTAATTACTTAATACACTACGCGAGATTCTTACAGCTTTTTAACCTGTTAATAGGAGTAAAGCTAGAAGACTGTGCCCTTTAAGGCAATAAAATGCTATATAGGGGAGCTTATATATTTATTAGTAATACTATAGTTAAACCTAATATAGCATATCCTTTTGCCCTACAGGGATTAATGGCCTTTATGCTATAGGATATTAATGGGATATTATTATTATTATTATCATCATTACAAGATCTCTAGCCACAGCCAAACATGGTCCGATTATGTAACTAGCTAAGGAAAAAATAGAAGAATAATGTATTAATAGATTGCTGGATCAATTATTGATCTTGCAATTCCATATATTGTATATAAACTATAGATTAATAGATTAATATTAATAATATAAAATTAACAGAACTATAAAAGACATATAAAAACTGATAACTGCTTATAGTACATAGACAAAAGGCTAGTTGTAAATATAATTAATTTATTAAATATACTTTTACTTCATTAAATGTATAATATAAAACCGGCTTAACAATATACTTTAATCCCTTATTAATATAAATATAATCTAGGTTTATACTTTAAAAATACACTAGCCTATTATATTTTATTAAATAATATTATATATATTGATTATAATTACTTTGAACGTTAATATATTACGTTTTTAAAATAGTAAGCTATTAATTCAAGACTATTAAACTATTAGTATAAGTATAAATTTTAATAAAGAAGTTAAAGATAATAAGTAAATTACCTATATGCAATTTAAGCAATAGTTTATTAAATAAACCTAAAAAAAGTATACTTAATAATTTACTGCGTTAAATAAATAAATCACCTGGTTAATATAATTTATTAAACTTTACCTATAAAAAAGCTATATTAAAGGAAAATAATTAAAAAAGATTATTTACTTAAATATCTTAAACCTATTTAATAGTAACTTTAAAAAACTTTAAAGATCTTTTAACCTAATTATATATTTACTTTAACTATTATTTAATTACTATTAAAATTGCATTATATTAAATATATTATACCTTAAAATACTTTAATAGAACTGTATTTATATACCTTAAATTCATTATCTATAATTATATTAATCACTTTACTATCAATACTTTAAAGACTAAAATTAAAGAAATCTCTTAAAACTATAAATATTTTAAAGAAGTATTTAAATAAACCTTTAACTTTATTAATAAAGAATATACAGCTAAAATGGAACGTTATTGTATCTATTCATAAAAAGCTACTTTAAAGTATATTATATTCTTCTTTTAATTAACTTTAAAAGTTTTATAGTATTAATTTAAATTAATAACTGCTTTTTATTAAAGATACAAGATTAAATATAAAGGAAAACCTTTACAAGAAGGATTACTTTAAAACCTTTGTTAGATATCTTTAAATAGTTAATAACATAAATAACTAATAATATATTAAATATAAACAATAAAGGTAAATGAAAAAAGTATATTTAAACGTTTACATTAATATTAATGGTACAGTTTATAAAAATACAATATAAATATAAATATATTATTAAATTTACTAATATTTATTTAAAAAAATGTTTAAACTTAATTTCGAGGAAATTTAAAAGGAACTGCTATAATTATAGTAGACTTAGTTATATAGCTGTTAAATATAAATTTCTTTAAAATAAAAAAAGCAATAGCTTTAAACCTATATATAAACTAAAATAATAAAAAGTTATTTATTCCTGAAAGTTAAATTAAAAGAAAATTACCTTTAACCTTATATTAAAATAATAATAAATTAATATTATTTAAAAAGAAAACTATATTTATATAAACTAAAGTATTTATTTTAATCAAACTGCATTATATATAAAAGTACTAAAAGATAGGTAATATTTACAACTACTATAAAATATAATTACTATAATTAATTAAAAACTATAATATTAATAAATCTATAAATATTTAAACTAGAAGACGTTAATATTATTACTATAATTAGTAAAAATACCTTTACCTATATAATAAATAATATCAATACATTAAATATTAATATAAATAAAAATAATCTTTTAATATTGTATAAAATTAAATTGTATTAAAAAATAAAGAGTTAAATAAAGGCACTTTGATTTATAAAAAGAATAATAAAAAATTAAAGATTACTAGTTAATAATATAAAATAATAAACTTGAATTATATTAATATAATTAACTATCATATTTATAATGCTAGTTAATATATTTATATAAACTATATAAAATATACTTTTAATAAATTCTATTAATAGTATTAAATAACTATCAAATACTGTAAATATATTACTTTAAATAACTAAATTAAACTATACTGCAATAAATATTTAATTTAAAGATAAAAAGTTTAATAACTTTATAACCAGCTAATAAAATTATTAAAAAGGGGCTGTAATGTACAAAGTATCTATACAATAAAGGGGCAGGTGTTAATTTAGCGGTTAGGTGTAAATAAAAGCACTTTACTTAGCTTATTTTAATAGACTTAATAAACTTAATTATACATTTTATTAAATTATAAACTTAATTTTTTATAGTAACATAGTAAAAATAGTTAAAGATTAATACATTTTTAAATTAATACTTTTAATTATTAAAATATATATTTCAATTAATTAAATAATATTATCTTCAAAAGTAAAATTATACTAGTTTATATAAAATAAAGTAAAAAAAAAGTATACTAAGCCTATAAACTTTATACTAAAAAATTAAATCTCTTAATAATTTAATTATAAGTTTAATATTTATTAATAAATCCTAATTGATGTATACGATGTGTTGGTGAAGAAGCATAGTTCCATTAAGCTAGCTAATGAGCAGAGAGATCTGGACTAGTGTAATTGCACGTAATAATGCACATGACCTAAAGTCCTCTGGATTAAGTGTACAGTTACGCCCAACGCATATATTAACTCCCCCTTTTAAGAAAAGTTACAGTTATTTTAACTGTTATTATTCTTTATATTTGTCTATAAAGTAAGGTTAAAGACAATAAGGATTAGGAAAAATAAAGGAATAGAATAAAAAGATATAAAAGAAAAGAAAAAATAAAAGAAGGGAAAGAATAAAAAAGAAAAGAAAAGAAAAGAAATAACTATTTATTATTTTTCCTTTAGGTTTATTAACTTTCTATATTAGCGTTCAATTATTTTTATTAACGCTTTAATATATAGACTAGTGTTAATACCCTGTCTGCTTGCATTTATAAGCTTTTTCACTTTTTTACTAACTTTATCTAGAATTTTAACTTTATTATATAAATATACTTTTATTAACTTAAATATTTATTTTAATGAATTTAAAATTAATTTAATCCTATTAATATAGTAAATTACTATGCTACTATAAAGAGAATTAATACTAAAACTATATTAAAAGAAATAAGATTTATTTAAACTAACAGAAAAGGCAAAGCGCTTATTTAAAACCTTAATCTTAAGGTATAATAAAATAAATATATAGTAATATAAAGATATAAAAGATAAAAAAAAAATATCTATTAATAGAGAAAGTAATAACAAATACCTTTTATTTAGTTAAAATAAAGGCATAATACTATTTAATGTACTTTAAAGTATATATTAAGAAATATGTATATATATATATAAGTATTAAAGTAAAGACTTTTTTAAACTAGCTATAATATTAAAATATAAATAAGAAATTAATAATAGTTAAAAAATAGATTTAAGATATAAAAAAGGCTTATAGCCTGCCAGCTATAATAGTAATTGCAATTATTATTATCCTTAATATTAAAGGAATAAACCTTTCTATTAATAAAAGATTAGCTAGTGTCCTTTTAAATTATAAAATATTTAACCTTACTTTAACTGCAATTAAATATTATACTATCATCAGTAATAAAGTTTTCCTAATATAAAGAGTTTTAGCTAAATAAAGAAAAAATTTAAACAATTAAAGAAAATAATAATAAAAAATAAACTAAAAAAATAAAAAAGTTTAATAATAAGTTTATAAAAATATATAGTAGTTAATAGTAATAATATAGATTTAATAAATAAAGATAATAAAATAAGTAAAGTATTAAATAAGAAAAGTAATAATATTAAAGATACAGTAAAAACTATAAATACTGCTATAATATTTAAAGTAATATATTAAAATATAACTAGCCTTTTATTAATATTAAGTAAAAAGGAAATATTAATTATAATAAAAAAACTTTACTTTAATTAAATCGTAGAAATTAAGACTATTAATTATGTTATAAAGGAAAAAGCGATTAAAAGACTTTAACTATTAATAAAAGAGATAATAAAAACTAATACCTTTAAAAATTTAATAGTAAGAATTATAAGCTAAATATTGCAATATAATATTTTAATATTAGATATAATATTAAAAGAGAAGCTAAAAATATAGGTATATTAGATAAAGCACTATTAGATTATTAGCTAAGTAGTAAAGGCAATAAATAATTTATATAAATATTAATAAATGCAAATATAGAAAAAACCAGTACTATAACTATAAACAGTAAACCTAATAATAATTATTATTATTAATATTAATATTATTAGGCAATAATACAGTTATTTAAAAATAAAATAAATATTAATAATTATATCCGACTAGTTATTTAAATATATTAAATAAATAGAATTACAGTTTAAAAGCCTGTAGAAGATAATAATAAAACTGACTAACCTAGCGGATAAGTAAACAAACACTATTAAGAAGCTGACTACAATTAACTAAAAACTCTCATAAACCTTAACTCAGCTAGTCTTAAACCTTATAATACTATAAAAATAAAAAGATACAGTAATAGTATATAAAATAATATACCTTTAAAGCGGGTAAAGATATATAGTTAAAAAATTCTTTAAAGTAATAATAATAAAGAGAGAGTAAAAAAAAAGAGTAAAAAAAGTAAAAGAAAAAGAGAAAAAGAGAAGTTTTTATAACAATTAAATTTATAGTAAAAGGTTTAGTAGCTAGCAGTTATTTATATTTATTATTTACTTTATAGTATTTATACTCTTTTTATTTACTGTTTATTACACTTTAAAGCAGAGAGATAGCTGTTAATATAAAATGCTTTTTTTTTTCTTTATTATAATTTCTTTATAGCTTTTACTAGTAATTATATTTAAATATTTATTTATATAATATTTATTACCTTTTTAAATTCTTTTACTGGTATTTATTTATAAAGGTTTTTAGCTGGGTATTTTTCTTTAAATTTTTATATAATATTTACTGCTATTACGATTAATTGTCTCTATTTAATTTATTTATTATATTCTATACTATATTTTTTCTATTAAACTAAATATTTAATTTAAGGATATTATCCTCTTTAATTTACTTATTCTTTTATTATTTTTTCTATTTCTTATTCTCTTTCGCCTTTAACTATTATTAGGCCTAATAGCTTTCCCTGCTTATTAAATAGGTCTACTTCCTTTAAGTTTAAGTATAGATATACTATTAAAATAATATTATATACTTTTTACTTTAAAGGGAATTTTAGTTTATGTATTAATAGGCTAACTTTTTCGATTAGTTTAAAAGGTCCTGCTTACTATTAAAACTATTTTTATAGTAGCTTTTAAAGTAAATAATATCTTTTATACAATCTTAAATATATTTTATCTTTTATTTAGAATTCTATTAGCCTATATATTTTATTATATAAATATATAGCGTTTATTGCCGCGATATCTATTATATACTATACTTCTTTTATATATAGTTAATATAATATAATTATTACTTTTTAGTCTATGTTTAAATTTTATTTAAATAAGTTTATTAGTTTATTTAATTTAATAATTCTTTTAATAAAGTATTAATAGTATAATTTAATATAAATTATAAAGATAAAATAATTTCTATTTAAAGCATTTTTAATATTACTATATAATATTATATAGCTATCTTTATTATTTAATTTTTTTATTTAAAGCTTTTATTTATTTATAGATAATAGCTAGTATTAAAGTTTAATTAAGTTTTTATTGCTTTAAAGATTTATTATTAGAAATTAAATATAAATCTTTTATTATAATCGCTAATAATAACTTTAAAGATACTTTAATTATAAAGTAATAGTAGTTATAAAAATACCTATACTTATTTAGCTGCTTTATACTTTTTTAATCTTAATACTAGTATTATTTTCCATAATTATTTACAGGTTATTATTATTAATATATTAAATAAATTATTATTTCCTAGCAGTCTTTAAAATAATCTAGGGTTTTTTTTAATAGTTTTATAATAAAGTTAATTGTAACTGTATAGTATAGTTAAGTTAATATAAATATTAGTTATAATTTTTTAGCTGTTATTGCTTATTTATTATATTTTTTAAATAAATCTTATAATATTTTATTTATTTCTTAATTTGCTTTATTTTCCTGTAAAAGGATAGTTTTTTTAAGGCTGCATGTCACAACGTGATCGAGGAAAGCTCTCAAAGCAGAAAAAGTGGGATGAAAAAGACTAACTAACGGAGCTAACTGAAGGAGAAGCAAAGCTATATCATGTAATGTCATCTATCATAAAGTGGCAACAGCTCTCGAGCTGTTGTCAGGCACATCTGTGCAGCTGTCGTCAGGCACCTCTGTGCCACTGCAGTTATTTTATACATACTAGTATAAAATTTTTTATTATAGGCTGCCTTTAGAATTTATAGTATATAATTTTAAAGTATATATAGTAATTTTATTCTATCTCGTTTAACTCGATAAAAGAGATTATCCTCTACTATAAATAATGCTATATTTCTTTAGTTCTTTCCTTATATTAATTATATATATACGCCTAGCTTTTTCTTATATTTTTAGTATTTCGATTATTTAAGCCACCTTTTTATTAAAGGTATAGTTTTCTGTCAACTTTAATTTAAAGCTTTTATTTATTTATATAGTTATTATAGTAAAGTATATATCTTTTTTTAAAATATTATCTAGCTTATTTAATACCTTGAAATAATCGATATTTTTCTATGTTTTATTATACTTTTATCCTTTATTATTAATAATTAAAATAGTATATTTAAAATCAAATTTATATAATTTAAAATATAGTAAATATTTAGCTTAATTTAGCTTAAATAAATTAATATATTTATTAATTAACAGTTTACCTTTACTAAATTAAATATTATTATTATAATATAATTTACTATTCTTTCTATTGCTATATAGTCTATTAAAAAAATTATATCTAGTTATAATAATAAAACTATAACTTTTAATTTTTTATATACCTATATTAAATATATTACCTTTAATTTTATTAATTTAAAGCGATATTCTAACTTTAATAAAAGTCGATTAAAGAATAAAACTAGTTAAATCTTTTTAGAAATATTACTATTTTTAAATATATTTCTGGATCTATTAATATTATAAGTATTTTAATCTTTTTTAATACCTTTATGTAGTTTATTATAGTGTTTAATTTTAATATATTTACTTTAAAACTGAATAATGTTATTAAAAGGTATTTATAAAATAATTTCTAAAGGTTTATAGTAAAATAAGGTTTTTTAAATAATTTAAATAAATTTATTAAATACTAGCAGTATTTTTTAAATATATTACTAAAAATTATAATATTATTAATATAGGTTTAAATAAAATACTTTATATCATATAGTTATTAGTTTATAAGTTTCTATATAAAGGATAAACTATTCTTAACTTTTATAATAATAATATAAAATATCTTTAATCTATAAAGTATTATTAAAATTATTTAATTTTTATAGTTTCTATAGATTAAAAATTAATAAAAGAAAATTAATATATTAAATATAAAAATATACTTTTTTCCTTTTAGTTTTATCATAATTTCTTTTTATAATAATATTAAATAAATATTTAATATAGTAATTTTATTTAATTATTAAAAGTCTATTATTATTTTTACTTTTTATTTACTATTTATTATATATTAAATAATAAAGATTAAACATTTAAATAAAGTTAACTTTTTTATTTATCATATTTATGTTTATATATAGAGTTTATTTATTATTTCATTTAAAACTTTGCAATTTTCTAGTTTTAATAAATATAATTTAGCTGCTAGTTTTTTATTTTACTAGTTATCAATTAAATCTATTTTTTTTCATAAAGATAATTCCTTTATTTTTTTAAATATTATATAATTTAATAATTTTTATTAATTATACTGCTTTATTTAAGTTAATTCTATAAATATATATTCGTTTATTTATTTATCTTTTAAGAATATCTATTAATTTAACTATTATTCCTTTTTTAATATATTTTACCTTTATTTAAATATAGTAATAAAGTTTTCTTTTAATTCTTTATTTAATATATATAAAATATCTTTAAAGTCGTTTATTATTTTAAAATTTCTTTACTTATTTATATTATTTAAATATACTATTAATACTATAGCTTTTTTTATAATATAGCAATATATTTATCTTTATTATAATTGTTTAAATATCTGATTTTTTATTTTTTTATTAATCTTATTAGGCTATTTAAGTTATTTATAATTATTGCTTAACTTTATATTACTATTATATTTAGTATATTTAAACTATATATATAGTTTAATATACAGTTTAAGGCAGATATAAAACAGTATACCTGCTATATAAAGTATAAATCTTTTTTATTAAAATATATATAATATACTTTAATTTATTTTATTAAATATATTAATATAATAGTATTTTATAATACTTTTACGCAATAATATATTAATTTTAGCTTAACTTATATTTTAAATAATATATTTATTTTATATACTATTTTAATTATAATATAGTTTTATAATATTAATATATTTATATTATATTTAGCTAAAAAGTTTATATTAATAAATATATTTAACTTAAAGTCTTTTATAATTTATACTTTAATAGTAAAGTATATATATACTATAATACTTTAAATTATACTTATAATATAAAAGTTAAATTTTACCTTTTTATTAATTTTAAATAATTTTAATATTCCCTATATTAGCTTTAATTTATTTCCTATAAAGATTTCTATATTAAAGGAATAATTCTGCAATTAATCTTTATTTATTAAAATATTTAAATATTTTATATTTACTGCTGCTATAATAGGCTTTACTATTAAATTAAATTTAAAGTTTATTTTTATATAGCTGTATTCTATTAAGTATAATACTTTTTTTAATACGCTTTAATTATTTAATTTAGCTAAAAGATATAATTTATATCTTTTTCTAATAGATTTTATTGCCTTTATTCTTTATCTTTTTTAATAAAAGCAGCAGTTCCTTTTTTTTTAAGCTTTTTAAGTCTAAACTTAACCTTTTTATTTTTAATTTATTACAGCTATTAATACAGATATATTTTATTAAATTGGTTTATTTATTAAAGTATATATTATATTTTTAGCAATTTTATTAGTTATTTATATTAGTTTTATGTATTTTAGGCAGCAGTTTAAAGGCTGAAAGAAAAGTAATAGTTATTTAATGTTTCTAGTTTCCCTTTTAGGCTTAGATTTTATTATATTAAACTTTCTATAAATAAAAATTTTAGTTTAAATTTTTAAATTATATTTTTTAATATAGTTAATAATAGTAAATCCTTTAATAGGTTGATATTTAATTATTTTTAATTATTTTTTTTAATTTTTTAATTTTTTTTCTTTAAAATTAATATAAATATCTTTATTCTTTTGTCTTAGTAATAGATATAATTATCTCAGATATACTGTTTTAGCATTTATTGGCAAAAGTGTTATTTATTATTTTAATTGTTTCTGTTTCCGCGCTAGTTTTTTAAAAGGGGTGCGAATTATATATTTGCCTAGCATTAAATATTATAGTAATAATATTTATAGCCGCGAAAATTGCCCCTATAATTTATATATTTATAACTGTAAAAGAAGTCATTTAGCTAGTATAGTATATATAAATAAATACTAGCATAACCTCTTTTAATATTATAACCTATCTATCTGTAAAATATATTATATAATTCTATGTATTTTTATTTATAGTGGTCTTAACTATAATAATTACATATTTTTATTTATGTATATAATATATAATTAAATAAAGTATAGCTAGTAAATATTTTAATAATATAATATAGTAGCATTTAATAAAAAAGATTTATTAAATATTATTTATTAAGTTTATTGTTTTTTATATAAGTAATTAAAGTATTCATCTAATTTTATTGCTATATTAAGTTTAAATAGGATTTTTTATAAAGACAGGTTAATATAGATATAGGTTTAAATAAACTGCTGTTTTAAAGTAATAAAGCTAGCAGCTTTAGCTATTTAAATTAACTATATAGCCTATTTTTTAATATCTTTACTATCTTTATAGTTATTCTCTATATATATTATATTTACTAGTTTTATTAATACTTTTATTTTATTTATTTAATATTAATTATATAAAGTATTAATTAAAATTTATAATAATAGTTTAATATTTTTTTATTTATTTAATTATAAAATATTAATTTATTAAATTTCAGCTTTTTTTTAAATAATTATAGCAGGTTTATTTAAATTATCTTTATTTATTTTAAGTTTATTATATTATCTTTAATGCTTTCTATAAATACATTAATATTATATTAAATAATATTACTATTTACTTATACAGTATTTATTCCTTTATAAAATTTATTTAAATTAAGATTAAAGAATTTAATTTTTATTAGCTTTTATTTATTATAAGCGCTATTACTTTACACAGTTATAGCTGCCAGTTAGTTTAAGATATTTTAAACTATACTTAAAAGATATTTAAATAATATTTAGAATTATGTACTTAAATAATATTATTAATAAAGCAGGTAAAATAAATTATAAGGTTTATTATAGGTTTTGCTAACTTTAAATATTTATTAAATTTAATATATCTATGTATAAAGGTATTAAGGCTATAGGGGTTAATATTAATATTTAGGCTTATAGGTTTAATAAAGGAAGCGCTAGGCTATTAAATAAATTAATAAACTATTATTAATTATAATTAATTTAAGATTATTATTAAATTAATTATATTTAAAATTCTAGCTTTAATATATCATAAATCAAGGAATTAATTAATAAAGATATCAATATTAATGTAATAGATATAGGTAACCGGGATTTACAGGATTTCCGGTTTAAAGCTGCTTATAGTAGCGTTAATAGCTTTAATAAAAGTAAAGGTATTAATCTTTAAATTTAGCAGGGCAGGTATAGTAAAGGGAAATTAATATTATAATTTATAAACCCTACTTTTAACTTTTTATGTTCATTAAAAGGTTTAATATTATTAATAAAATAATTAAAGTTAAATTATATAGCGCAGTTATTAAATTAATTAAATATTTACTAATATAGTGTATCTAGTTTAGTTAATATATATTTAATCAGTATATAAAGTATTATACAGTTAATAAATATGATATTATTAACTTTTTATTAGCTTTAATTAATTTCAGTTTTTTACTGTTAAATAAAGGCTATAAAAGTTTATTTTTTATTAGCCTATTTAATTAATATAGTTTATTTATTCTTTAAAAAGTACTATTTATTATCTGCTATATAAAGATTTCTATGGTTTTTACTTTACTAATTAATAGAATAGCAGTATATAAATAGTTAGTTAAAATAAATGCGCGTAAATACTAGGATTAATAGATAAGGTTATCTGGGACTATATGCGCGTTAATATAGATACTGTAGATAATATAGGCAGTGTATACTGACTGGTTCTGTCAGCTTAATTAAGTAGATTAGGTTACTTCTTTTATTACTCTATGCCTTGCAGCGGCAGTAGGGATAGAAAATAATATCTGGATTAAAGAAGAAAATTATATGCGGCGCAGCGACTGTTTAAAGCAATTGCTACTAGTTAATATATATAATATATTGGTGAAGAAGTATAGTTCTATTAAGCTAGCTAATGAGTAGAGAGATCTAGACTAGTGTGATTATACGTGATGATGCACGTGACCTGAGGTCCTCTGGATTGAGTGTATAGTTATACCTAACGCACGTATTACTAATATTATTAAATTTATAATAATATTATTATATAGAAATATATTCAATTAAAACTATTAAAAATAAAATAAAATAAATAATAGTGTTTATATAATAAAAAATAAACTTTAAATTTAATTTTTAAAGACTTTTAATAAAATAAATTAATAAACATTGTTTGATTATGAAAGAATATAAATTTATTTAACTATAAAATATAAATACTATAAATAATAATTTATTTATATAAGATATTATAATAATAAAGTAATTGAAAAATATTAATATTGTAATTTAAAGTTTATTATAAGATTTAAGAATTAAATGAATCTTTATTAATATATTAAAGGTTTATTTAATAATAAATTAAATATTAAATACATTTTTATATATTTTCTATTTTTAAATAATCTTTTTATTTTATAAAAGATTAATATTTTTAGTTTTATATTTAAATAGTTTAAATCCCTTTAAGTTTATATTTTAATACTTTTTCATAACAGTTTTAATTTATGTTGTATATTATTCTTCTTGAAATATAGAAATATAAATGTAAAAATATAAAAAATAAAGTAATATTTTATATTTAATAATAATAATAGTTACTACTTAACATAACTTCTTTACCGTTAAATTATTTTAGTTTTTAAAGATCTAATTTATCATTTAATTATATTATTTTAATAGTTAATGTTTTTTTATATAATATAAAACCTAAACTATATTTCTGTTTTAAAGGTAAATCTTTTGGTTTTTTTATTTATAAATATATTCTTTTACTTTTTATAGATAAATTTAAATATATTATTTTAAGATTTTATATATAAATTAATAATTAATATATATGTATAAAAGGTTTATTAACTTTAATATAAAACTATTATATAACTATTATATTAAAGGGAATTTTCTGCATTAAGTATTTTCTTTATAGTAACTATACTATTATAAATATAGTTAATAGAATGTTATAAATATAGTTTAATAATTCAGTTAATATATTCAATTTTTTTATTAATTTATAAATATATATTTTCTTAAATTTATAATTTATATTAAATTCTAATATTAATCTTTATAAAGCTTCAAAGTCAATATTTGTGTTTTATTAAATATAATCTTTTCTACTATTTTATAGAATATAGTAATAGTTTAAGAAATATATAAGTAAATACTATAGATATTAATTTCTTTAATATATAAAATAAACTAAATATATTTCATAAATTAATATATAATAATAAAGATACTATTACAATAAACTTTTATTATTAAATATATTGATTTTAATATATTAATAATATAATGAAATAATATTAATATTTATAGTTTTATTAATATAAATAACAGTTTTAAAAGTCTATAGTTTGTATTTTTTAGTTTTTATTAGTCTATATATTATATATCCTTTAATAATTTATCATATATATTTCTTTCTATTATTAAGCTTATAATATCTTTATATTTATTATATTATTTTAATAATTCTTTTATATTTATAAATAAAGTATTTATAAATAACTTTTATACCTTTTTTTATAATTCTTAAAGTATTTATATTTTATTATTCAATATCAAATATTTATAGCTATAGGTAATACCTTTAAGAACTTAATTTCCTTTTTATTTATATTAATTAATATAGATTTTAATTTTATATATACCTTTAATAATACTATTATGTTTTTAAAGTGCCTTTATAATAGCTTTAAACTTTTTATTATAAATAAAGTAATAAAGCTTAAATTTATAAAGCTTTTCTTTTAAACGTTATACTATTAAAATCAACAATTTATATATAACTGTGAAATTCTTTTAGTCATTTCCTTTAATATATAATTTACTTTTTTATATAATATTTAATTCTAATATTATTTAATTACTTTAAATCATAAATCTTTAATATATATTGTATTTATTTATATATATTCCTTTAAATTAACTATTCTTTTACTTATATACTTAATATAATCTTTTTAATCTTTGTAATTTAAAATAATATTACTATTATTATTATTATGATAATAAAAATATAACTTTATTAGCTAAAAGTTTTTATAACCTGCAATTTATTATAACCTTTAGAATATTAATTAAATATTTTAGGCCTTTATAATATTAACTGTAAGCTTTTAATTTTTAACTATAAAAAGACTTGTTATATATTAGGGTTAAACTAATATATAAGTAGTCGGCTTTAAGGCCGACCTCTTAGCTATACTTATAACTATTATTATAATTCTTATATAGCAGCTTTACTGCTACTGCTATATCTTTGCCTTTATAGCCGCCCTTATTATAGCTGCTGTTACAACTATTATATAGTAATAATAAATCTGCTACTATTATTGCTGCTGTTATTGCTGCTTAAGTTATTATTTGTGGAAGATCGAGGAATTAAAAGCTAAAACAATTTCTATATGCGCGTACAGATTATCTATTCTAGTAGCAATTTTTATCTATTCCAATAGCATTACTCTTTTTTAAAAAGAATATAATAGTTCATAATTTACTATCTTTACTTTATAAATTAAATTATCTTTTAATATTATAATTTAAAGTATTTATTTTAATTATAGCTTCTTTTTCTTTATTAAATATTAAAACGTTAATAATTTATTTCTTTAATTTATTAATAGTTTCCTTTATTTTCAACTTTTATATGAAACCTTAATCTTTTTTAATAAATTTCTAAAGTAATATAATAATTTCTTTTATATTTTTAATAAATTTTAATAAAAACTGCATATTCTTTTAATTACTTTTAATTTTAATTAATTTTAAATAGTTTTACTTTTTGTAGGGTTTATTTTAATTTTATAAAGTAACAATATATAGTTTTTAATAGTAATATTATTTTATATATAATATTAAATTTTTAAATCTTAATATATACCATTAAAAAGAAATTCTTTTTAAAAACTGCAAAAATAGTTTATTTAATATAGTAACTATTATAGCTTATTAATATTTAATATAATTTAACTCTTTTATATTATTAATATTTTATATTACGATATATATTATTTTATTTATTTATACTTCCTTTTATTAATAAAGCTACTTTACTTTATTTCTATTTACTGCTTTTTATCTTTTATATTTTATAGCTAAAATTCCAGTTTAAAATATTTATCTATAATATATTAAAGTTATTAAAGCATTAAACCTAATATACTTTAATAGGATTAATCATATTTAATACACTTAAAATAATAATTAAGATCCTTTCTTACTTATAAATATTAATAATTAAGTTTTGTATATTAAAAGTAAACAGATATTTTAATAAAATAACTAAAAATTACCTTCAAAAGAATATTACATTAATTAATCTTTTTATAATAAAGCTGTTTAGTAGTATAATACAATATAATAATAATATAAAAGAAAAAAATTAAAAAACTTTTATTAATTTAAATAATAAGAGGGACTTTAGAATTAGTGATATAAATTTTAAAAATAAAATTAATAAAAGGGGGATATTATATTATAATTAAAAATATACTTAACCCTTTATATTAATATAAGTTAATAAAACCTTTACTTGTAATTAAATATAGTTTAATTATATAATTAATTAAAAAAAGAATAAAAAAGAATATACTAATAGATTATTACATTAATTATTAATCCTATAATTTTATAAATCTTATATATAAACTATAAATTAATTAATTCATAATAGTAGTATTAAACTAATAGAACTATAAAAGATATATGAATATCAATAAATCCTTATAGTCTATATAAATAAAAGATTAATTATGAATATAGTTAATTGACTAAATATCCTTTTACTTTATTAAATCTATAATATTAAGCCCGCTCAGTAATACGCCTTAATTGCCTGCCAATATAGACCCAATGTCAGAGACCCTCTTTGGGGCAGACGGATCGGGCGAGGGGCTGCGACCCTAGGGAAGAGTAGAGGAGGTTGAAGAGCAGTCACTTGGAGGAGAGATAGGTGCTAACAAGCAGGTAACAAGCCAGAAACTAATAGTTAGGTGTAGCAGCAGTAGTTTACTGGTCTC
Organism: Hypomyces perniciosus; assembly: GCA_008477525.1. Classification (NCBI taxonomy): domain Eukaryota; kingdom Fungi; phylum Ascomycota; class Sordariomycetes; order Hypocreales; family Hypocreaceae; genus Hypomyces; species Hypomyces perniciosus. The sequence continues at coordinate 3,756,106 of SPDT01000003.1, forward strand.
TGAAGTTCTATATCTTTGGGGACCACAGTTGCTCTTATATGTGCATTCCGGCTCATGTGATATCATGAGAGCTCCGGAGCTTCCGGTCTCCTGACACCCAACCTAGGTTTATCCTTTAGGAATACACCACCCTGTCACAAATAGTTACTTATAATTATAATTATTATTTTCTAAAATTATTATTTTAACCTTTAATAATTTATAAATAATACTATTTATATATATAGAAATTGCTATTCGCATAAATAGCCTATATACTACTAAAAGTCTTTAATATTAGCAGCAGCAGAGATAGAGTTAATAGTATTATTATATAATAAATATAATAGCTATAGTTAATATAGCAGCAGTTAGGAAAAAAGGGAAAATGACTTAAACATTAAAGAACAGTTTAATAATAAAATTATATTAACTATATAGCCGGAAGAATAATCAGCTTAAGGACTTTATATAGACTAAAGACTTATTATTTAATATATTAAAAGTTAGTGGTTATAGGAAAAGAGTAATAGAGTCTAGTATAAAGTAGGCGAGCAGGCAGTAGTTGTATTGATCTCTGCCTTTTCTTCCGAAAAGGAAAGGGCCCCTATTATAGTCTTTATGCTCCGAAGGTCGGCTTCCTTCCTCCATAACCTCCCATTAATGCAGGCATTCTTCCTCCCAGTCCCTCGTAATACAGCGTTGATTCCATAGTCCTCCAGCTGGCTCTTAATAAAAGTGTTGTTGTATATCACGAGGATCACAGCATGATCAAGGAAAGCTGAAAAACAGACAAAAGTGAGATGAAGAAACTAACTAAAAGAGAAGCAAAGTGGAAAGCTACTTTATCTGCTGTTATCTACCACAATGGGCAACAGCTCATGCTGTTGTCACGTACACCCAGCTGTCGTCAGGCACATCTGTGCCATTGTAGCTACCTATAGGTGCAGTATTTCAATTATAGCGTAAATGCTTGCTACAGGGAAATTTTCGCAGGCAATATATTATAGACTATCTATGCGAATAGCAATTTCTATCTATATAACTAGTATTACTTTAATTAATAAACTAATTTTTATTTTTATAACTTTTAATATAAATTTTTTTTTTAAAATATTTATCTTTATAATAAAACCCTATATTATTACTCATTGGAAATAAATTTATACTCAAATACCTATATAGCCTTTAACATTAATTTATTACTACATCTAGCTATATGAAACACTGACCCAGCCATAAACACTATCGCGCCCCACTTTTCTATGACCTAACCTCCCGGCCTGGTACGTATGAAGTGCTGCTCCATGGTTTCATAGGTACAATAAAGTCAAAGCACTTACGCAATCGCGATACTCCCAATGTCGTAGCCATGAACCGAGATTTAGGCCTTGTCGGTTGTCTTGTGGACAGGGTTGCCAGCAGGGTGAGCATTCAACCAAAAATTGGTAGAGTCTTCGGAGGGCTGTTCCTGCTAACGCAGCGGTGCAGTTGCCACATCGATCGGGGACCAGCAGTCAACGCCTCCAGGAGGACGACGTGTTGCATATCACGAGGTCCACGCTAGTTGAGCTGAGCAAGACCGCCGTAGACGTGATTCTCGAGTCTCTCGTGAGCCTCCTTGAGGATCTAGCGCAGCCCTACAGCTCTGTCAGCGCCCACCCAAATCATGTCCTGTCATCGGAGCTCTTCGTCTTGGCCCTCGTGGCAGACTGTTGCTCTGCGGGCTGGGCTGCTCAATGTCGTGATAATGAGATTGATACAGACCCTCATCCAGCGCCACTAGATGAAACTCTCGTTAGTCGCATCTTTGATACACTGAAGCATCTGCTTGAACCTCTTCCCGACAATTATATGCTGCCAGCCCAGTCACTCTTCGATCAAGTATCAAGTCGCAGCATCGTTGTCCCACGCTCAGATCGTGCTCCTTCGCAAGAAGCCCATGATACCTCCCCCGATGACAATCAGCTCAGTGTCCATCTGTCCGGTTTTGACAATCATGCAAAGACGGTGGTCGAATACATCACGGCTTCCAGCTGGTCCTTTGCCTTTGACTACATTAGAAACGTTATTCACAACATCCGTACTACCGTTATGGCAGATGCAAATTCCGAACCTTCGAGCTCTTCTCAAAGAGCCGAGAAAGCTTCCCTCGTAATTCTGCGACTTTTGTCCTTTTTCCGGGTGGATAGCTCCAAGCTTGGCTCCGTCATTCAAGAGATCTGTTCCAGCTACCTCCACTTTCGGAAGCCATATCAGAACACCGTGGCTGCAGTCATATCTCTACTCATAGCTCGATGGCTAGATCGCAAACCTCATGAATTTGTCCGTCTCCACCGTCTCCATAAGCGGCGTGATGGTGGTGCAGACACTCTCTTTGATATGACCCAAACAGTTGCAGACAATGGCCGGCGGAAACTCCAACTGTATCCACTGCAGACCACCTTGCTCTTCCTTATGCCTGATGTTTTTGATGTCGCGAGTAACTTGAGAGAGGCGAAGAGCAACAGTGTAATAAAGAAGGTGTCATTTCTAGATGCGCTGAGAAAAGCGATGAGAAATGGAAGTGAGCAGGCCGGGTATTGCGTCATTTCTCTGCTTCGTGCTGCTCGTCACTTTGACGCGGAAAGCGATTCTGCCCTTGTCAGTTATGCCATGGATGTCCAGGATGAAGTGCGGGATGCTGTCTTTCGTCAATCCTCTCTGAGTCTGCCTTCTCCCCAGTTTGACCAGAATATGATCACCGCGGCCTTCATTAGCCTAGCGCATCTCAATTTGGATTGTTGCGTCGATACCCTCATTGGTAGCTGTATCTCGCCATCAGCTCCGGACAGCTTCAAAATTGCGAGTGTTCAGGCATGTTGCTACTTTGCAAGGCAGCCGTATGCTCTCAAATACCACGATCTGTTTGATAAAGCACTTCTCTTTATGCAGTCACAACTGAAGGTCTGTTCCATCACAGTCATACATACAATGTTATCTCACGCACTAATGGGATCAGGCCGGGTGTGAAAATTCGGGAGATTCAGCGAATGAGCTTTCAAGGGAGGACACGGACATGATATGCAGTATCCTTCAATTTTTTGATGCCTCCCCGGCAGCTTTATTAGAAGAATTGTCAGGGCGGACACCAGACACAGGCTTAATTAAACCATTCCTCCTTTCTGTGTTGTCATCTGACAAGGCGATACGTCAAGCTGCAACTGGTGTTGCAGAAAGACTTTTTGCAGGATATCCAGAGGCCTTGAAATTATTCAACAAACAATGTCATTCTGGAAGTCAAGGGCTTCCAAAGGAACTATGGAGCCGGAGGTAAGCTGACTCTTTACACGAAATACTCCCAGCTAACAAGCTCCCAGTTCCAAAGTCCTCCTTAGGTTATGCGAACAAGTTGCCATCCACCGCAAGGCCTCTGAACTGACCACTATGCATGGTTATCTTAAGGCCCGCCTTATTCTATTGAAGAATATCCCTGTACGCTGCCCCTCCCCCATGACTTCCCTACTATCGTTATGATCTCGAAATATTGATTTAATATCTGAAGGAATTGTCCGATATTCCGGACGATGTGCTTGATGTGGCTGTTGCTTCGTCCAAACTAGAAACTGTTCTCCTTGTTTCTCTTTGCTCAGCGGACATCGATACCTGCCAGTTGGTGACATCTTGTATCGGGCTCTTTCTAGAGGAGTGCTCCTGTGTGGACAAGAGTGCGGAATTGGCCAAGTCATCTGCCTCAGTGCTCCGTAATGGAGACATATTTCGGGAGATAGCGTCCCCTGCCTTTCGATTTACGGGGCTGGTTGCTTTCCAAAAGAGAATCCGTAATCTTTTGCGCCGTATGCAATTTCCAACCATGGGTATTCTAAATGCCTGGGAAATGGCGTTTGACCGTTGGATTCACTTGGTCAAAGAGGTCTCAACATCGCCCACGGATTCTATTGACGACAAGCTACTATCGGAATGGCGCAACTTCTCAGGTTTCCTTGCGTCTCTCGGCGGCATCTGCACTGCAGACCAGGCCATAATCCTTGAGGAGCCGTCACTTGGCGGCTTGAGATGGATTGATCGATCCTCTGAGCACTCTGAGGAGTCGCTTCTTACACGTTATCTCAGGTTGGGCATCCAGCTTCTGGCTTGTGCTAATGTGAGAGTCCGAGAGGCAATGCGAGAGATTTTGTCTAGTGAGGTATCGTCGGTTCTCTACCAGTCCTTGTTTAAGGCTTTAGAATCGGAGCTAGATGTTCTCTTCGCAGGTGTGCTCGCACCAGCTGATAAAGCTCAGGAAAGCGACATAATCTTCGCTGAGCAGGCTGCTTCTTTGCTGAAAACATTGGTTGAAAGGCTGGAAAGTCCTTCAGATCTTGGAGCCGCCTCATCTGTTCACCTGGGTCTCATGACTCTCAACTTCGCTAAATTTATTGACAGTGTTGCCGATACAGCAAATACCCTGCGCGTAAAGATCCGAGTATGTCAACTGTGCGAGGCCGTAACAAAAAGAAAAGAGCATTTGAATCTTCGAGACGACGTGCGCATACGAAATCAGCTTCTTGAATACACCTTTGGTTGGATAGATCGGCCGCGCTCCCCGCAATTGGACCATGGCAATGCTGGAATACGGCAAGATGATTTGAGCAGAGTTCAAAAAGATCTTGACAAGGCTTGCTTGCGGTCACTTGCTGATCTCACATTTCGGCTGCCACTGCAGCCTTCCGACGGCCAAACGGATGCAGGTATGAGTGAAATGAAGTCTCAGATGTTTCATACATACTTCAACCGATTTCTCTCTCTTCTGAACCATGAACCACCCGAAGCAAACCGAGCAGAGCCACCCTCAAGCGTGACTGGTCGAGACGACCTGGTATCCAATTCAGACCTGGCTATAACCATCCTCTCCAATCTTCTTAGCGCCAACATTGACGTTGGTTTGAAGCATTCCCTTAATATCGGTTACCATGACAATGTCGAGATTCGGACCGCTTTTGTCAAGGTCCTTTACAATATATTAATCCAGGGGACGGAATTCAGCAACCTGACAGACTCTGCTGTTAGCGAAAAATACGAGGAACTCTTAGATGTTCGTTACATAAAATCCCCACTGGCCCCTGACTGACACGCTGATCAATGGACCAAGCTACTCACAAGGGATCTATCACTCTCTGTCTCGATGAGTGCAATTTGTCCTAGCACTGAAGTCGATGAACTTACCATCTGTCTGCTGACTGTGTTTGAGCAGCGGGGCCTCACCTTTCAGCTCTTCGATGCGCTCATCAGGGCAGAAATAGAACAAACTGGTAGGATGTGATCCCGTTAATCATCTATAACATTGACTGTTACTATGGAACCCGAGCTCACTTGGTTACAGAAAATGAGGCAGAAATCTTGCGCCGAAATTGTGTCGCTACTAAGATGCTATCTGTTTATGCGAAGTGGAAAGGCTTTGCATATCTGCAAACTACTTTACACAAGGTCCTTGAAAGGCTCATGCTGACCTCGCAAGACCTTGACTTGGAACTTGATCCAGCGAGGGTCAGCACGCCAGAAGAGTTGCAGAAGAATGCTCTTCAGCTTCAGATCGTTGCGAAAGTATTCATGGACGACATATGTGCATCCGCCCCCAATATACCGGCTTCGTTTAGGAAAATTTGCAGTATAGTAAGTTGTAACAGAGGTACACTGCGGTCCACTAAAACTATTTACATTCCGGCTAGATATCCGATGCGGTTTTGCCTCGATTTCCAAATGCCAAATACACGGCAGTCGGGGCTTTTGTATTCCTTCGATTTTTCTGCCCGGCGATCGTGGCCCCGGAAGTGGAAGGGCTTGTTCCAACAGCACCATCGAAGGAAATGCGCCGCGGATTGTTGCTCATCGCCAAAATTATACAAAATCTGGCGAATAACGTTCTCTTCGGAACGAAGGAACCATACATGTTCCCCCTCAATCTTTTTCTTGTTCAAAACATACATGTTGTGATGGCTTTTCTACGCGAAATATCTGTAGGTTTACAGGTCTTTATTGTCCTGCCCTATCAAGGAGGCTTACACATATAGGTGCCACCTGAACATGTTGATAATAGTGTCAGCAAAAAAATGGTCGATTTTGGGTCATGTGTAGCCTTGCACCGTTTTCTATATGACCATTGGGACCACCTCCGACAAACCCTCGTTTCCCGAGAGAGGAGAGACTATGTTAGATCGCCTGGAGAGCACACTCGCGGCCGCTCGCCGGTTTTGGAGCCCCTGCGCAATCTCATTGCAAACCTCGGGCCTCCACCACTGGCTATATCGTGGAATCGACCCTCGATCTCTACAAACAGTCCTCCCTTATACTCCCGATTCCAGAACTTCATGCTTCGTAATGCTTTCCGAAGCACAGAATCTTTTCTGACATCTAGGGCAGTGTACGACGGTGGTGAGAGCAAGGTGAGTCATCGTCGTACTTCAATATATGCTCTGTATTTGTCTCACCGACTTGCAGGATGGACTTTCAATTGTCTGTGTGATTTTGCGTCACATTGAGACCGAGAACATTGACCATGATACAATGCTCTATTGTTATCTCAAGGTAAGGTGTCAATTGTTACATTCAACATGAGTCATCACTCGACATGTTTACTCACTAAACACGCACATCCTAATTGATACCTTCGACATCTGCAATACAACAATAGAAATGCTGACTGGTATTAGATTGCTAGTAGACTTTGGCATGAACCTTTCGGCCTCTTCATCGATGCAACATGCTATAACGGACGAAATGAGCCTCGCGACGACTTCTTTAAGATGCTGGACCTCCTAACGCCGTCCGAGTTATCCCTGAATCTGGCAAGAATTTATATATATAACATGAATAGTGCCTTCAAGTAAGTTCTTGGCCATCAACTGAATTATGCGGTGTGGCTGACAACATTTATCCAGACGATGCTTCCGGCGCCTTTTACGTGTCTCCACTAAAACCGAGAGCAGTGTTTTTCATCCGAATAATGTGGAATATCACTTGATAGGAAGCCTACAGGACTTGCAAACGCATTTTCATCTCAGCCAATTGCATCTTCCTAAGGAAACCATTAGCGTTGTTACCGACACTCGTTATATGTTTCAGCAGATTACCCGGCTCTCCAAGTCGAAAGGAAAGGTTGACGTGGTCATCAAGGTGGGAAGCCAGTTTGTTCAAGTAACGACGACAAAGAAGCAAGAGATTCTTTCCGGCCTACGTCTTAGCACGACAGTGAATGATATCTTCCGACTTGGAGAAGTAGATGAAGCGGCAACAACTATCCAGACCGAGAATGATTCTGCTTTTGCTCTTAGGGCAGATGGGGGTAAGATTGTTATGTGTTTCACGAGCCCCAAGAAATCGGATGTTCTTCAAACAATTCGCGGCGCGAAGAGCAAACACGGGAAGGACGGTAGGACCTATAAGCCCTTCGAAAGGCTCATGCGGCCGCAAGACGTGCCTGGCACCTTACTCAATCTGGCACTTACCAATCTATTGAGCTCGGATCATTCGCTGAGATTATCATCGTATAATCTACTCGGAGCACTTTGCCGAGCCTTCAAGTTCAGTGCTGCGGCTAGGCTATCATGCACTGGAGGTAGGTCTGAAAGGAAGCCCTTCGCCATGTTGATGGAACCCCGTAAATGTACTAACATACCTCCTTCTAGACCTCTCTGTTCCAATGGAGCCCACCAAATTTGTGGTTGAAATCAGCAATGTCTTGGCGAATGAAGAGCCACAGCTTACATCTGATTTCCTGACGGAGTTTTTTGTTGGCTGGGAAAGCTTCCCAGACGAACAGAAACCACTCAGTCTAGCATACATGGCCCCCTGGCTGGCTGGCCTTCGAGCAAATGTCCTAACAAGTGAAATTGATGGTGAAAAGGGTAGAGAGAAAGTCGCTACTCTTTTTCGGAAACTTATCGATCTCATTGTGCTAGACCAGAGTCTCTCGTATACTCTCGAGCACTTCGTTCTGCCTTCAATTGCACAGGATGAAATACTCCTGGACATATTTTTGGATGAACTTATGAAGACAGCATTGAGCTATGGCGGACACGAAGAAACATTGGATATCATATCTCAAGTCGTGGTCGGCATTGGTACCATTACGCTTCGGGGAAAGATCCTCTCGCGGCTTCGCAAAGCGCTCAACCGCTCATCACTTCGACCAACGAGATACCTCCAGGATAATCCAGTATGGGCAGAAATATGCATCCTTCTGCAGTTTTGTCTCGCCTTATCATTTGATAGTGGTGTTCAGTCTCAACTGTTCTTGCCCGAGATTTTCCACATTGTGACAATGCTAGCCAACACTGGTGATCAGAGTGTGCGTCTGCTTGTCTACAAGTTATTAGTAAACTCGATCCATGCGGTTTGCACATCATTTAACCTGGATGACGCTAAGCTTGTCAAGCTGAGGGCAAATCTTGATTTACTTTGCGAGCCTCGGGGTGACATATTCTCACCCTCGACTTCTATGCGCGATGGTGCCTCGGTCTCTACAGTACATGACTCAGGACCGACTCTAGCCGCTACTGAGAATCTAGCAGCCATCCTTTTCGATATCTGTTCTATTGCGGCCCCTTCTGTCGACATGGCAAATGCTTGGCGGTCGCGTTGGATGAGCCTCGTTGCAAGCACGGCTTTTCAGAACAACCCTGCTGTTCAGCCAAGGGCGTTCGCGGTAATGGGCTACCTAGCACGTGAGGAAGTGGATGATGACCTACTCTACCAAGTTCTGGTTGCCCTACGACATAGCGTCAGCCAGTTTGGGGATGATGGCAACAGTGAGATGCTAGTCTCCATCATCACATCTTTGTCCAAGATGATGGCCAAGTTACCATCAGCCTCTCGGTACGGGCTTCAGCTGTTTTGGCTGGCCATGACACTCGTTCGACTCGTGCCGGCAGGCCTCTTTAACTGCACAGCCCAGTTCCTTGAAGCAATTTTGACCAATGTTGGTACCATTGGTAATGTGAGGGGCGAGAAAATGGTTCCTCTTCTTCTGCGAAGTCGAAGCCAGTTAGAGGAAGCTGCCCTACCACTAGACGATGCGTATGGCATTCATTTTGATCATGATAACTTTCACTTTGCAGTATGTGCATGTTTGGTACGAGGCCTCACGGATACTGTTACAAGGCTAACGGCAATCCGTGTTCTGTCCTCATTTCTAGAAATGGCAAACTGGGCAGAGGATTCCCCGCCGGCTAGTGTTCGTCATGCAATGCACGCCTCACCATACTTGGCCTTAATTCTAGCACGAGGTGTCGGCCATGAAGATTTCAGAGATAGCCTCTGGATGGCTGGTATTAATCCCGAAGGAGTCAGCAGCACAATCACGTCAGGTGGCCGCCAGCATATTGGTAACATAAGAGACAGAGATCTCTTGCTCATTTCCGCCATAGAGCTAGTTGACTTTCAGTACTTGGAGGAGAGCGCTCAGGCCCGAAGCCTCCAGTGGCTCAACGAGCTCGCAGTATCACGACCGACGGTCTTCATACAACTGTGAGTTGCTGAGTTGGCGATTGATTGATATTCTTGAGCTCATGAGAACCAGGTGTGGCGCCATGCCATCCATTCTGGAGGAAGTTCTTCTCCATGGTCAGGAGTCTGTTGCTCTAGATTCGGCTCACACGTTGCTTCGAACAATAACGTCCAACACCAATTACTGCGAGGCGATGGGGTCTATGCACCCTCTCACAGAGGCCTTGGATAGCATGGGCTTTAGTGGTCTGTGGCGCTCCTCGTCTCAGGCACTTTCTGAAGACGTTAAGCGCGAATGTTTCGATTTGACAGAGAAGTTGATCGAGGTAAGAACACACCGCTCTTCTCCCTGGATCTACAACTCTAAATCTCACCTAATAGCTTATTGTCATTTGAATGCCTTGTGAAAAACGGTCTGCCCCTGTATCCCTGTTACAACGAATGAACGGAGGAGGGAAATTTCAAGTAAACAACAACTACTACTACTACTAGGTAGTAAGAAAAATAAATAATCAAGTACTAGGAGGTACTACTACACTAAGCCTAGCTAGTAGTATAAAATACTGCCTGTATAGAGTACTTTTTACCCTTTAAAATAAAGGGATTGACTATTATTCCGCACCTTAACTTGGCTGGTGTGCACCCTAAAGATACTTGCCATTTATATAAAGCGCGCAGAAATGAACAGTATCTCCTGCACAATGCCCCACTAAGTTAAGTGCATATAACTCATTAACTTTCGCAACTTTATAGTCTATTTAAATTAATTTATATTAAATCTATTATCGGAAATCAATGGTATTAAATTTAATAATAGTAATAAAAGAACAGATCCAATCGTATATAGCAATAATCCCTAAAGCCGGATTGTTTCTTAAAATGTTATGTATTATATAGAGTATATCCTGCTGTTATCGCTTGTAATAGTGGGGTGTCATATTTGGAGTGTAACATAGTCCAACTGGGTTGCGGAATAGTCAATCCCAAAATAAAACCTCCCCCCTCCACAAGCATCTTGTCTCGCTACAGATACAAGTACTGCCTACCTTATATAGTGATATACAGTGGCATGCAAAAAGTTTCGGTAAATTTTCTATAGAGTTCCTTACAAAAGTTACCGAAACTTTCTTCTCCCCACTATACCTTAGTACTGTCCAAGTAATACAGCATTTATAGTATTAAATAGTGCCTAATACCTAGTACTTATATGGTACTAGTACTTTAGTATAGTGCCAGGGTAAATTAAGCCTTCCGGTATGACTAGGTAATAGTACCTGTAGTAGTATTATATACGGAGTAAAGTACCTATAATAGCTACTACCTATCTAGTATATAGTAGTAGTATGTAAGTTTACACCCGGTATTGCAAATGCCGATATCGGTACTGAGTGGGATGTGTAAGATGCCCCGATAAAGAAGTTGCCCCTCTTCCCCCACCATTTAATCGGATAGCATAAGAGTCATATGAAAAGCTGGGCATATCTTCCCATTAACCACCCCCAAAAAGCCTTCATCAAGAGACGAGTGGGTGGCGCAATTGCTTCCACAACGTTACAATGGGAGCAACAGAGCGGCCTGGGCCCCAGACGATATCTATCCTGGGCGAACCCAACATCATCGTTGATCATGCCCTTTGGCCAAACGTCATCATAGAAGACCTTATTGAAAATGTATCATCGTCTACCTATGTTCTCATTACGGACACGAACCTCTTTGATCTATATGTGCCATCCTTCCGGAGTCGATTTGAGGACCAGCAACAAGGAACGTCAGCCCGCCTACTGACATTTTCCATTCCACCAGGAGAGGCCTCAAAAAGTCGGGAGACCAAAGCTGAGATTGAGGATTGGATGCTGTCTCAACAATGTACGCGAGACACCGTTATAATCGCAGTTGGTGGTGGAGTCATAGGTGATATGGTTGGATATGTCGCCGCCACATTCATGCGCGGAGTTCGCTTTGTCCAAGTACCAACCACGCTGCTTGCTATGGTTGACTCGTCCATCGGGGGCAAGACAGCCATTGACACACCAATGGGGAAGAACCTTGTCGGCGCTTTCTGGCAGCCACGCCGAATATATATTGACCTGGCTTTTCTGGAAACACTCCCTGTGCGCGAATTCATCAACGGCATGGCCGAGGTCATCAAAACTGCAGCCATATGGGACGAAGCCGAATTCACTGCTTTGGAGGAATCCGCAGCCCACATTTTATCGTGTGTCCGTTCTCGTCAGGCAGATCGACTGAAGCCCATCAAAGAGATACTGAAGCGCATCGTTACTGGCTCGGCTAGAGTTAAGGCCGAAGTTGTTTCAACCGACGAACGAGAGGGTGGGTTGCGCAACCTGCTAAACTTCGGTCATTCAATTGGCCACGCAATTGAGGCAATTCTGACACCGCAGCTTCTGCATGGCGAAGCTGTGGCGATTGGAATGATCAAGGAGGCGGAATTGGCGAGGTTTTTGGGCGTGCTACGACCAGAAGCTGTCGCAAGGCTTACAAAGTGCATTGCGGCCTATGGCTTGCCTACGTCTCTGCAAGATAAACGTGTTATTAGATTGGTCGCGGGGAAGAAATGTCCAGTTGACACACTTCTCCAAAAAATGGGGGTAGACAAAAAGAATGATGGGAGTCAGAAGAAGATTGTATTGCTCTCAGCGATCGGCAAGACACATGAGGCAAAGGCGAGCGCTGTGGACGATCAATCCATAAGAATGATTCTCTCGCCATCTACCTTAGTGACACCCGGTGTCCCCACGGATCTTCACGTTACCGTTACGCCTCCGGGATCCAAAAGCATTTCGAACCGGGCTCTAATTCTTGCGGCGCTTGGTTCTGGGCCCTGTCGAATTCGGAACTTGTTACACTCGGACGACACGGAATACATGCTCTCAGCCATTGCGAAACTAGGTGGTATGTCTTATTCGTGGCAGAACGGTGGCGAAGTTCTGGCAGTCGAAGGGAATGCTGGTCAGCTTCGAGCTTGCGATGAACCTCTATACATCGGTAACGCAGGTACAGCATCCCGCTTCTTAACGACGGTCGCTGCCCTTTGCTCCCCGACAGATTCAGCCCAATTCATCACCTTGACAGGTAATGCAAGGATGAAAACTCGACCGATTGGGCCCCTTGTCGATGCGTTACGGTTGAATGGTGTCGAGGTCGAGTACCTTGAACAAGAGAAAAGTCTCCCGCTCCGAATTGATGCTGCCAATGGCTTTGAGGGGGGTGTCATAGAGCTAGCAGCCACAGTCTCTTCTCAATACGTTTCGTCTATTCTTATGGCAGCGCCGTATGCTAAGAAGGCGGTTACATTACGACTAGTAGGCGGCAAGCCCATCTCTCAGCCATATATCGATATGACCATCGCTATGATGCAGTCATTCGGCATCTCTGTCACGCCATCCTCTGAGGAGCCGAACACATACTATATTCCCCAAGGTATCTACCAGAATCCTCCTGAATACATCATCGAGAGCGACGCTAGCTCGGCCACCTATCCCCTAGCCGTGGCTGCCATTACAGGGACAACGTGCACTATTCCGAATATTGGATCCAAGTCGCTTCAAGGCGATGCGCAGTTTGCCGTCAAAGTACTGAGACCAATGGGGTGTGACGTTCAGCAAAGCAATGACTCCACTACCGTCACTGGACCAAAGCCTGGATGTTTGACGGCCTTAGAACACATAGACATGGAGACCATGACAGATGCTTTCCTGACTGCCTCGGTTCTGGCAGCGGTTGCGTGCGGTACGACTCAGATTACAGGAATTGCCAATCAACGGGTCAAGGAATGCAATCGCATCCTGGCCATGAAAGACCAGTTAGCCAAGTTTGGGGTGGAATGTAAGGAACTGGAGGACGGGATTGAGGTCACAGGCAAACCGCACAGGGAACTGCATACTCCAACAACCGGTATCCATTGTTACGATGACCATCGCGTTGCTATGAGCTTTAGTGTCTTGTCGCTCGCATCGCCAGGTCCGGTGCTAATTACAGAACGAGAATGCGTCGGCAAAACATGGCCCGGGTGGTGGGATACTTTATCTCAATTATTTAAGGCAAAACTTGAGGGGGTGGATGCAGATGTTGGCTATGAAAGCCACCCTGAGGCTGATGTGGGTATGCAACGTTCGATCTTCGTCATCGGCATGAGAGGAGCTGGAAAGACGACAGCGGGTAGATGGATCGCCAAGACGCTTGACTGGAAGTTCATCGACCTCGATCACGAACTAGAGCGGCGAGCCGGCGTAACCATACCCGAGATGATTGGAGGGCCACGAGGCTGGGAAGGGTTTCGTGAGGATGAGCTAGCGCTTTTGCGTGATGTGATGGAAGCGCAACCCCATGGCCACGTATTCTCATGTGGTGGCGGAATAGTTGAGACTCCAGCTGCGAGAGACATCCTCAAGTCACACTGCGCGAATGGCGGCATTGTCTTGCTTGTTCACCGAAGCACTGATCAGGTGGTTGAATATTTGCTGAGGGATAAGACGAGGCCAGCATACACGAGCGAGATCAGGGATGTCTACACGCGACGGAAACCGTGGTACGAGCAATGCAGCAACTTCCTCTACTACAGCCCTCATGTGGAGACACCTAGCCGCAGCAGTGCTGGAACACCCGAGGACTTCCATCAGTTCATGGCCTTGATCTGCGGCCAGAGTCATCCACTAAAGGATATCTCCAGGAAGAACCATAGCTTCTTCGTCTCGTTGACGCTGCCCGATCTTAACGACGCTACGGACATGCTACCTAGTATTGTCGTCGGGTCCGATGCTGTGGAACTTCGGGTAGACCTTTTACGGGACCAGCGACCCGATGCGGTTATGGAACAAATCTCGTTGCTGCGGCATGCGACTAGAAAACCTATCATATTTACTCTCCGGAGCGAATCGCAGGGTGGTAAATTTCCAGATAGCATGGATGACGACCGTCTCACCCTCTACCGCTTGGCCCTTCGGATGGGTGTAGAGTATATCGATTTGGAAGTCACATTGGCCGATGACATTCTCCAGACGGTGAAGGATTCTCAAGGGCACTCGATGATTATCGCTTCTCATCATGACCCTCCCGGTGCGCTCTCATGGAGGAATGCCTCATGGATTCCATTCTATAATAAAGCACTGCAGTATGGCGACGTGATCAAGCTGGTAGGCACTGCCAAGAACATCGAGGATAATTTTGATTTGGCGAGATTCAAATCCAGGATGTTGGCGACTCAGAAGACACCGATAATTGGTCTGAACATGGGCACAGCTGGCAAGCTAAGTCGCATTCTCAACGGGTTTCTAACACCTGTCTCGCATCCAGATCTCCCTTTTAAGGCTGCTCCAGGACAGATGTCTGCTGCTGACATCCGGCGAGGTCTGTCCCTACTTGGTGAGATTGATCAACGCAACTTCTACCTTTTCGGCAAACCTATTTCTCAATCGCGCTCACCGGCTCTCCACAACACTCTCTTCAATCAGGTAGGTTTGCCGCACCAGTACCGACTCATGGAAACGGACAAAGCCGAAGATCTGCGTGACGTGCTGCACAGTCCAGACTT
This sequence comes from Hypomyces perniciosus, assembly GCA_008477525.1. Classification (NCBI taxonomy): domain Eukaryota; kingdom Fungi; phylum Ascomycota; class Sordariomycetes; order Hypocreales; family Hypocreaceae; genus Hypomyces; species Hypomyces perniciosus. The sequence continues at coordinate 3,771,119 of SPDT01000003.1, forward strand.
TGGAGGCGCTTCGGTCACAATTCCGCTCAAGAGGGACATGATGGACCATGTAGACGATCTTACAGTTGCAGCTAAGACAATTGGCGCCATCAACACGGTCATTCCCGTGGCTGGCAAAGCAAGTAGCGGTAGTCAGCGGCTGCTTGGAGACAATACAGACTGGAAGGGCATGGTGTACACGCTTCGCAGAAGTGGTGTCACGACTCGAGCTGGTGATGATGCTGCCATGGTTGTCGGGTCAGGGGGCACGAGTCGAGCCGCTATCTTTGCGCTGCATTCTCTAGGTTTCAAGCCCATTTATGTGATTGGACGAGATGTCAACAAGGTCAAGGGACTCACTGCGGACTTTCCGCGTGATTATGACGTTAAAGTCTTGGGCAGTCGATCCGAGGTAGAGCAACTCGCAACAAAACCCACGGTTGCGATCAGCACCATCCCCGCCGACAGGCCCATTGACCCTACCATGCAGGAGATTCTTGGCGCAGCCTTCTATTCATCTCATGGACAAGCTCATCAGAGTCGGGTCCTTCTTGAAATGGCATACAAGCCTCGACACACTCCTGTAATTCAGATGGCCAAGGATTCTGGCGATTGGACCACCATTTCCGGCTTGGAGGTCCTTGCAGCACAGGGTTGGTATCAGGTAGGTGGAACTGGCAATTACGTATACATTCGTCTCTACATGACTAACTTATTGGGTACAGTTCGAGCTTTGGACAGGCATCTTGCCTCTTTATAGCGACGCTGAAGAGGCTGTTCTCGGCGTGCAGTCAGCGACGGTGTGATTTTCGCCGCGACGCTTTCCGGTGTCTGGCACGGGCATGTGTGGTTTTGATTAGGAACTGCTCCTTGACTCAACTCAGAGGAAGCTGGTATTAGACATAAGAAAATGGAAATCAACTTGAGAGTCTTCGTTTAGACGTGTGTCACTTATTCCCCGTATTAAGCACATAAGCATGTCAAGTCAAGGCGGCACTGTCTGGCCCAATTGCATCCACAGTATGGACCGTCAGAGCTTGAATATGACTTGGTTCGAAGTTGAAGAAATATCAGACTGATTCTGCGTGCCGTAGCGAAATATCTCAAGTTCTCTCACGCCAGGCAAAGCCAAGATGCCATCCACTCCGCTGAACCACGGAAGGTACAAAAATAACTACTACTATAGAATTCTTACAGCGATCGAGTGCATAAACACACACATACATAGCACGCTTTCCTCTTGTGGGGCCTCCTTTGGCGTACTCGGAGTGAAGGTCCAATTGAAAGACGAGTGCTCACATTATACCCCAATGAGCCTTGATGCGAAAGATTTTTTTCATTCATTAAGTTCTTTCGGTTCTGTATAGAGAATCCTTTTTGTCTAACCCATTTTCCCCCCTGTCCCCTTCCCAGAAACGGTTCGATAAAAAGCAGTGGTACTAGTAGTACAAATGGCCCGAACCCGCTTATATATCTATGCAGTCACATCCCTTCATGCATCATTCCATTTCCAATAGAATCACTCGACATTCCGCCGCAAGCAATCATGATGATAACGACTATAGTTCAAGAACGCTGGTGATGGTACAAAAAGTACAGTAGGGAAAAACATTCCTATAACAGGTATTAAAAAAGACGAAAAAAAAAGACGAAAAATAAAGCCAAGTATAAAATGGGTCTCCCTGTACCACTCCTTGAAGATATAAAAAGATTTTCTTTATTCTGTACAAGATTAAATGGGCCGTGATCAAGTGAAAAGCAATGCATTTGGTGCAACTCATCCTGTTGCAAAAGAAATGATGTATCGTATTTGCGTGGCGTCATTCGTTTCATTTTGACACGACATCGCCATAGTCAAAGAACACCGACGAGACATATGCTCTAATCGGTATGCATGGTCCATAAGTTGGTTAAATCAACAAGAGAGTGTGTTTGTGGTGTTGTCATCAGAGCAGGGCGAGGCAGCCCAAAAGCCATGACGGCACCCATCGTCATTGTCGTCATCTTACTCCATCCAGCAATTCGTCGATGGCAGGACACGCCAGGGCATGACGAAGGTGGGTGATGTCAGCGGTGGATGGAGGAAGCAGAGTGACGTCAGCGCTGCTCACTCGCCAACCAGGACCCTGCATCTGCAAGAGGACCCTGAGACCCACAGAGGCCCACCCGGAACGGATGCACTCTGGAGCCTAATCCCTGTGCTCCCATTGGCTCTCTGTCCGATTGACTCCGTCGAGAGTGGACCAGCCGACAGGGAGCTATGGTGCTCCTTCTCCTGCAGATGCCCAGACACATAGCATCAGATGTCCCATGCCCCGCCGCCGACAACGTCATGCAGCATCATCCATATCTTTATTGCTCTTGCTGTCTGGCCTATTTTGCTTCCACTGAAGTGTCAATTGCATGTATGCACTGAAAATTCATGGATATGTGTGGTGTCCTTATTTTGCAGTAGTGCCGAATTCGTACGTCCAGTGTCGCAACCCCAAGACCATGGCCGTCATCGTTAGGTTCCGCCACGTCGCCGATGCTTGCCAGGCAGCTCAACATCAGGGTGGCAGACTCGGTAGTGTCTCGTCAATGCATCTGCTCGGCTGAATGTCTTCTCCTCCGTGCACAGGTTGCAGTGTACTTTCTGTTTCCTGGCGTTGTGGATTGTATCCTCGTGTCTAGTCAGGTCATACGGTCGTGAGAAAACTGTGTTGCACGACTTTCCAGTGCTTGGGTTGATGCGGTCGCAGCGATGGGGACCGGCTTGGCTGTTGAGCAGACTTGAGGTCATACCCCCGTCTTGATGCGATCGCCCACCTCCTAGACTGTGTGTCTGCCTGTGCCCCTCGCGCTTGTGCTTTTGTAGTAGCGTCGGTGTCTCAAATCGAAGTGCACAGCCGTGATATGTGCATGTGTATGTCCCACCGTCCGCACTTGCGCCAACAGGTCGTCCTTGTAAAGCCGGTGTGTGTCTCCCGGACTCAGCAGAGTTTGAGTCCGTCGAGCCAAGCCGCGAGATCGGTGACTCTTGGCTCGTCCGTGGCTGAGCGATGAATGGGTAACGCTGGGGCACTTGAATTCCCGTAGGCAAGTGTGCCTGCAGGCAGCCGAGTTGGCCACCGTTGGCCCCCTGCCCAAAGCTGGACGTATTGGATCCATCTGAGCTCGCGCCAACAATAACCCTACCGAATTGATCCACCCCAAAGTTGGCAGTGTTGTGGGGGAACAACGGGAAGTTCGTCTCCTCGTCCGGGTCGTTGAATTCGAGCATTGCATCCTTGGGGGAAATGGTCTGAGGTGTTCCAGTCTCGGTCTTTCCGGTTTGCTGTTGTAAGAGCTGGGCTTCATGTCTAGCCTTGTTTTGTTCGCGCATTCGCTGCGCAGAATTGAATGTAATGTTTCCCTGGCAGGCAGCCCAGTCTTGTATCGGAGACGGTGCTAATGGTGATCCGTGTCGAAAAGGAGATATCTCTCGAGATGTTGCTGATGAGGGTGAGTGGTGCACAGTGCTCAAGTGCTGGCTATTGGCGGCATTGATGCGTTGATTGAAAACATCATTATTCGGCGAGGCTGTCATATGGGTTTGCGATGGCGGTGATGACGCCGTAATGGTGAAGTTCGGACTGTAGAGCTCATCCCCATAGACATCAGTCATGGTGCGGTCGAGCTTCGGTACATTGCCATGACCTGCAGACCAAAAGTGTGAGTCTTGGTCGCCGCCTAGTGGTTGATGTTGCAATCGGTGCCTACCTTGTCTCCGCCTATCGACCGAGTCCAGCTCGCCAACCGTTGGTGTGGCCGGTGAGTCACCTGCTATAGAACTTGCCACCGAAGCGGGATGTGACCGGGTCGAGCCACTGGCAAAGTCTGGTGCAGGCAGGAGAGTGCGATCAGTACGCGGCTTGCTGCTGGGACCTGGCCCAGGTATCGTCACTGGATAGGCCATTTCAGTTACGGCGGCGTTGTCGAAATGTTGGTAGCCTGTATATGATCCCACCGGCTTCGCCAGCTGGTAATACGGACTACCAGCGTTCATGTTCATGTCGAACCCGTCACTGGTGGAATCGTTGATGGCGATTTGCGGATTTGACATGTGCTGGGGGAATGGCGAAGCCGGTCCAGCAGAGCCCAGCGAGGAAAGCGAAGATTCACGGTTGTGAGAGAAGCGTCCAAGCTTTGGTGTGAACTGAGTGGCACCTCCCCATGTGTCAGACTGCATTAGATCCGGCGGGAAGGTGTTGACAAATGCAGTCAGACTATCGAGATGCGGTGATGAAAGTTCAGTCGGCTCCAGACGCTCAAACCCCTGGTCGTCTGGGTATTCAAAGAAGAAGTCGTCGTGCGGTTGCTCTTGGTGTCGCTGATGGGGATAATGCTGTGGTTGCTGTGAGTGTTGTTGGTATGTTGGGATGTAAGCCAGAGATATCATGATGATATGACCAAAGGTTGAAGGAGATGGGTAAGTTAGGTTGAGCTTGAGTCTGGGTGGCAAACCAGCTGTCTTTATAACAATGCCAACCGGTCCAGCCGGTTCCGAGTGTGTGTACTTACTTCGTATGTCGGACAGACAGGTTTGCTCGGGAATCTGGAGGGGAGGGGGGGTGCGATGATGAAAGAGGGAGGGGGGGCGTGTCAACTTTGAAAACCAAGTATGCCCCACAGGGGAGGCCGCGATGGGTCCTGGATTGGACAGTCAAGGGACATGCCATCGGCATCTTTCTACGGGCATTCCGCTGCCTTCGAAAATCAAGGCGAAAGAGAGGGCCTTTGACGTCTGATGCAAAGGGCGAGTAGAGCGCCAACACAGATGGACCTGGTTGCTTCGGTGGACTTCCGTCAGTCTCAAGACCTGTTTGGCATGACAGATGATTCTGGGGGATTCATCAGCTTAGCAAGCGCATACCACATAATGGAACAGAACTCCGGCCAATCTTTTTTTTTCTCATCGGTGACACAGTCCAAGGTGCTCGAAGAAGGGTGGTGTTCATCCACGGCCCAACGTTCTGGACTGGGCGTGCAAGATTTTAGACGTCGCATATGTGACGTATGCACTACAAATACTCCGCCGATCCACGGCCATCCCTGTTCAGCGCTCTCAGCCACAGTCTTAGTGAACAGTGCAGGCCTCAATGGCGCTCGGACATACGGAGAAGGGACACGCAAAATGCGACGTTCCGCCACAAAGCCACAGTCGATGCTTTTGTAATCCATCACATGACCCTCACGGATCTCCTCCGCATTCCGCTACTAAGGACGTGGAATGACAGTGGTATGTATTTGAGTTTTCCATCTCGAATTTTCCAGCACAAGACGGCGTACTCCGTATCTCCGGTTCTTTTCCCGCCCACTATCTGGTCATGCATTCTGTACAATCGGGCGATTGGGCACGCATGTTACATGCCATGCATGGCGCGACTGCTACCAAGCATTTCCCAACAAAGTAGTCATGGTTGTTTTAAGAAAGAGAAGAAAAAAAATTCTGCTATAGGAGAAAAATTTTTTCATTTCGTGCGTTGTCGGCACTGTGAGCTCGGCCAGGCCGGTTTGGCTGTCGGAGACCACCGGCATTGAGTATTGAGCCAATCAGACGGGCCCAGAAATTAGAAATTCAGAACCTTCAATGCCGCGGCTCGTGTAGACTCAGCCACATTCCCGCGGTTGTGGCATCCGGACGCAAGGCCGATGGGGCCGAGATCTGGTCTCGTCTGCACGCCAACATCGAGCTGAACGAGGGCTCGTCTCACGGCTCGTGACGATCGTTCTCCATAAAGCGTTTTAGGGCTGAGCTCCGAGTTATTTGCCCGACAAGATGACCTGAATCTCTGAACCATAACCCTGGCCGGCTGACAGTCGCATGTCATTTTTTTATGTACGTACGAGTACGTGCATGAAAGCCAGCTAGTAGTCATAACTTCGCGCGCAGTGGCAGTCTCCGGCGAAGTTCGGCCTGGACTCGGCATGTAACGGCTTTCCGCAGCCCCGTTCAGACCACCCGAAATCATTCGGCCATGTGGCCGTTGGATTGGCATCAAGTGACGAAACCATTCGGTTTTGTCCACGATACTTTTAACTCGATGATTCACATTTTGGCCGGCATACCTACATAAATCGAGTCCACCTTTTGGACACGAGGTCACGGGAGGGCTGCCATCAGATCAGTGCATCTTGGATGCCTCCTCAGCTGAGCCAGCATTGTCCCAGCTGCGAACATACGAGTACTATACTATGTACGGAGTACGAGGAGCCATCTCCTCTTTTAGGGGCTGTAGGTGGAACCATCACTTCTTGTGCCCCTTGGACGGGATTTTCTATTTATCATGATAAGTGATCGTGGACTACAGCACAGCCATTGTCATTCATCGGGGCCGGCTTAAAGCATATTACTAGTACTCCGTACCTACTACTACCTTGGTAGCTGCACGGAGGAGTGCAGATCTACCTATATTTAGCACTCATCCACGTGGACACTGCAAGCCCTGGTTTTTGCGCTATCGCGACTCAAGCGACACATTTCTCAACATCTGTATTAGCATACCGTGGTTGTATCTCTCTAAATTATCTTACATTCACTATTTATCCAAGTCCATGGCTATATTAGTAACTACGTAGATATCTGCCAACAACCAAGATCCGGTGCGACACATCATCCGGTACATACTAGTAGCTAACAACCGATCTTTATCCTAATAACATGGTACCAGTGAACCCATTCGATTCAATGCATCCAGCCACATGGCTCTTGGCTTAAGCAAGTGCCTGGTAAGCTGTCTTAGGCAGGAGAGCTCCTTCTCGACCCGGCAAATTGCCAAGCGCCACGAACATCGAACACCGTGAAGCGAATTATGATCCAATAATTCAACTGTCTGGTCTATACTCACAGGGCAAGTTTCAGGCAACAGCCCAGAAGATGGCATCTTATTTATTGTAAGCCCAGAGCGATATTACAAGTAGGGACAGAAGACAGTAGCTGTGACTGTCGCCAAGTTTGACTCATAATAAACACGGGGCCTGCATGCATGCAAAGAGATTTGTGTATCAGTTGTGGTGTCTCCAGTGTTGGAATAGAGTCGTTCTCAAGCACTTGCAGCCTAGTGTCCCGGCAAAATTCTTGTATCGTATCAGCTAATCACTCTCAGCTGGACACGGAAGAGAGAGAGCGCCTCTATGGACCACATGGGGGAAAGCAGCAATAGATACCGATACCATGGCATAGCTAGATATTGGCCCGTCACGCGTAAAATCGCGTGGGTTTCACTTGGACAGGAACAACAATGACGAAGATAGTGCCATGTGAGCAATTTACCATTATCCCTAATTGTATCACGCCTGTTTCCCGTATGGTACATAACACCGAAAAGCATACCAAGATTCCATGGTTATCATAAAACGCAATACAGCCGCCGCGGAGAACGCGAAAAGAGACGCCCAGAACCCGTTAAAGGAAAAATGCAACACCATACAAGAATTAACCACCGAAACCATATAGCGTACGACCTTGTCGCTTCAGGGCATATACCACATCAAGTGATGTGACCGTCTTTCGTTTAGCGTGCTCGGTGTATGTGACTGCATCCCGAATAACACCCTCGAGGAATGTCTTAAGGACGCCACGGGTCTCCTCGTAGATCACTGCCATTGCGTTAGTTTTGTTCGGTGCGATGTAGGCACGCGGGCTAGATGGTACATACTTGCTGAGATACGCTTGACACCACCTCGACGGGCGAGACGTCGGATGGCAGGCTTGGTGATGCCCTGGATATTGTCACGGAGAATCTTCCGGTGTCGCTTGGCGCCGCCCTTGCCAAGACCCTTGCCGCCCTTGCCGCCTGATGTCAGGTTAGCCTAATGTTTCCTATGACGATGGGAGCGGCGCGTCGGCGCCTGAGACGCGACCTTGTCGGTGGAAACGCAAAGCGCTGTCCATTCGAATGTGGACGAACTCCGTCTTGGGAGGATTGGGGTCGGTTACTTACGTCCAGTCATGATGATATGTGTGTGGTGGTTTTGATAAAATATGATGTGTGCTCGGGTGTGCCTGGAAGTTTGGGCTGTTGCAGCGAATAGATGGTGGTGGAGATATGAAGGAGGAAGAAGAGGTGGCAACGCGCCGGCTTAAGTACCGGTGGGCCGGATCACTGATTAGTTGGTGAGGAAATTGGTGGCGCGTATCAGCCACTGCGTGCACCGAGCGGCTGGAGTACCAATTGTGTGGGGAACCGCGAAAAAAAAATAAACAACACGGATACTGTCTGTACCAATAGTACCTGTAGTATTGCCCTGTATAGGCTTGGTATACGAAGTACAAGTACGGTCAGTACTCCGTACTATTCTAGTAAGTACCTAGTAGTAATAGGACCTCTACTACGTACCAGTCCTCCATAGCATGCAGGGAAAGGGAGAACAAAATGCGTGATATTCCCTCTTCCTGCTACTGCTACTGGGTAGAAATTCTGTATGTCTGAGCCTAATATGTATTATAACTGCTACCTATTTGCATATACAGGCGTGTAATCCTAACCAGTTGTCTACTACTAGGTAGTTCTAGTACGGAGTACAGGGTACTCCATACCTGCAATAGGTATAATAAGTACCTAGGTAGTCGTAGGCGTAAATACCCGTACCTGGAACCATTGGTCCCTTAGCGAGCAGCGACGTCTAGTATATTATAGTAGTACTACTCCGTAGTAATACGTAATTTAGTCGGGTGTGTATAAGAGATCATTAACGTTACGGTGATTATGTTACTGTTTCACTTTTTGCTGTACTTTGTACAAGTATACTAGTATATGTATTATAAAGGTAGTGTCTGGTTAGCTTATATCGAGTAGCGCTAGTAAGGTTAAAGGCAGTCTACTAAATAAAAGTCACGGAGTATACCTGTTTACACCAGCAAAAAGATTAGATACGATTTATTTAATATATATTAAGATTTACCATGGTAAAAATATATAATTTCATAAAGCATAACTATTTATTTAAGCCTTAATTAACCTATAATTAAAACAATACTATATACTATTCAATTAAGATGCATTATAATATTACTCTAGTACTAGAGAATATTGTAGGGTAGCCACTTTGTAAATCTTGGGATTATTTGACTAAAGTGTACTTATGATATTTGGGGTGGCTGGCATCTATGTGAAGATAGAAACTGACCAATCAGAAAATAGGGATGCATATGGCATTGCATTTTTTTTTCGCCCTGCTCGTGGAAATTTAGCTGACTAGTATGCGTGAATGTGGGTCGCACCAAAGGGATGTGCTGATTACTCTATTTCCCCCCCCTCCTGGGCCTGTTTTGCCATTTCCAGCAATCGAAATTCCCAACGCGCGCGCACGGTCCAAGTGTGCTTCAGATCAGCCGCCGCCCCAGGCAGGTGTGAGGCTCAGGTATTAAAGCACTTCCCCCGCCTTCTGCCTCTTCCAATTTTCCCTCCTGCATCACACACCCACATCTGACTCTCGCCCCCACAACCACAACTACAACCACAACCACAACCACAACTATTACCCATCACCAATATCAAACTCGTCTGCCTTTAATCATCGTCAACAATGGCTCGCACCAAGCAGACCGCCCGAAAGTCCACTGGTGGCAAGGCCCCACGAAAGCAGCTCGCTTCCAAGGCTGGTAAGCACCTCTGCCCAACGCGCCACGTCAACCACATCCAATGCTGACCATGCCAACCAGCCCGCAAAAGCGCCCCATCGACTGGTGGTGTCAAGAAGCCTCACCGCTATAAGCCCGGTACCGTCGCTCTCCGTGAGATTCGACGATACCAGAAGTCCACCGAACTTCTGATCCGCAAGCTGCCATTCCAGCGTCTGGTAAGAGCCACAAGCATCACCAAGCATACGCGACTCATAGCTAACCCGACTTCAGGTCCGTGAAATCGCCCAGGACTTCAAGAGCGACCTTCGCTTCCAGTCTTCCGCCATCGGTGCCCTCCAGGAGTCGGTTGAGTCCTACCTCGTCTCTCTTTTCGAAGACACCAACTTGTGTGCCATCCACGCCAAGCGTGTCACCATCCAGTCCAAGGACATCCAGCTGGCTCGTCGTCTCCGAGGCGAGCGCAACTAAGTTTGTGGTAGAAGGATACATCAGGGGTTATGACTTTGCTTTGGTACGATGGATTCACGGTCTTAGGGGATAATCACGGCGTTACAACGAGAGACTTGCTTTATACAACTGGGATGTATATTACATACGCAGCCGGAGATGCTGCCTGAATGCAACAAGGCGTGATCGTTTTATGATACCGATTATTTGTCTACCACGCGTACCCGTGAATTGTATTGATATGACGACGCGCTCAGCGTGTTTGTCCACTGCATCGAAACACACCGAAGGAACATAAAAGTGGATATCTGCAGCGCAGATGGCGGAGCTCAGCCGAACATGGTAATTTGACAGTGTATGGACCTCGGTGATAAATGTGAGCTGCATTATTCGAACAAATCATTGATATCATGTTCCCCTGTTGTCGTCTACGTGATGGAATCGACCTTGGCACTGACGAGAAGGTAAATGGATTCTCATTCTCTTGCTATGTACCGCTCCCGGGCGAAGCTCAACTCGTGTCGTTGATGTCTTGTTATACGTACAGGCTCCGTCATGGCACGCGGTTTTATCATGAGTTACTGCCGGGGCATAACACGTACAGAACTGGGAGACGCGTGGACAATTCAAATCTGGTAGGGAATAGGGAACATAAAACAAACACCGCGATAGGAAAAAAAAAACAATTTCGTCCGAGCCAGTCCAATACACATTATATACACAAACGATTGTTCAAAAACCCGCATGGTTTACACCAATGAATCCACGTGGTAAGTTGGCAACTGAGTAAGCACGTCGAATCCGCCGGTGCCTACTTTGCCCAGCTTGCCCATAACAAGACGGCTGCTTGGTGTAGTCAGGTCATCCCAGTCACCATCCAGCATTGCATCCTTGAGGAAAGCCAGAGTTGTCTCGAAACTCATCTTGGTGAATGGACTGACGTTACCCCGAAGTCCCATGCGGCTGAAGGCGGTAAAATCGCCGTTCCTCGTCATATGATCAGCAATGAGGTTCAAATGCCTATTGTCAACCTTGATGCCGTGGGACCCGAAGACGCCGGCCAATTCCTGCACGATGTTGTTGCGGCATGCCTCAACACCATAGATGGAGAGGACCGCTGCAATATCGTTGGTTTCGATTCGATGTGGGTCGATGAAGTCGCTGTATCTTTGCATTGCTCGAAGATTGACACCTGACGTGTTGATTACCAACTTGCCCTTCTCATGCACAAGCGTGCATGATCCAACGCCCGCAATCTGCTGAACCACCGTCTTCTTGATCGCGTCCTCGACAATGTTGAGCATCAGAACTTTGGGAATCGCCGCATCAAACTCAAGTGTCACGTTGCACCACTCGCCATTGCTCTCGTCGCATTGGAACTCCGTAGCCTCTGCAAATGCCCCGAGAACGCGCTCTACACGTGCCTTAGCCGACCACGAAACTCCAGCATCATTGCCGCCCTCGTCATCACTGTCGTCATCCCTGTCTATGCGCTTGTCTGATGGCGGTGGGAGACTGCCTCCTAATCCCTCGTCTTCCACCTCGCTTTCCGCATCTTCTTCCTCCATTTGCCTCTGAATCGCATCGTCTTCATCGTCATTGGGCCCATAAGACACTGTCTCGGTTCGATTAGCTCGCTGCTTGGCGTTGGTCGCGTCGTCGTCGCCACCGTCATCGTCCTCATCTTCATCTCCACGGCTTTCCGGTTCTCCACCCGTGTTGGCCATCTCTACCACACCTGCCTTGACGCCGATTTCAGGAGTTGCCGTCGTCGAGTGGGTCTGGCGTTTCTTAACTTCTTTCTTCATGAGTGCTAGGATATTTCGCAGTAGTCTCTTCTCAATGGCATTCATGACATCTGATATGCTCACAGCGTATGTGCTAGAGTACTCCGCAGCCGGAAAGAATTTGAATTTGATCTTGTAAATTTTGGCCAACCCATAAATCTTTCCACGACCGACCATCTCTTCAACGACGACGCTATCCAGCACTTGGCCAAGATGCAGCACACTGATAGATTTGGCGAAGACCTCCGCATCCTTTTCAGAAAGCTCTGCGATCGGGTAGAGTGTCATTGCTGGTGTCGAAATGACTTTGCTGGCTGTCATCAATATCTCTCTCAGTCGAGGGATACCAAGAGTAACATTTTTGGCCGAGTGTCCAGCCAAATGAAATGTATTCAAAGTCATCTGTGTAGAGGGCTCTCCCACAGATTGTCCGGCGACAATGCCAACAGCTTCCCCAGGTTCAACCAGGGAACGCAGATATTTCATGGCAAACAACATCTCCGCATTTTTTCGGTTTAGAGCGACATGAGACATGGAGAGCTTGGCCTGATCGCCCTTCTCTCGCACTAACCCATCGGGATTGTCCTTCAAATAAGCCGCCATGGCCTCATAGAAGGTCTCAGATGTTGCAAAAGCATTCGTGGCGGGATCAAAGTTGGCCGTGAGTGGATCCTTTCCTTTTGGATCGCGAGCCTTGGCGTGCTTGACGGCACTTTTCATGTACTTGGAAAATGCCTGGCGATTGGCGCCGAGTCGCTCACCAACTTTTGGATCATATTTCAACTGTGCTGCTTCTGAAGTAACATTTTGCAGGATGAAACGGAAGTCGGTGAGGTACTTTTGCTTTGTGACATCGAGACCGTCTTCGCCATAGAGAAATTGAATCAACGACCCATCTGCATCTCGAACGGACGTATCGTACGCAACCGTTAGGCCCTCCATCCCCTTGATTACACATCTCTGGAGATAGCCGGAGCGCGATGTCTTAACGGCGGTATCAATCAAACCCTCGCGGCCCGCCATGTGGTGAAAATAGTATTCCTGTGGTCTTATGCCTGTGAGAAATCGATTGACGATGTAACCACCTGCCCTGATGTTGGTATCAAATGGTCGGAAACAAGGCAAAGTCTTGCCGCTGACCATCAAAGGCACACGCCTACCCTCCAAAACCTGCTGTCCTAAGTTGCACGATATGAGTGACGCATTGACTCGGGATCCTTTGGCCCCTGAAGTTGTCATGGCCTGCATCTGATTCTTTGGGAACGGTTTCTCCAGGCCGTTAGGAATGCATGCTTTTTGAACGGCATCCGTAATGTCTTTGGTTCCTTGATTCATCAAAAGATCGAGGCCTTCCTGTTTGCTGTCGTCACGCATAACCTCCTCTAGACGTTCCAAAAGAAGCGGATTCAAAGAGTCCTTCTGCTTCTCGAGCGACACATAGCCCGATGCAATTTCGGGGCCGACTCGATCAGCGGAGCGGAGTTCTTGTCGCCGCGATATCTCACCCTCTGGAGTCAATCTCAGGTCGTCCATGCCACATGAAAAGGCCCTCATGTTAAGGTATCTTGTTAACAGCCGACCAAGACTACTAAGAAGCTTGCCTGCGATGGCGGGTCCGTATATCTCATGCACAGCGTGGATTAGGCCACCAGAGCTAGGGCCGATCTGTGATTTGTCAAGAATGCCAGTTATGAATTCACCGTCCTGGATGAATACCGTTCCCTCATCAGACTTTGGTCCCCATTGCTCAGCCTTGATTTGCGCATTCTCGCGCATGGTAAGACCGCCACAATTTGGTGGTCGCATGTTTGCGAGGATGGTGCTGATAACTTGTTTTCCCGTCCATCTCATCACCGGTTTGATGATGGCTGGTGGCATAAGCTGAATCCTTTCGCCGAGGATGTGGCCACTTTCTGGCCGTAAAGCACTGTAAATCAACTGATGATAGTCACTTCGGTTGAAGAAAGTATCGCGGTTGCAAAGCGCTACGGAGACGGAAATATGATCCTGAATCAGACCTCTCAGCGGTTTGCCAGCAGTCCCGGACAAATACTGATGGTCAGTATCGGCAATCTGCAGTGCTTCCGCCCGAGCCACCTCATTCTGAGGAAAATGCATGTTCATTTCGTCACCATCGAAATCAGCATTGTAAGTGTTGCAGTTCGCATAATGCATTCGTATCGTTTTCTCGCCGGGAAGAACACGAACTCGATGGCCCATGATAGACGGTTTGTGCAGTGTTGGTTGGCGGTTCATCAAAACAACATCACCGTTGGTGAGGTGACGATGTACCTTCTTGTTTCGCGTTCGAGCCGCATTGCTATTCGTTGGGGCGAGCAACTGGTTTGCAAGAGATATACGATCATCGACAGACTTGTTGCGAAGATTGACAATTTGCCCGTTCTCGTTTTCAATTGCAAAAGCCCCGGGCCACTTATCCACGCCATTAATCACAGCTTGCTGCATGTCTTTGAAGTTGTGACTTGTGACAGGCTCGGGATAAGTCAGCTTTTTAGCAAACACCGGGGGAACGCCGATCTCGTTGGTTTCGATGTTAGGATCCGGGGATATGACACTTCTTGCGGCGTAGTTCACTCGCTTTCCCATCATGTTCTTGCGGAAAAGACCCTCCTTCTTCTCCAACTTTTGCTTGATTCCATCCTCGTTGCGTTTGGCAGCGGCACCTTGAACAGGGTTTTTGTTTTTGTCAATCAACGCATTGACAGCTTCTTGAAGCTCCGTCCATGCTTGATGCATTTGTGTGATATCCGTTCTTTCTTCTTCCAAAGCCTTATAGACCTGGGCTATTCTCCCGCAGCCGCTGAGAATGCCCTTGTAAAGCGAGTTTTGTTGAGCTTCAGCAATCTGCGAGTCGCCAGTTCGTGCCTCTGGTCGATAGCGATTGGGTGGGACGAGAATGACTGTTATGAAGAACATTTCGGGGGTGACTTTTTGTGAGCTTCGTGTTGTTGGCTTTGCGTTGTAGATGAGGGACAGCAAATCTTGCTCTTTGTTGAACAATTCCGTCAACCGCGCTCGCACTTCCATGGAGCTGATGTATCTCTGAGGACCCTCGGTGCTGTCATCTACATCCGGCATGTCGATATCCTGTGTAGATTGGCCATCTCTGCTCTTGGATGTTGGAGATCCGACGTCGGCAACACCTTCGTCCGACGAGTAACCGTTTGACTTGCGCATCGGCCTGCTTTGGTACACTCGAGTCATGGCGTCGTCCCACTTGAGGTTCTTTTGCGCCATCTTTGCTTTGTCCTTCGCTGACAGAGATTTCTCAAATACCTTCACGTATCGATCCTTCCGATATGTGGGAGAGATACCTCCACAACTGGAGCAAAGTCTCTTTTTCACAATCTCTGCCATGAATTCTTTGATAATATCCCGACGCATCTCGCTGGCGCCCTCGTGCTTTCCTCTCTTGGCGTCGCCTCTTTTCAGCTTGATTCCTCGAAGACACTGCTGCACGTACTTCTCCCTTTGTCGAGTAACATTGTCGATGGAAGAGTTCCCATCCTCTTCTGCTTCGCTTCCTGCCATACCAAGAGCTTCTTGCATCTCTATGGCAAGTTCATTCTCTCCAATGGTACCGACCATGTGTGCTTCGTGCATAAGGCCATGCTGTAGGAGCCGCAGTTGACATGTGTACTTATGCAGATCTTTTGGGGGCAGCCGAAATCCCTTGCAATAAACACATGTTGCTCGAAGCAATCGGTAAGCTTGGTCCATAAATACCGGATGGTAAACTGGAGCCGGAAGTTGGATGTGTCCTGGGTGCCCTGGGCAATTGGATTGGTTTAGGTTGCATGTAGAGCATCTAAAAACATAACAACCATGAGCTTAGGATAATTTATAGCCAATTGATATCAATCACTTACGGTGAGTCGCCCCATGATCCAAGTGCTGGGTCATATAGACCACCGGGTACGGGATTGAGAAGGTTGTCGAAAGTACTTTCATTTTCGATTTGCTTGACAGATATGGCCCGAATCTCTTTGGCGGAGAGGAAGGTAAACTCCACACTCTCCACCTCAGAGACGACCGGCTGTGCGATATTCATTGCGTATTCAGGACCCTACAGGCTGGGCAATTGGTCCTGTGTTAGTCGGTTGAGGTCGAGTGCATATTATCGTTTTTGTTGTCAAAGTCGTTCAAATGCGAAAATGGCGGGGAGCTCCACCAAGGCAAACAAATTTTTGGCGGTGTCGCGCGGCAGAAATTTAGTGTGGGTCTACATCGAAGCCATGGTCACTAGTAGTAACTCTGCATGGATGTCAATACTACTACTCCGTTCTAGTAGTAGTACCACCACTTCTACTGCTATTCCACCTGGTGACCAAAGTTGGAAGCCACAACATACCACATCAGAGTCGCGCACAGCGCGCATGTGTTGAGCTATGAACCCTCATTCTCAGTCTGGAGGCCTGGGGCCTCGTCGCGATGGATCCTCTAGGATTCAAAAGACTGAGTCTGCTGCTGATAGGATGGCTGCCCTTAAGGCTCGTGTTGCGGCCGCCATCGGGACAAGCAAAGCCAAAGGAGGGTTGAACATTGGACTTCATCCCGCTCTGGAAGATTTGGGCACGTGGAAACCTTCAAGCAAGGACAAAGTTTCCACACAGGACTACCCACGCTCAACAAAGGATACTATTCGACCACAAAGCAACTTGCAGCACGGAAATCCTGTCGCTGGCACACAGGCGAAAGCTTCGGAAGATCAGAAGAACCCCTACTACGATGAGAAACTGGCTTCTCAAGAAACCGGGGGAAAGCAAAAGGAGTCACGGCGGCTGGTATTCAATCAGAAAGGAAAATACATTCAGCAGGGCAATGCTCTACGTCGCCAGGCAGCCCTCGAGGCCATGAAAAAGCGCATTGCCGAACAAACTCGCAAGGCCGGTATTGACGAGGATCTTGACGTGGAGAAGAACTTCGTTGTGGAGGCACCTCCAGCTATTGAATGGTGGGATGAGGGCCTGGTGGACGGTACAGGCTACAACGATATCGACGACCATACAAAGCTGAAGATACGCGTCCCTGATAGCATCGTGACCGAGTACATTCAGCATCCCGTTGCACTTGAACCTCCACAAGACCGACATATGCCTGCGCCAAAGGCAATGTATTTGACTGCTAAGGAGCAGGCCAAGATTCGACGCCAACGCCGAATGGCAGAGTTGAAAGAGATGCAGGCCAAGATTCGTCTTGGGCTTGTGCCAGCCCCGCCACCGAAGGTGAAGAAGGGAAATTTGATGCGAGTTCTCGGAGATGGTAAATATACACCCTTGTCAATTATGCTTCCTATTATCATATGCTAATCATCCATAGTTGCTGTCAAGGACCCCACTGCAGTCGAGGCACGAGTGAATCGAGAAATTGCCCAGCGTTATGAGAAGCACGTCGAAACCAACGAGGCACGGAAATTGACACAGGACCAAAAACATGAAAAGCTGGTCGCAAATCAACAGAAGGATGCGAATAAGGGAATTCACGTCCTGGTGTTCAAGATTACAACTTTAGCCAACGGTCAGCACCGTTACAAAATTTGGCGTAACGCTGACCAATTGGCTCTCTCTGGAACGTGTATCATGCACCCCAAGTTTAGCCTCGTGATTGTCGAAGGAGGGCAATGGGGCATCAATAAGTACAAAAAGTTGATGCTCAATCGCATCAACTGGACCGAAAATACCCCCTCCAGAGACCGGGATGGCGACAATGGCACTACCCGCGATTGGTTATCAGCCGAGGACGCCAACGGTGACCTAAAAGACATGTCGCTGAACGAATGCAAGCTGATATTTGAGGGAGAGCAGAAGGCGAAGGGGTTTAAGAAGTGGGGCAGCAAGGTGTGTGAGACGGATGCCGAGGCCAGGGAAATATTGGCTCGGGCTAAGATGGACAACTTCTGGTCGTTGGCTAAAGGCATCCCTTAAGCGGCCTGGTTATTGATTTGCTATCGCCGGGCCTTTTTCTTTGGAGACGAGTCGCAGGTGGGGGCGCCAGCAGATGTTGACCCGCTACTGGGAGCCCACTGCCTATTAGGACTCCATGTTGTCAAGGCATAGTCCTGAGGATTCGAAGCATGAGCATGTTGGCACCTTCAATATCTCTGATAGTAAAGGGGTTGCAATAATAGGAATGGAATTGTGGCCAGTCTTTTGAGAACATGGTCTAACTAGGAGATATTATCGACGTGATCAAAGCTATATCGACTCCGACTTTTAACTACCCGTAGACTTGAGACCGGGGGGGGGGAGTCGACTAACAGCCTTAGTCGGGCAGAAAAAGCCAGGACAGGCGAGAAACTCTTGGATACCTATTTTCTTCACATCCGATATTAGTAAAATTAATTAATAAATACAAATGAGTTTACTATTATATAAAGATATCAATTACCAGATTTGAAATGATAAAGATTTTTCTTTAATTAGTTATATATTTGTCTCTGTTTTATTGAAAAGTGAAGAAAAAGTCGAAAGCCCTGAAAAATAGTGGGGGTCCTCTGAAGTATCTTTGTATATAATTCTATATAAAGGTACGGAGTACTTAAAATGTAAACTGTCCCGGACTTTCTTGCCTGTCCCGGCTTTTTCTGCCCGACTAAGGCCCCCCTTAGTCGACCCCCCCCCGGCCCCCGGTCTCAAGCCTACAGGTAAACTTTGAATTCTTGGGGTGATAGTTGTTGTTTGTGGGCATTCGGAATAGCTTGCTTCATTCACAGGTATCACGGCACGGAAAGGCAGGTCAGGGCAAATATCATGGTTGTGCCGTAG
Source organism: Hypomyces perniciosus (assembly GCA_008477525.1). Lineage (NCBI taxonomy): Eukaryota > Fungi > Ascomycota > Sordariomycetes > Hypocreales > Hypocreaceae > Hypomyces > Hypomyces perniciosus. Next base: position 3,789,724 of record SPDT01000003.1, read on the forward strand.
AGAGCGAGAAAGCCCTAAGGCTCTACAGAAAGCTATAGCTAGGAACGCGTTAGGGCCTGGTCACGTGAGCTCCGGTCACGTGACAAGGCATCAACATCGCGTCACGGTTGGTGCCGTGACAACAGGCGAGTCACGACGAACATAGTTGGGCTCTTTTATGTCACTACCAATAGCTCTGTGTGGTTTTCCTGGGCGGTTCTTGTAACGTTTCCTGAATCAAATTTTCACTCAAGAGATAAATCGAAGTAGTAAAGGCAAAAAATAAATGTCCTCGGTGAGGCTCGAACTCACGACCTTCAGATGGCCCAAACTGATGTTTGGATCATATCGTATCAGACAGATTATGAGACTGACGCGCTAACCAACTGCGCCACGAAGACTTCGTTGTAGTGGCTGGTCGGGCAATTATTCAACCCCATGAATATTTCAACTACCACCTACTGACAAAATAGTCACGTGACACTTTCTTTCTCTTCTGGCTTGGTGCAGAGATCTCGCACACGGATTAGCCAATAATATCGATGCATTTGTTTGTGACGTCATGAGTTTGTCGAAATGAACTCTCCAATCAACTGCCTTTGCTACCGACTCCTCTGTTCCACCCTTTTGACCCCCGTTTTCCAAGATAGTACCGCCATGTATGTATACTTCTTTCTTGAAGCTTGTTTGCAAACCATCCTGGAATTTCGAGACATGTTGACTCATTCTTGTTTATGTCTGTCTCGCGTGGTACGGCGGCAATGTTGGCTCGAGGCGCAGGAAAACCAATGTCTTCCCCACCAGCCTCCCTCCCCCCTTATTATTTAGGGAGCGGACAGATCTGAAGAAGACTGTTTCTGGTGGAAGTTCACTCTCTCAAACAACTAATATCGACCTCCGAACTTGCTCCTATCTGCGCCTGGACTTTACTGCTCATGCTTCTCGACTCTCCCACAACCGGAACTAGCACCGTCGCTTCTCTAGGCAAGGCTAGATCATCCGCGTCCTTGATTACCAGCAATCCCCCTGACTTGATCTGATTGCCACTGCTTCTCAAGTATGGCGGTGTGTATGCAGATGTGGGAATCATCCAGGTTGGCGATTTAAACCGTCTATGGCACCAAACAATTGGTGATCCCGAGTCGACATATGATGTCCTATCCTATAACGCTGGCGGCGTCGAAAAGCGTGTCCTGACTAACTATTTCCTTGCCTCTCGCCTGAACAATCCACTTTTTGAGTGGTGTCATTAGCTCCTGCTTGCATTGTTGGCTGGAGATGGCGGCAAGGATAGCACCGATTGAATGCATAGCAGCCCGCTATTGAAAGGCCTTCCGCTGATGGGGGAATCGATGTCATTAGAGGAGAACGGAAAATTGGTTGGACCTGAAGAAACGAACAAGCTGTTGACAGACTACGTTATCCACGGACAGTTATAACTATGGTTATGAGGCTTGTGGACCAAGAGGACGACTGGGACGGGCCAAAGTACGCTGTCGAACATGTCTATGCCATTGAGTATATGATGGGGTCGCAACTCATCAACGAATTGACCAGATGGAACGGCCATAGGCCGCACCAGCTCATGTCACTCTCTCCCGGCTGAGGGAGAGGCGGAGAGCGAGGACCAGAAACAAGAGTGGGAGATCGTTGAGGCATGCCTCATAAAAACCTTCGGTTTCGAACTGGTTTATGGGTTGATTATAAGCCGTGTTGGGCGACACACTGGGGTCCTTATGGTGAAAAAATGGCGATTCTGATAACATACCGGGAACTTACGCCCACTGGTTACGACACGGAACTGTACATTGGAGCCCCAAATGTCTCCCGCCTCGGCTTGATTTTCAAATTATTGAACCATTCAAGGCCAGCCCTTTGTTAAGGGAAACCTAGAAACAAGGCAAGCTCATAGAACATCTATAACAATAGAAGCCAGAATACTTGAATCAATAGCCGGTGAAGACCCAGCACCCTGTGATGAGGAATATTAGTAGCGAGGATGTGGGCGGAAATGTTAGTTCTACCTACTCGTATACTACTAGTACCAAGAGATGATACTGAGAGCGTATGAAAAGGCAAAATATTTGGATCCCGCACCAAAGCATGTGAAAGACATGCGCGGCGGTAGTATGAGTTTTAGCACTAGCAGATATATACTAATAATAGTACCTATGCACGAAGTACCTAGTAGTGGTTTGTATTTTATAAAGTCTATCTAATTCAATAAGCACCAAGGTCTCCGGGGATATTTCTCTTTTCTTCCTTTGAAGACAGAAATGGGGAGAATGAACGAATGGGATCCCTCTCACTTTTTATTTATTTTAGATTCTGACGGTGAGATCCTACGAGTATGTAATACTACTAGGTGTGAGCATAACATGACCAGGGATACCCACTATTAGTAGTGCATGAGGTACGGAGTACGAAGTACTCTGTGGTACTGAAACATTATTCCGTACTCGATTCCACCACGTCATCCCTGCGTTAGGTATCCTCCCTCTTAGACATCGCGTCACTCTTCTCATAACATGTTTATTGACTCGCAGTTAGTGGCTCCATGCTCGTCGTTTGCAACTCAAACGCCGCCGATACCCTAGCGATCGCCCTCTCTACGTGCTAAGTCACATTAAAGTCCTTGGCCAGTTTGCTTCCATGGCACTTTCGACCAGAGGGAAAGGTGCATGCGAGCCCAACCAAACATCCACCTATCGTCCAAATCGCCCCTTTACCGCCATCCATGGAGCACACGCTTGGCTTAAACTGCCGCTTGAACCCGGTATCCCATACTAACCAGGAAGATGACATGCCTCCTGTCGAAGCTCAGTTCTTTTACTCCTCTGTCATTCCCATTGACGACCCTTTGTCGACCAGCTCCACACTCAGCGCCTCCGATCCCAAGTCCGCCAAAGGCCAACTACGGCCTTTTTCTCATGGTGACAATAATGTGTTGGAAAAAGCCTGGCTGAGCCTTATGTCTGAGGATGACCGCACTCAGCATGATGACGCAAGGAGAGGCCGAAACCCCCGTTCCGATGCGGAAAAGGCCTACGCAGAGCGACGGGACCTGGTCATTCAGACCCTGGCTCTCAAACACTGGCACAAGCATCGCAGCAGCCCTCACACTCGAAAGTTATCCCTTACCACGATCGAAACTCCACAGAGAACATCCGGGCCGTTTTGTTGTCCTGATCTGGCTGTTGATGCCTCGGAGGAGCTTCGTACAAGATTTTGTGCTGTGGCTAGAAGAAACAACGCGGCACTGGGTGTCGACGAGGTGGTGCAAGATGTTATTGCCACAATCGGTCGTCACCGTAGGTTGATCAGTGATTCGGATAGTAGTCAGCCGGACTCGTTGCGCCGCGCATCATTGAACCGTATTGGAGGCGACACAACCTCTTCTGGTCCACCAACTCCTTCCCATGGCTCGAAGCCTTCTTCATATGGTGACAGCGAGATAGCAAGATGTAATTATCCACACGAGGCTTCTGGTGACTCACAGAGTCATGCTCAGCCAGAATTTCAGCCCATGAGCCGCTCGTCTCGGAGCCAAACTCCTATTGGTGTTCGTGGTCCCGGACGTGCCCCCATCGGCAACGATGGCATTTCTGGTAAGCCATTCGTCCGAGTTGGAAGTGTTGAGAAACCCTCACAGCTTGCATCGTCATCATTGCCGCGTAGCGACGTTTCGGTTTCAGAAGGACCGCAGGCCGAGGATGATAATCATGTGGAGATTGTGCATGAACCCGGGATGGAGGTATTGAAGCAGACGGATTTTGCAACTGAAGGATCCAGCGGCAAGGATGCTGTGGAAGTCGTCGTCGGAGTGGCCAGATTACACATGGTGTCGCTCCCGACGTTACAAATGAAGCCCATATATTGGTCCCCGGTTAACGATGTTGCTATTGTGACTAGAGGCACTTGGTTCTATAGGTTGGCTCTTGTTTGCCTTTATCCAACTAGTCCTCACTGACATTTGGAGCAGAGATACCATGTTACCGGTGCCGCCGGCAGTAGCCAACCAATTGGAGGCTGGCTATCATGAACTGCGACCATGGACAGAAACATGGAGTGATGAGATACGCTGTGCTGTTGAAGTTGGAGCTTCAGGGGAGGAAAAAGTGTCACATCGACTCTGGCCCTTAATAGAGGCTGACGGGCTATACCGACGAATGCCTGGAACAACGGAGCCTCTCGTCTCCTCGAACCCTTTTTGTGCAGCACGCTGCCTCCGGGGAGAGGCTGCAGCAGAGGGCTTTATCGAGGCTCCCCGAGTGGGTGACGAGGATGCAGCGGAACCGTCGCACCGCGCCTTTTCCAGCTATCATGTCATTTTTAAAGACAAAACAAACGCCTTCTTGTTGAAGCCAAGCCTGAGACCGTCAGCACACTATGGTAGACGACCGCTTCTCAAGATTATGAAAGGGCTTACGGTTGGTATCCCGGTTATCCGGGGTTTCGATCGACGGACGTGGGATCACATTCACGGCAGTAAGCAGGCGCAAGATAAGCCAAATGTTACACCCACCAGCAAAACCCCTGACAGCACCAGACAAATTGTCTGCCCTGCCTGTAAGGCTGAGAAGGACCGAGGTCAGGTAACCGATCTTGTGCTTGTAGCTCACGGGATTGGGCAAAAGATTGCCGAGAGGGTTGAAAGTTACCATTTCACACATGCCATAAACGGCTTTCGACGAGCTGTCAATATTGAGCTAAATAGCCCACTTGTGCAACAAGTCCTACGGGATGGCCAGAACGGCCTTATGATTCTGCCATTGAACTGGAGGATGGGCCTGTCTTTTGAAGAAGGGGGACCTTTACAAGAGGACAAGGCGGCAGATACAAATGCAATTGAGCCATTTGGCTTGAAAGATATAGAGCCGGACACAATCCCCGCGGTGCGCAGCATGATATCGGATGTCATGTTTGATATTCCATTCTACATGTCCCATCACAAAGGAAAGATGATCAAGGCCCTTATATCTGAAGCTAACCGGGTATACCGCCTTTGGTGCCGAAACAATCCAGGCTTTGCTGACAAGGGACGTGTTCACCTTATTGCCCACTCACTCGGCAGTGTAATGGCTATCGAAATCCTTTCGCGACAGCCCACGAATGCGCCACAGCTCGATCTTTCCCGACCGGATCCAGAAACACGTTTCCTCGAATTTGACACCAAAAACCTCTTTCTGCTCGGAAGCCCTGCCGGCTTCTTCTTGCTCCTCGAGAGGGGAGCTCTAGTGCCACGTCGGGGGCGACTGAAACCCGGCTCTGACGATGGCGATGTTATTACCACCGTTGTAGGAGAAGCAGGCACATTTGGATGCATAGCGGTTGATAACATTTACAACATTCTTGCCAAAGAAGACCCAATTGCCTATCTTCTTAACGGTGCTATTGACCCGGCCTACGCAGCCAGCCTAAAGATGGCCTATGTCCCTAGCATTTCCGTCTCGCTCCTCAAGTCTGTCGGAGACGCTGTGCGCAACATTATGCCGGGCATGTCTCCTAGCTCGAATCCGCTAATGCTCGAGCCTGCACGTCCATCTACTGTTCGCCTGCCTTCTCAGTTGGAGCTAGAGGTCCATGACTTCACGCGCGAAGAGATAGCTGAGAAGAAGGCCTTTCTCCTCAATGACAATGGGCAGGTTGATTGGTTCCTGAGGTCTGGTGGTGGCCCACTGGAGATCCAATACCTAAACATGCTAAGTGCACACACTAGCTACTGGACCAACAACGACTTCATTCGGATGCTGTGTACGGAGATTGGGAGAGAGCCTGGCCGGGCGAATACCTTGCCCGCAATGAGGGCTGTCAAGGCCTCAAAACGCCATTTACCTGTGGTGAAGTGAATGGGTTGGGATATATATACGGAGTCAATCTGTGCTTATTCTCGCAACAAAGCCTTGTGTTTCCAGTTGCCGTTCATCAAGGATGTGCTTGATTACATGGTGACTGGATAGTTTATTTCCATTAAATCGTCTCTAAGTGCAAGTACGTGTGTGTTGATGGTTGAGTCCGAAGGGTTGGCGCTGGATAACGGATACCCCTACCTCTGCTAGAATGACAATAAATAGACTCTAATTTCCTTGATCTTTGACTCCAAGAGATGTGCTATGCTCTGAACGCCCGCCTTTGTGTGTTGCCCTGCTGATGGTGCAGTCTTCAATTTCATCCAACATCCTTGCACCTGTCATGAATACAAATCCCAATCTGGTTCTTAGAAGCCCTCCAACTCCATCATTTCCTGGTCCAATTCTTCATCGTCATAGTCGTAGATGTCATTCATACTACCATGAACTGCCACTGGTTGATTTGAAGCTGTCGCTTCTAGTTCTGCTCTCTTCTCCTCCATCTTCTCTTGGTGCTGCATGAGATCTTCATATCCCCAGGTACTAATACCTTCCTGGTCCTTGGCTCGGAAAGGCTGCGCCATAGTTTTGAGGAACCTCCTGGCACTGCTGACAGCCATATCCGTGCTCAAGTTGATGTCAGCATCTAGGAGACCCTGGTTGATCCATTTGGGTAATTGCGTCCTCTTCTTCTGAAAGCGGCGGTCCGCGAGAACCATGACACCGTAGTCATCTTTCCCTCGTAAAACTCGACCTAGACACTGGGCGGCATGACGCATGGCATCAAAAGATAGAAAATCATTTTCCTTGATGCGGTATGTCTCTCGCAAGAACTCGAGTCTTGCTTTGAGAATCCGCGACTCCGTATACTGGAATGGGACACCAATACATAGGACAGTTCGACCATACTGGTGGTCAAAATCGATACCTTCTGAGACTTTTCCTCGTGCGACACAAAGAAGGATAGCCCCTCTCCCGTTGCAGCACGCGGTGCGGTATGTTTCAAGAGCGAGCGAAGTTTCTTGGGCATCCGGCGTCTCAACCAGTATGAGCTTATACTTCCAGACTTCATCCAGAATTCCCATTCCTTGCCACATACTGATAATAGACTCCATGTATAGGTATGACGGGAAGAAGACGACCATGCCGTCGGGCGTGATTTTGGCGAACTCTGTTAAAAGATTGCCATAGTTTCGGACAACACTAGGCTCGTTTCGAACCTGGAAGCTTGATGAAACTGAAGCTTGGTCACTTCCGCGTGTCACAATCATTGGTAAGAAGGACCTTCGTGCCAGGGTCATGCTGTATGACTCTTGTATCACGGTAGAGAAGTCCAGCATTTTTGGGTACATCTCCAAGGGCGAGATGGTGCCGGAAGTGATGATGACTGAGTAAAATCTCTCAAAAACCGGCCGGATAGCAATTGCAGCATCAAGACATGTGAAGTGAAGTGTGGGGTTTGGGACCTCGGCGGTGTCTGATTCATACGGCTCCAGAATCAGCAGAAACCCTTTCTCGTAGGTAGCAACAAGAGTAGCGAAGGTTGCCACTTCTTGGAGTGGTTGATAGTCCTCAATAGTGGTTAGCTCCAGCGTCCTTACAAGTGCGGTTAGCCGTTCTGCGCAGAACCGCAACGGCTTCTTCTCTATGAATGTGTGTTCCTTGAGATGAGCAAGGAAGGATGGTGGTGTTTCTGAGATGACTTGGCGAACTTTCATTCGCGTCTAGCATTCATCTAATTAGCACTTCATTTAGGAAACAAGGGTAGTGACTCGGAACAAACCTTAAGGTATTCGATGAAGCGCTTCAAAAAGGCAATAAAGTGCTCCGCTCTCCTGATATTTCCTGGCATGGCTTCTTTCAGGAGATCATCCGGAAGGACTACTATTTGTTAATATTGACCGAGATAGCGTTGAGAATGCAAAGTGATTGATTACCAGGATTGGCCATGAAAGCATCTTCTTGTCGGGATTCATCTGCTTCCCGAAGCCCCTGGACGAGCTTCTCATACTCATTCTGTAATTGTTCCTGGTCGGTCTCTCTCATATCGGCGATCTTCCTTTCCAGGTTCTGGGCCCCCCGAGTAGCCTTTCGCAGAGAATCTTCAGTGATGTCGGTGCTAAGCGCTTCAATGCAGACGTTGTCAATGTTGTGGGCCTCGTCAAAAATCACAATACAATCTTGAGAAAAATCCTTGGAGACCCGTTCGGCGATTTTTGGATCTAAAAGGTAGTGGTACGAGAAAATGACGACATTGCAATATTGCATCTGTTTAAACAATATCAGGTTACATTGCGGGATACTAAAGCCGTGGGCAACTTACCATGCGCCTTGCTGTAAAGTAAGGACACTGCTTATGCTCTTCTCCATACCGCAGAAGTGCATCAAAGGACCAAACACCGTTTGGGATTAGGTTGTGTGGTTCGAGCAGATCTAGATTCTAGAGGTTGAAAATCAGCTCATCGTACAGTTCGAACATTAAGAATTCGGACCTACATCGTGGTAGACACAGACATCAACACTTTCGCCTCGCTCCTTTTTTTCTTTCACGAAACCTGCTGTCAAGCTCCTGCAGCGAGCATCGACTATTGTACCGCTCTTTTCACGTTTAACGGACGGATGAAGACACAGATTCTTCCGACTTGTCAAGCCAAGGCCGCGAAACTCCTCTTCATACCCTAGTTGCTCAGCACGGTATTTCATCAGGGACTGCAACTCAACAAGGGCCTTTTCGATCTCAGACATTGTACCTATGATTATTAAATTAGTGCAATTATCTTCATTGACTTGGTGGATGGCTACGCACGTGAGCAGTAGATGAGCTTCCTCTTCTCCGGCATATGCTGCTGATAGGCGACAATCAATGAGAGTAGGGATACCGTCTTTCCGGTACCTGAAGGCATTTCCAGGACACAGTGACCGCCCGCGTCGAGGGTTTCTGCATAGGTTTGGAATAGTTAGCGAGCGTCAGCTTGGCAGATTGGGAGCAAAAAGTTCTGGCAGGAGAGAATATACTTTTGAGATCACACATGTAGCTGATAATTGCAACTACTGTTAGTTCTGGAAAGCAAAATGGCTTGGTGGTGCTCACGCATATTGTTCTTTAGACAGGTTATTAGTTATCAAAGGTGAGCGTAAAGATGACATCTGGGGCACCTACCTGGATATATCCTTGGATAAGGAAAGAGAACGGGAAGATCGCTGGCAAGGCATTAGGCAAAAGTGAGCGAAATAAAAGCAGGAAAACGATGGCTTACTCAATTTTGAACTTCATCGTGACGATTGTGGGGGTCCAAAGGGCGTCTCAGATGGTTCATCAGGGAAAGGCAATGAGGGCGAGATAGATGCGTGATCACGATGCGTGATGCTTGAAATTAGTGTCGAGAACCAAATAGTCGCGGTATCACGTGACCCATAAGGTGTTATGTGGCTGGTTCTGGCTTAGTTTTGGGGTGGGAAGCGGGGTCGGTGAAGAAAACGACGAAGGAAGAACGACCAAAGCAGACTAATTCATCCAGACGGTTGTTAATTGATGGAGTTTCCGCTGGGACTACTTCATATCTAGGTGGAGGCCAGAAGACTGACATGCGCTAATGCAGGTAGTATCTAGTTGGTATCTACATACCTATGTAAGTGAACACATTCACACGGATTGTTCCCATTTCTATCGTTGACTTTGGTTGGGTAAAGTAGAAGTCAGGTTCATGGTGCTAGTATTGGTAAGAGACAAGGTATTAACGCGCAGTATGGTTGCGATCCTGGCTTCTGCATAATCCAGCTCATGTAGCATGTGACGGATTCCATCGAAAGGACTGTGGCGAGCAGCCAGTTCGCCACTGCGTATGACGTGCTTCGTACTCATCGTTGTTGAGGCCATGGGCTGTCCGGGTCTGCCTACGCTGATCTTATCTTATCTTATCTATATATGCAAGTGCAAAAACCCTCGCTATTGTTATTGTTGATTGTTTGTTTTGGCAGCAGACCTCCACGAGTACATCATAGTATCATGGATGGCCCACAACAGCTGCAGCATGCGGAGAGAGTCACCAACCCCCAACACCTCCAACAGTGATAACGCGACCACCACCCAGTAATAGGCTTGTCGGCTGTAGCACCAATGCACCACTGCACCATCCGCCGCATGCCTCCCTCGCCGCGAACAAGCCTCCCAGCCGGGCTGCGGCCAATGAGCATCGACGCGGCGAAAGCTAGCCTGCTGGCCAGCCGCGGAGGCGGGGTAAAGGTTTGGGTCTAGGCAAGCTAAGACGGCTTCAACCAGTTATTAGCTTATCTTGGTGATGGAGCCGTCTTGCGGACATGGATCCGACCAGCCGCAGTCAGTCACAGCCAGCCCAGCCCAGCATAGCATCTGTTGTTTGACAGAGTCCTCGACTGAGACTCTCAGCCATAAATACTTGCATTCGTGGTGTGTGGTGCATGTATGGTGCATGGTGTACAAAGTATAGTGTAGGTACTTCGTACTTCTCGGTGTACTTCGTATGTACTCCGCCACATGGTGTGTACGAGTACTCCGTAGTGTGCACGCAATCGCATCTGTCTGTGCTGGTGTTTGCGTGCCTGTGCCGTCAATTCAAAATTGTCCCCTTCCCTCCCCATCATCCTGCAACTTCTTCTGAGCTTTACATTATCCTGAACTCCCGCACATCTTGCCTCTGTATCTTGCCTCTCCTGTTTCATATCGCGCAGCCCCATTCTCGGCATTCCCATCTCTCTCAAACCTCCCGGCTCTTTGGGTAGCACTTGACTTGAATATTCGCCTGTCTACAACACTGTCGCCACCTACCTTACTGACATCTTTCCTGCCCAATTGCCTCCCATCTAGATATCTTTCTGGCATATCTGAGACCATCGATGTGAGTCGAGTCGCATAGCCAACCTCAGTCCATCTTGGAGTCTCCGGCCTGATCATTGATACCAGCATTCGCCGTACAGACCAATTTCCATTTCCTACCACGCACGGTCTGGCTTTAGCCATCCTGCTGTTTGCGGGGCTAGGCATGTTTTGCTGTCACGCGAGCTTCCTTCAGCAGCAACACACAGATTTCCTGGACTCCCTCTGCTGGGCGGCTGACGTCTGGTGAGCCAGCTCGACAAGTCCGCATCTCATTGGCGATTCTGCGGCCCCATTGTGGTAGAGGCTGGGACATTTTTTGCATCCACATACTACTACTTATCTATCACCAACGCGCATCTCCGTTTCTACTAGTACTCACTACCACTCACTACCAGCCAAGTCACCGTTGACCACTCATCATGGCCACTGTTGCTTTGCCGAGGCCTATTCCCCCTCAAAACTCATCCCCGACCATCGACACACCCATAACTCCTCCGCACTCCCTCCAAACCATTGGCGCTTCCTCCTCTTCTCAGCCTTGTCCTGTTTCTGCCCCGGTACCCAACAAGCATATTCCCGTTTGCCCCACTGGCCCGTCCAAAGTCGAGGACCCGGACACCCCACCGCCTTCACCGAAGCACACCGGAGCCTTTCGGCAAAGCTCTTTGCTCCATCCTCCCGACAGCTTTGTCCGTGTTGACTCTGGTCGGCTTTCCATATACGAGATCGATGCTGTCCGCGTGGCCGAGGCCCTGGATTTTGCCTCTCGTCAGCCGCTGCCTCCACCTGCTCTGGTGTTCCCCTGGCTCCATGGCCTACATCCTCATAATCATATGCAGCAAGCCTTCTTCAATGGGCGCCGGCGTACACCACGAAAAATCCCTTCTTGTTTGAGGGCAGTTACTCTCGTCAAGGCTGATGGTAATCTCAACACTGCTCGCTTGAAAGGCGCCATTGCGCCGGAGGAGTTCATGTTGCGTGGCTCAGTTCCCGACTTTGTCGAACCTGATCCTCTAGATGGCTTCTCCGTCCGGAACTTCCATATCCAGCCCATCAAAGTTGCTTTGACATCAGATATTATTGTTTACGGGGAGTCTCCCTGCGAAGCCCGCAAAGTCGCATGGGACATCGCTGCTGCTCAAGAGCGATGGCGCGAGAAGCAACCCATGCATGTTGGTGATCTGGTAGAGTACAACACCTTCGTCTGCACAAACCCCTTCACGACATTCGAACAAAACCACAGTCATCTGGTGTCCATAGACGCTTCCGGCAAATCTACTGGCAAAATCCTCGATTTTGTCCACCAAGAGCGACGGGAGATGTGGGATATGACGGAAGCCTCTGAGATTTCTTACAACGTATACCTTGGTCCCACTCCGGAACCAGGTAGCTTGGAAGAGCAACATTTTGACGTTTTAATAGAATGCAATGATATGGGTCGGCTGAATCCGGTCGCCTTACAGCTTGTCGCTGAAAATCCACATCAGGCCTCTCAGCCATCATTCCACGACTTCCCCTCATCTGGAAGCATATTGCCCCCTACGTGGTCTCATGCAGAGGCTGACGGAATTCTCGAGACTTGTAAATGGATTTATTATATCTCGCATGGTGGTGCCCCCTCCGCCACGGGTAGCACTAGCTCTAATGTCGAAGGATCGGAAATGCTCGAGTCCAATGCATCACACATACCACCGAAGCCTCGAAAGGTGCTCATTCATTGTGCTGATGGATACACAGAGTCGACCATGTTGGCTATTGCATACTATAGCTACAGCACGGGGATGCCCGTACCGGACGCTTGGTTGAGCCTCCATACATCCAAGCGCCGCAATTTTTTCGCCTATCCTTCCGATGTATCACTCCTGTCTTCCATAGCCCCACGCTTGCTCTGTGAATCTCCCGTCTGTGCTGGCAAGAGCTTGGAGGATATTACCGGTCTCATCAAGAACGAGCCAGAATGGTTCACTGGACTAGATGGCTCATTTCCCAGCAGAATACTCGACTATTTATACCTGGGTAACCTTGGTCACGCCAACAACCCGGATCTTCTCAGGGAGCTCAATGTCTGTCAAATACTCAGTGTCGGAGAAACAGCCACCTGGAGAGAAGGAGATCTGGAGAAATGGGGCTCCGCAAATGTCTGTATCATTCAAGGTGTACAGGACAATGGCATCGACCCATTGACGGAAGAATTTGCACGATGCCTCGAATTCATTAGTAAGCTATGCACTTATGCCTTCACTGTGGCGGGATGGACCAAGAGTGATGGCACGGTTCGCTGACTAAACTCCCAGATCGAGGAAGACAGAGAGGCACGGCCACATTGGTGCATTGTCGAGTTGGCGTTTCCCGCAGCGCTACCATTTGCATCGCGGAAGTCATGAGAGCCCTCAATCTTTCTTTTCCGCGCGCATACTGTTTTGTCAGGGCCCGCCGACTTAATGTAATTATCCAGCCGCATTTACGCTTTGCCTATGAGCTTTTGCGGTGGGAAGAATTGCTTCAGCAGAGTGGTGATGCGAACGCACCAATCAAGAGAGAACTGGAATGGGGCGAAATTGCAAAAGAAATAGCCCTCATGAACCGGCCTTATTCCAGGTAAAGAATTTTGGATCAAGTCATCGGCATCTTGCTTTCGAGTTGATGTGGCCAGACAATTATATTGTCCCTTGGCGAAACTTGCTGCATCACACTCTTGCCATACGCTACATTTATCGTGTGCCACTCTGTGTCTTTGAGCATGAGTGGAATGTACTCTCTGTTGGACTTGTCGACTTGTCTTGGGTTCAATCATAGGGATCGGGTTACTAGGGATTGCCTGCGACTCACATCGGCGTTACTGGTTTTGGGCTCGGTCGGATGCGGTGTATTGTATCATTTGTGAGATCTCTCAACAGGGTTTGGGATGGGAGAACTCTTGATGAATTATGACTATGAAGGTTGGTGGGCAACTAGTTTCGCCGGGTTGATGTTACTTGAGCTCAACCATGATGATCTAGGTGTGTGACTGGTGTTGACAAGCCGTTCATTAAAACACAAGCGCTCTTTTCAGAAATAGGGGTATGTGGACCAACTTATGTGTACCAACTGCTGCCGCCAAAGTTAATAAAATAAACGCATAGAAAGCATACCCCCGTTCTTGATTAGACACAACAACGCCTGGTCCATTAATATGCCATAAAATTTCGTTCTGGCGAGAAATCAAAAGGCCGAGAACATTCCAGTTTACAATACAGTTCAACTCCCATAAGCCAAGGAATCGTTTTTATCGTCCCCTTCCAGGACCCTATGAAATGAAGTGCAATGTTAGGAAAGATCGAATGCATACTGGTTTGTGGGAGGCAGATAGGAATGGAGGCAAAACTTACGAAAATTGTTTTACGAGATAACCTTCTCCGCCGTGCTCCATGTCAATGTTATAGACATAGAAACCACCGTCACTCGTCACGACCATGACCTGCGGGCTACTACTACTCATCGCAACAACGCTGCGAAGAGGGCCAGACGGGGATGAGCCCGAAACGCGTGCTGCACCAGCAACAGCCGTGGACTTTGGAATTTTGATGTAGGCAAAGTCTCTCAGCGGCTCCCACATCTCCGTGACGGATTGTGGAAGATATGATCCTACGACTCCAGCGACTCCGCGACCCATGATCTGTGAAGAGCGTCGGAATATGTTGCTGAATGAGCCGCTTTGCCTCCGGTGTCCCTGCTTAGCGCTTTCGGGGGGACTAGTGCTGTTGCCTGCGAAATCAGCAGCGTCGCTTCTGGGAGACTCGGTTGCACTGTTGCCAGGCGAATCAGCGTCGTCATGACTCCGCGCTCGTGACCATCGGTCATGCCTTGGAGAGCTAGGGGACTCTATCGGCGCGCCGGCCGGGGTGGTATTCCCAGGTGGAGAACCAAGGCGGAATATATGGACAGTATCCGAGGTAGACGAGACGCAAAGCAGTGTAGAGCTGAGATTGAAAGACATGCTGTAGATTGTGGAAGGGTAGGTTCCTCGCCTGAACTGGTACAGCTTTTGCCCTCGAGGCACGGAAAACACACGGATAATAGTGCCTGTCTCGCTAGCCGTTGCTAATAGAGTTCCTTCACTATTGAGACAAATGCAGCACAACGGCGAGCGGTGCGCCTCAATGACATTGACAGCCTTGAGGGTCAAAGTGTCAAATACAAGAACCTCCCCTGATGTGGGCGCAACATATGTCGATTGTGGGGGCGCATGGGAGGGCCTTCTTGCGTCCGAATCCTCTCGCGGTTTGGGCAGTGGATACGCAATGAAGCAATTCTCGGACGATGGGGACAGTGCGCAAATGGCAGACGGATTTGGGGAGGTAGGAATCGTATAAAGAAGGCTCATATTGCTGATGTCATACAGGTAGATTTCCTCCTCGAGAACAACAGCGAGTCGTTTTCGGTTCAGTCGTACGGCCAAGACGGCTGAAGGGAAGGTGAGTTCACATATGACGGATGCTCTCTGCAGCGGTAGGCGTATTCAGCACACGAATCTAGAGAACCAAGTTTACGGATAGACGCATACCTTGGTGTTTTGTATTATCAGGTGGCGAGGGGACAGTATCAAAGCGACGAGAGAGGTTGAGAAGAGCATCTCAATAATCGCGATATTCCCATCATCACTGCTAAAGATTCGGGAAAATGGATCGGTATGGTAGATGCGGAAGCCTTTTGAGGTGCCTGAGGGGTAAGAGACAGCACATTAGTTTGGTTCAAATTAGGCAATGGAAAGAATCGCAGGACTTACCGACAGCAAGACAGCTGTGGTCCTGGTTGAACGTGATGAAGTTCAGGGTTGGGTTCGCCATGTTGAACGTCGCTGGGGTCTCCCGGCGGAGTCGAGCTGGAGGACTTGTAAGGGAGACCCAAACAGCGAGTTTGACGAGCTCGCTAGGCGGTCCAGATAATCTGGACAGAGCGGGAACGTATCGCGTGAATGTGGTAATGCGACTGCCGTAGTGGTGGACTCGCAACGTACCTATATGAGATGGGAGGTCGGTAGGAGGCTGGCGAGCTGGAGGGAGCTGCCTCGTCACACAGAATGACGTGTGGGGATAATGGGGAGGGGTTAGTTAATAGTCGGCGGACCCGCACTACTGCCTAACACAGGTACCTCGCACGCTAAATAATGCCTCGCTGCCAGTGTGCCCTCTTGTTCGCACGCGGAATCTGGAAAAGCATCTTTTGGTGAGGGTTGGAGGGGGAAAAATCGGACATCACTAAATCATGATCCGTTGTGTTCTCCGTGCACCGGCTGAGTATGGATACCTAGCCTACTGGTCTTATTCGACTCAAGTCTGTATTTTTCAATCAGCTCAAATACGGAATACATACATCACACACATTCGCAAGTCCATCTTGTCAATTCTCTCTTTTGGCGATGGCTATTCCATCAGCAGCTTCAACACGGCCGGCGGCCGTCAGGTCGCAAGCCCTCGATGACTTGATTATGGGGGTAAGACGCATCTGATTGTCCTGGTAGGGTTGGAATAGAACGAGCCGTATCCGCCAGCCCAACTCTATACTGGCATCCGAATACCTCTTCAAATGTGCAATTCTTCGTAGCACGTGTGACTGACACCAGAAATGCTACAGACAAACAGCAGCAGTATTGTCTCCAAACGCAGTGTCGAACGATTGTATTATCCGGATGAGCCACCTTTCTTTCGCTATTTCGTCAAGAAGTTCCAGAGAAGAGCGCCGCTTATCAACCGGGGCTACTGGCTCAGACTCAGAGCCATCGATACTGTTGTGCGCCGGTTTATCACACAGGAGACGTGCAAAAAGAAGGTGGTCATTAACTTGGGCTGCGGCAGGTGAGAATAGGCGCATTAGAGGCTCAGGAATGCTACGGAAAATCCAATCTAACAAGTCTATCCCCATCCTAGCGACGTCCTACCATGGCAATGTCATGCTCGCTATGGTGCGGCTAGTGACGATGTTCTCTTCGTCGATGCAGACTATCCTGATCTCGTACGAAAGAAGCGCACTATCGTGCTCGAAACCCCTCAGCTGCGACATCTTTTGGGCACCAACTTTGTCCTAGGCGAAAATGAGGAGGATCACCTGCTTCTCCGTAGTGACAAGTACTGCCAAGTGGGCTGTGATCTACGACAACTCGACGCCTTCCGGGCTACGTTGGAGTCGTTCCTTAGTCTTTCTGACTGTGTTGTTCTCTTTGTTGCTGAGGTTTCTGTGACTTACATGGACACACAGTCTGCCGATGCCCTGATCCAGTGGGCAAGCTCAATTGGCCAAGGTGAGCCCAGCTACCTACCCATCAACCCTGTATTCTACTATTCAGTCTTAAAATCCAAACCATACAATGTTTCAAGTCACTCCCTGTCTAATGGGATGAGCTTTTACGCTAATGTTCGTCAGCTGAGTTCTGTCTCTTGGAACAAATACTACCTCATGGACCAGACCATCCATTCGCGCAAACCATGCTTCGTCACTTTGACAAACTAAGCACGCCTCCTCGTTCTGTTGGTCAATACCAAACTCTCGAACAACAGGCTGCCCGGTTTCAAACACGTGGCTGGCGGCATGTAGACATATGGGATTTGTGGCAGGCTTGGTCAAGTGACCTATTCGTCAGCAGCCCCGAAAGAGCAGCCCTGGACGAGGTAGAGCCCTTTGATGAGTGGGAGGAGTTTATGCTGTTTGCACGGCACTACTTCATACTCCATGCCTCGGCGACCCAACCCAATGCTTTACAATCCGGGGATGGGGAAAGGCCTTACGATGCAAATGGTGAGCCTCAGCTTGAGGTTGAGATCGAGGTTACCGACAGGCCAATTTTGAAAGCCCCAAAACGCCGTTTTGGGAATGCAATGGTCATCACCAATGTCATGGGACAGCGGCATGTACTTCACATGATGGGCCTGGACACTAATGGCAGAGCCGCCACTTACGATGTCTTCTCGCTTGACGGAAAATGCCCACCTCCTGAGATCCCTCTCAACGGACCTCTCCCCCGTGTTTGTTACACGTTGACTGACCTGGGTGATTATGGAATTTTACTCGTGGGCGGCCGTACGTCTCCGGCTTGCGCGTTATCGGATTCCTGGCTGTTTACAAGAGGCACCGACTGTCACTGGCGAGCAATGCCAAGACTGCCTATTCCACTCTTTAGGCACTCCGCTGTTCGATTAGGAGGTTCTTACCTTGTCCTAGTCATTGGCGGTAAAACCGGGTCATCACAGATTTCAGAAAATTGCTTTGTTTTCCACCCTGAATGTGGCTGGTTGAAGTGCCAGATATCTGGAATTAGACCTGAGCCGTCATTTGGTTCCATTATATGCACCTCATCTGAGGCAATGTATACAGAGGAGGTATTTCACGGAGTGTTGGCTGGCGGAATAAATAAATACGGTCGCATCGTCACTAAAAAGTATTTATGGCGGGTTGAGATGACTGATGATCAGGTGAGTTCGTCTCCTCCTCTATCATTTATTGGCTAAACAAGCCTTACCTGTCCTGAGCAACGCATCTTTCCATCAACCATGGCAAGAGCTGACTGATTTTCTCAGCCGAATATAAAGTTTTCAACTCTTGAGACCGATCCTTCTGAAAAAGACACTCTATCATTGTTCGGTGCTAACGTTGTGGATATGGATTCTTATGCCGTGATCTGCGGCGGTACGGGGGCGGATGCCTCCTCACAAGGCCAGGACATCAGGACCATAGCTGTCTCCAACAGTGGATATCAAGTCACTGGTACTATCCGCCCAAAAGACAGCAGTCAATGTATGCCATTCATGATCAGGTCCTCTGCGATCAGGGATGGGAGCAGCAGCATACTAGTTGTTGGTGGTGGTGCAACTTGCTTCTCAATGGGTACATTTTGGGAGCCTGGCGTCTACAGGATACACCTTCCTCACAAAGTACCGGGATTTGCCTCTGCAGAACTCGCAAGGCGTAATCCCACAAGATCAGATATCCAGTTCGTGGGGCTGCACACGTTTACTACCATCAGCCACAACAATGCCGAAGTTGTGTGTACATCAGCTGCGAAAGCATCCGTAACCACTGTGCCTCGCATACAATTGGATTCAACTGAAAAGTTTCACGAAATTCTCCGAGATGGAAGGCCAGTCATCATAGAGGGCTTGAATCTAGGACAATGCCTACAAAAGTGGACACCGAGCTACCTGGTAGAACAAGTGGGTTCGGACCAAAAGGTAAGGGTCTATTGTGGAATGACGATGGTCACAAAAAGAGCTGACAGATCTAGGTCGTGGTGCATGAGTGCCATAGAGACACAGAGAAGATGGATTTCAACAGCAAGAACTTTAGCTATGTGACAGAGTCATTTGGGAGCATCATGGACAGGGTCCAAACGGGGGCTAGGTTGTACCTGCGTGCCTTATCTCGGGACAAGCCATCTGAACTGCCAGCGAGGATGGAAGAAGACTTTCCACGATTGGCAGCAGGATTTTCCTTGCCGACAGAGTTGGACTATGTCAAAGAACACCTTTTCAGTTCTGTATTGAGGGTATCTGGACGGGTGAATATGTGGCTGCATTATGATGTGAGTTTCCTTCTTTCCATCTGACCATTTCATACGTTGTATCAATATCAACGGAGCTAACATATAACATATTGATGATTAGGTTATGGCGAACGTTTATGCACAAGTAGTTGGATCTAAGCGGATGATTATATTCCCACCGAGCGATGTCAGACACCTGTCCTTTGCTCCTGGAGCATCCAGCTCTAGTTTGGATGTCTTCTCTATGCTAGACCCTCCGTCATCCTCGCTGAGTGGCACACATCCACAGGAGGCGATTCTAAACCCGGGAGATGTTTTGTTATTGCCCGCGATGTGGCTCCACACCGCCACGCCAATGTCAGACATGAGCGTTGCAGTTAATGTCTTCTTCCGCGACCTAGAAAGCGGCCATTACTCTGCGGGTCGGGATGTGTATGGAAATAGGGACCTGGAAGCGTATGAAAAGGGCAGACAGGCCGCGGCGCGAATCAGCAAGAGCTTCCAGCAACTGCCGTTGGAGACAAGACGGTTTTATCTCTCACGGATTGCGGACGAACTGCTGCAGGTTGCGGAGGAGAGTTCATGAGGACCGTCACCTGGATGACAATGCTACGCTGTAAGTTACGGAGTAAGTCAACTAGTCTATAATGAACTACGAATGTTGGAATGGAAAGGAACAAAAACGAGCATTTCTCGTATAACTGCAGACTTCTGATTGGTGGTAAAAAATATAGGCCGAGAATGAGTGCCAAGCAAAATAATCGCATTTGGCATCTTTGAGATCTGGTAAATGTATGTAATACTACTAGCACCTACTAGTAGACGACTACTAGGATGGGTCGGGCGGGTCACAATGACGCTATTCTGCTGCTCCTAGAACTTACACTTACACTTTGCTTTCAACTCCTCACTCATCCTGGTTCACTAAACCAAAGTAATCACCGTTCTATGCACAGAAGGAGAAATAGAGGAGGAGGAAACAAGAAGAACAGCTGCAAGATTGCTTCTATTACTCGAATCAACCGTGTTCAGCTTTGCGGTTGGCGATTCCGATCGCCATCTTCTCCTCCCTTACTGGCTGGCGCTAGTAGTGGCGTTTTCCATTCCAAGTTCTCTCACACTCTCAACACCACCACTTAATCATCCTCATCGTCGTCTTCAATCGTTATCGTCCATTGCCCAACAGCCAAGCTCTGTTGAGTCCAACCGCGAGTGGCTGAGGCGAAGTGAGATTCGGCGAATGGCTTGACCGAGCCAAATCTGCTTCTCTAACAACAGATCATGCCTCTCGGGGCATCTTCATCCCGCTGGGCTCTGCGGCGTCTGCTGCTCCCCGGGACGGTCATCACCACCGGTGCCGTAGTGGCCTACAGCCTCCGGCCGCGAAACATCCCCGGATCCTCATCGCCAGCCGTGCCTCCGCCCACCTACGGCCCGGATGGCGCCCTGAATCTGCCCCGGTTCCCCCACATCAAGTCGCGATCGGAGCAGTTGACTGATCTGCGGAGGAGCAACAGCAACAACAACAACAGCAGCAGCAGCAGCAGCAGCAATGCCTGGCCTGGAACTGAATCCGAGCCCGCTGAATATGACATGCTCGTTATTGGCGGCGGAGCCACCGGCGCTGGCGTGGCTCTCGATGCGGCCACTCGCGGCCTGCGTGTTGCTGTGGTTGAACGCGATGATTTCAGCAGTGGCACCAGCAGCAAGAGCACCAAACTGGTCCATGGCGGCGTTCGCTACCTGGAAAAGGCTGTCTGGAACCTCGACTATAGCCAGTATCAGCTCGTTCGCGAGGCCCTCAAGGAACGCAAGTACTTCCTTCAAACTGCACCCCACTTGAGCATGTGGCTGCCCATTATGCTTCCTCTCGACAAGTGGTGGAAGGCGCCCTACTACTGGGCTGGCACCAAGTTCTACGACTTCCTGGCTGGCAGTGAGGGTATTGAGACCTCCTATTTCCTCACTCGCAGCAAAGCACTCGAGGCCTTCCCTATGCTAAAGTCAACGGACTTGGTAGGTGCCCTCGTTTACTACGACGGTGCTCACAATGATTCGCGCATGAACGTTTCTATCGCCATGACTGCTGCCTTGTATGGTGCCACCGTCGTGAACCATGCCGAGGTCACTGGCCTTCTCAAGAACCAAGATGGCCGCCTGTGTGGTGCTACTGTCCGGGACCTCATCGCCGAGCGCGATGGCCGTCCTGGGGAAGACATCGCTATTCGAGCCAGGTGTGTTGTGAATTGCACTGGTCCATTTACCGATTCGATTCGCAAGATGGATGATCAACAGTGTAAGGAGATTGTTGCCCCCTCCTCGGGTGTTCACGTCATTCTGCCCGGTTACTACAGCCCTGCCAAAATGGGCCTCATTGATCCATCCACGTCGGACGGGCGTGTCATCTTCTTCCTGCCCTGGCAAGGAAACACAATTGCCGGTACGACAGACTCACCATCAGCCATCTCGCAGAATCCGCTCCCCGACGAAGAGTCCATCCAGTGGATTCTGCGGGAGATCAGCCAGTATCTGTCGCCTGATATCAACGTTCGACGCGGTGACGTACTGGCGGCTTGGTCAGGTATACGCCCCCTTGTCAAGGATCCAAAGGCCCGCAACACCGAGTCGCTCGTACGCAACCACCTGGTTGACATCTCTGCCTCTGGTCTCCTGACGTGTGCTGGTGGAAAGTGGACTACCTATCGCCAGATGGCAGAGGAATGTGTTGACGCCGCCGTTACCGAGTTCAACCTCCAGACTCGGCCAGTGGCGAACGCCCCTCGAGTCAGCGGTACTGATATAGTGGATGATGGTGCCATCCTTGATGGCTCCTGCCAGACGCACAACGTCCGGCTTGTCGGGGCGCACGGCTATAGCAAGACTCTCTTCATCCCCCTTATCCAGCACTTTGGTGTCGAGACCGAGGTGGCCAAACACCTTGTGGAAAGCTATGGAGATCGGGCCTGGACAGTTGCAGAGCTTTGCAAGTTGACAGACCAACGGTTCCCCGCCCGTGGCGAGCGCATCTCGCAACTTTATCCCTTTGTCGACGGCGAGATCCGCTACGCCGTTCGCCACGAATACGCCCAGACGGCCGTTGACGTGCTCGCCCGACGCACCCGCTTGGCCTTCCTTAACGCCCAAGCCGCCCTTGAGGCGCTTCCCAATGTTATCGATGTCATGTCGCAAGAGCTCAAGTGGGACCGTCGCCGGCAAGAAACGGAATGGACAGAAAGTGCGTGTTCTCCCCCTTACGCCCTATAGCACATGAGTCAAACCTCTGTTGGAACTACGGATCGTTGCTAACATGAGCACCGCCACCTTCTATTAGCACTCGACTATCTCAAATCCATGGGCTTGCCCCAACCCATGCAAACAGCGACGCGTAAGCAAGTAGAGCAAGGCAAACTTGACTTTTTGAACTCATTAGAGTGGAACATGTATTCACGTCACAACAAACCAGCCGAGGAATCTTAGGCTCCCGCAAAACACCATGTGAATTTTCATGGCTTTTTTTCCCCCTTGATTGTTATTGGCTTGTAGGTGTCTGGGGGAGCAGCGCCACATCGGGACTTTCGGGAAGTTCATTATTAGTTGATGCAAACGTGTATCTTGGAGTCCTGGGAGTCGCGGTACATACAAACTACAATCCCCATATTAATAATATCAGGCAGATGGATCTGGCCATGTAGATGTAAAGGACACGATAGAGGGAATAGGAGAAGGCGCCGAAGAGATGATCGGAGTCTCCAGCTTCTCCTTGCCGCTTGCCGAGTTCGCTGCTTACTAGGTATCTCTCTATTTTCAGTGATTTTAGAATATCCCGTCAGTCGCTTATCGCCCCTTACTAATTCTCGTTCGTGTACGGAGTATTAGGATCTATTCCAGTTTGTGCCGGGTGTGGAGTGGCGCCAGGCTGTGGGATACTATTATTGACAAATCACTGCATGACGTCGTGTCTCCATGTTACAAGAGCTGCGGTCCTAGCATGTACCGCAAATAATGGTTTCTTGATTCAGAACATCATTTGAAAGAAATATACATGACCAGCCATGTCCAAAACCTCTCGCGAGGAAGGGTATCTAGGCATCCATTCACCCACCCGTCTATCCACTATTAGGTGTAGTAGCCATGACATGCAGTGTCTTGCCCACCAACAGTAGCCGTTGCCATGAGCGAATCCCAAATCACCGTTCAATGCCGCCCATCACCCAAAGTACGCCAGATAAAACAAAATACAGGACAATGCACACAGTGCCAGGAGCATCTTCCCACCATGCCTATCCCAAATCGTGCGACCATTAGTGAGAACAATAATACCAGTTCGAAATGAAACGCCAAAGGGGTTAACCCGTTAATAACCCTTGTTGCCCCTGTAGTTGCCATGCCAGTAAACGCCGTTCCCAAAGCCCAGCCTGTCATATGATTCCTGGTATAACAAATATGCCGTGTACGTTGATCGTGACAAGATGAGAATGTTCAAAACAAACAAATCCAGGGGGTCCTGGATGCCGATATTCATAACACGTGACTTCAAATGCGAGCTTCTAATTCTCGCAGAAATTGGTCCAGTCTTTGTGACTGATCTTTCTCGATGCACAAGAAATGTTCATGTCGCACGGAGAACAGTCTGGTCTAACTGATTGATGGTTCGAGTCATGGCAAGCGGGTTGTTGTGCTGCCACTCTTTTGAGAATAAGATATTAATTCCTGAATTTGAATCTGCTGTTCCACTCGGTCTCCCATCCGTAAATGTTGGGGTCTGGGGCCTTGTAGCAATGAGCCTGAGGATCGACGAAGGTGGCCGCGCTGTCAGCATCAAAATCTGGATAAGGCTGAAGGTAGTTGGAAACATCAGTCAACAATGGCAATTTTTTTGGTGCATATGCCGACTCGG
This sequence comes from Hypomyces perniciosus, assembly GCA_008477525.1. Lineage (NCBI taxonomy): Eukaryota > Fungi > Ascomycota > Sordariomycetes > Hypocreales > Hypocreaceae > Hypomyces > Hypomyces perniciosus. Next base: position 3,813,816 of record SPDT01000003.1, read on the forward strand.
AATCCAAGGAATCCATGGAACAATTCCTCAAAATTGAATCCTCAGCGAACGGAACAAGTCCACGAAGGCCCCTCGATCTAAGCAGAGTCCATCTTGCTTTTTGTAGCATCGGCATGCAACGCTCGTTTCGGATAGAACTCGATTTCCCGACCGTGCCATCTGTACAGCATCGAATTGGGCGCCCAAAGTCATCGTCCTGTGTCATTCTGCAGCGTGGAGCAGTGGGATATGAGACCCGACAGCCATGTTGCAGTGGCTCCCTCAAGGAAAAGAGGCCACAGGTCGTAGATGCGTCTTCGCAGACGGCAGCTTTGGGAGGCCCTGATGATGGCACGGCCAGTGACCTTCATAATGAATGGCCGCTGGTCTCGCCGGAATCAGCACCTGACGACGTCGGGGTTGTCCGCCGGTTGGCGCTCTTGCGGCTGAAACCCAACTTGGCCCCGACTTTCTTCCAGCCTTTGTTGTGAGCAGCAACAGCACGCTGAAACCCGCCGGGGGAAGTGTTGAATGTCCATTCAGAGGTGGGAGGGGTAGTAGGGGGTGTCATAGGCTCCATCGCGGGAGGCGAATTACCATCGCTATCATCTGTAAGGCCCTCGGAGTCGGCAGCTTGCGAGATTCCACTGCGACCGGATGAGAATTTTGGTGAGCGGACGGGCACATTGGTGTGGGCCTCGGATTGCGAGGGGGTGACTGATTGAAGAAAGGGGACAAGGAGAGAGTCGTTCATGAGTTCGTATATTATACGGCCGGCTTCGTCCAGTTCGGATGGATGGGGCGGAGAAGGCCCGCATGGAACGCGGAGAAGGCGATCTCGGACCTGAGCGGGGATGTTGACTTCGCGGGGAGCGCAAGGAATGATGTAGACCTGCATCAACTTCTCCCACCAGCTACAGACCCGATCCTTGCCGTCGTGTGAAGGGTCCTCCTCGGCAAGCAATTGGTTGTAGAAAGTGGCGTATCGTTGGGAATCCAGAGTAAACTCCAGTGTCTCCATACAGTGATTCTGAGAAAGGTAGGCCATGAAGGCGCTGAGGGTATAGGGGGGAGAGGCAACATCGAGAAGGATGTCTGTGAGTGTTGGAGGCCGGCTAGCCATGGTGGATCGTGGGCAGGAAGCCTCTAAGGCGGAGACGAAACTGGCAGGCCGTGACGATGTATAGTAATAAAATTCGTTGAAGTCGTCAAAAGCAGACAAGGGTCGTGGGGAATGTTCCGAACTCGGGGTGAGATGGGCTGGAGGAGAACGCCGTATCCTCGGTTTGACCATGTCTAACCGCAGTTATACCACACGGTTCTGCTTATCCCAAGCTGCGGTCCCGGAATTCGAATCGGTCGGGCGGTCGGATTATCTCAGTCTACGATAGTCGGGCGAATGAATTAATCGTGTGAGGGAGAGGACGACGACACAAGCAGGAGCAGAAAAGCGGCGGTTGAACGGGGAAGCTGTCCGCGTGATGCTGCTGGTGCTGATGATAAGTGGGCGAAGACGAGCGGGCGGGAGGGCGTGTCGAAGCAGACTTTAGTAAGCGAGCGAGCGAGCGACAGAATGGCGAAGAAGGTCGATGAGTGATGATCCCGTGGCTTGCGGATTGCTGGAAAGTTGAATTATTTTGGGGGAAATGGCACGGTGTAGGGGCTGGCAGTCTGGAGGAGGGAGGTTTGTTCGTAGTGGGCGAGGAGATACTTTTGTACGAGTACTGTAGGAAAGTACCTGCTGTAGGTCACTCCGTCTGCCCCGAGCGGCGAGTCGAGTGATGGGCAGCGGGGAGAGTGGAGCGGCGTGCCAGGCAGAGTGGGGATGAGTTGTAGCTTGGCCTCTACTTGTACGAGTAGTACTACATTGGTACTTGGCTGCGAGCTAGTAGTGCTACACTGCTACTACTACTAATAATCCTCGTAAGGCCTGCAACTATGAGTACTGCTTCTGCTACCTGTACGAGTACTCACAGAGCAGGGTTCGGGAGGTGGGTGGGCATCCGGCAGCACGTTATGTGAGTAGGAGTACTTCGTAGAAGTACAGACTATAACGAGCACGAGCGAGCATCTGCCAGAGATGGGGACAGGCAGTGGCAAGGTACAGACTCTAATACTCGTCCTGTTAGTACTTACTAGTTGTAGCAGCAGTATGGATGTAGCAGAATGTATCATGCCAGAAGGGATAGGTAACTACATACTATAGGGAGATGGCGCCAGTCTCATCGTGAGGGAAGGGGCTCAGGCGCCAACAAAGCATTTGCCGCCCGTCTTTTGCTTATTAAAACAAAGATCATGCAACGGGAGAAAACCCCCTGGGTTGCGTGACGATGACGGAACCGGCTCCGTCCAGAGAGTTAGGCAAGGCAAGATTTGAGACTTGGGAGTACGAGACAGAGGAGGGAAAGCGGGGGTCACACTGTGGGCATGCGATCCAAGGGGAGGCATGTATCCCGTGTTACGAATGCTTCTAGATCCCATTGTACCTCCTTATGCATGAGCTCGTACGAATCAGAGCGACGAGGCTCCAGCAAGGTACCTGCTCGTAAACGGTGGCGCTATCTTGAGTCACACACCGGGCTCAAGAACATCAGAACGAGAGACAGTGGCGTGCGGAAATGTTACTCCCCCCCTGGGAGGGACAACAAGGTCCTCGTCACTGATCAATGCTGGGGGAAAAAAAATCAAGAGCCCAGCGTGACTGCGCCGCGCGTCGGCGATAGCGGCCTCTGCGGCCACTGGAACCACTAGAAGCGCACTGGAAGTCTATCCTAAAGCGAAGGGACCACTGGAAGATGGCTAGGGTCTCCACCAGAGGGTCCTCCGGGTGCCGCTAGAAAGGCACTAGAAGAAGCCTCAGTGGCCATGGCGCACGCTGGAGCACGCTGGAGAGGGGGTGGACCAAGGGCGCGGGCGCAGTGTCGTTGGCCAGGAGGCGGATCGCCGGCCCTGATTGGGTGGCTGAGGCTGTGTGAGTGCCCATCACATTTCCATTCCCATCCGTGGCCATCATGCCGTCATGGACCCGTGTCAGGCAGGACATGGTGGATGATACATGGTGACTCGTCGATGCTGGCGGCCTGCTTTGGTCCATGGAATCGTGTCAGTGTGTAAATAGAAGAAGCCCTTCTTTGGGTATCAATGCAAGCCCAAAAGAACAAAATGGATGGTGGCACGTACGAGAACGAGAATGCATTTGTTTGCAGCAAACGCACGCGCTGTGCAGGGGTCCCACGTATTTCCACCTTGAAGCACATCTTCGTACGGAGTAGAGTAGTACTTCGTAGACGTCCTCCTATTGAACTGTCTGGGTGAAAACACCACGCGAAGGCACGCATACATGGTGCGTACATGCTTATGTATATTGAGACCAAGTTACACATGCAGGTTGTACTATTGTATAGTGCGCACTATTCATGGTGCTAGCATGTACGGAGTACTCGTATGTAGTAGCATTCGTATCTGCCATTGCACGGCATGGCTAATGGTTGATAATAGAGGCTATGCATACCGGAACGGCAATGGAAGGGGAAAAGAAAAGAAACTACCTAACCTAGGTACACAAAGACCAAAAATACTATGGGAATACTAGTACTACTCTAGTACTACTACGGAGTAGTAGTTAATACCCAACCCAGTGAGCTCAGTTTGGCTGGCCTATTGCTTTTTCTCCTGCGCGCCTCACTTTGGGACCTCCCGCACCAACCACCAGGAAAGGGGGATCTCATATCACTCGTCGATGCCTTATGCCCTGCGTAATACCTGACCAACACTATCGCCATCCATCTACGAGTACGGAGTACTACATGTACATACATATATACTTGATCCACGGGCGAAAGTCCATTAAACCTAACTGGATATTAATGGCCGACCATTCCGCAGTCTCTGCGGACAACTCGAGTTCTGAGCAGTAGTAAGGCGGCGATATGCGAGCAGACCTCGCCACGGGGCCGTTGGTGACTTGTCATCGCGGCTTGCCCGTGAATCCAATACGGCACTTATACAGCCAAGTGCTGATGAATAGTAGGAGTGACTCCGTAGTAGCTGTAGCTTTGAGTAGTCTTAAGTAGCCTTATGCTAAGACATACGAACCCTCATTCCTCGCGTGGCTGACAGGAGGTTTAATGAGACACATACGAAGCAGTACTCGTAAAGGATTTCATGTGAGAAAGCCGCTGTTCTCGCCAGCTGTCAAATCACCAGCCCGGTCAATCTCGAGGCAATTATTGAACGGGTGGCTTCGCCCAAAGGACGCGATGGGGGACTGGCGCCAATGCAGAGGCATCCGAATCGCGAATGGTGTCTCATCGCAGCGAAGCCCATCGATGGCGCCTCCGTAGCTACGAGCGAGTACCACTACCACTAGTACTACTACGAGTACTACGATTTGTTCCTCTTTTCGTGCACATGCAGAAGAGGCGCGCTCCTCGTTACCAGGGGCCCCTGGTCCCAAGGATGAATAAATCGAGATGCCGGTAGGAAGTCAGCCCTGGACCCGGCAAACAGGCCCTGTTCATCGTCGGATTTTTGATGCTGTCATTCGATCGTGGCAGTTTTGACCAATGTACATATCCGTAGCATCCTAAAGTTAGTTGTAAGGTTAACAATCCTGTCTTGTTGATGTGGACAAAGTGCAGCACATTCGCGCCGCCCGCCGTTCCCCGACCTTTTTCCTTCTTCCCACTCTTGTCATTTTTTTTTCACCAGTCGCCCAATCTCCTGCTGTCTCTCGCTTGCATGTGGCTCCTAGTACAGAGTTTTCTTTTTCTTTTCCATGCCCTGTTTTCCTTCTGCCTCCCTCAATGTGGCAGGCATTTCTCCACTCCCTGCCACGCCGTCATTTGTCCAAGTATTACTACTAGCTCGGTCGTGCCACACACGCAGCCAGCCTGAGTCGGGCGCCATCGTCTCCTCATCACGACTTCACAAGCCTGTTTTCTCCTCATTCTTATGTTCCCATCAATGATCCATCACAGCAGGCCTGCAGCCTCCGAAAAGATACCCCAATCTAGCCCTTTCCAGCGAAGATCGACAGCGAGCATGGTGTCACGTTTACACCCTATGTCGTATGTCGTACATACGAGTAGTATATATTCCGTATTGTATCCGTAAATGCACGCAGATCACACAACTGCCGTTTCCGATACGGCAAAGAGTGCCTCTTGCAAAAATGGTACAGGTACTACTGCATCTTGTGCTCTGATAATGCTTAATACGGAGTGTGCTGCAATAGTTCCTCTGCATCCACACAACGTACAGACACGTTGCTGTCCAACTGAGGGTATGGACATTCGAGACACCAGCAACAGACGAACGACGACGGTACACATTGTCACACATTGCTAGAACAACGCGTTTGCAGGCCCATCGTCCACCTCGCAGGGGCGTCTCGTCAAAGCAGACCGTTGAGAACTCGCCACGCTACTCTGGCCTGGCAACATTGGCCTTCCGTAGGCAACATCAAGCGTAGGTAGTACTATCACGTTTCGTCCCCCAGTGGCTGTTGTCGGTCATCATCCGACCTCACAAAGCATACGAGTTGGTAGTGTCGCTAAAAATACACACACGCGCGCAAACGCGATACTATTACTCGTAGCACTTCGTACCATCGTATGATAATACGACTCGAGAGCAGCCAAGAACCGGTCGGCGACCTAATGACTTTTTTTTCGACCTGAACTGACCTGACCTGAACCTGGTGGAGTTCAACCCATCGCCTGACCTGACTCGGTGCTCTGCATGTCGCCTCTATGGAGCCAGCCCAGGAGCGCGCTTCGAAGGCCAAGACTCAACAGAAGAGAAGTTTTTTTCTTTCTCTTCCCTTCCTCGTCGGCCTATTACTAGCAGATTACCTACAACTATATCAAAGGAGACCCGCCCATCTCAGTCGTCGGACTCGGCCGCCAATACCGACGATGATGGGGTTTTATCGGAAGAAATCGAACGTCAACGGCCCATCGTGATGAAACGAATCGTCCCGTCTCATTTCGGGACACGCCGGTGAACCCGCCGTCTCCATTTGCCCTCTTCTCGGCGCACGCATATCGACGGTTCGGAGGCTTCAACTAAAGAGCTCTGTGCCCTGTTACCCGGCAGTAGTTGCACAGTCAGTGCAAGGGAATGCTGCCGGCCGTGGATCGGGCAAACGGAGAGTTGAGCCGTTTGCGTTCCGTGAGAATACTTCTAGAAGCTGAGTTGACTCGTTGGCGCGCGGCCCCTGAGGCCAGGACTGGAATGTGTCATTTTCTCCACCGGCTTCTCCGAGTGCGTCACTCTTCTTTTCTATTAGCGAATTTTCCAATCTCGAAAATTTTATCCTCTGGTCCGCTCCTGCTTACTATTGGGCAGGAGGAGACCGACATAATCTTGCGAATTGCAACTGCAACGACACAGCACAACCATGTGCTGGCTTGTATGGAGCACAAGCATCGCCAATGGACGCGCCCAATGCCCCTTGTCTGCATATTCGCCTCCATTTGGGCCGCCTCTGACTGCTGCACTGTTGATGTTGGTCCGTGAAGCTATCAAGATGGAAACGGGTGTTCTCGACTGCCTCCCCGTCCCCCCCGTTCGCCCAGACATTGAAGAGGATCCGAGAGGGAATACGCCGAGGGTATCACTACGGGCCCTCCGTTGAAAACCCACAATTTCAATGTATGCAGATGGGGACGGAACGGCGGGCCTGCATACACGGAGCCGCCGTATGGAGCACATGGAAGCAAATCAGCTGTTTTCTAGAACCTTTCCTGGCTTGGCCAAGCCAAATCAGTATCATCAACGGCTCCTAACCACACGGCGACGCCGACATCGTGGAACGAGCAACTCTTTGACAACGCTGCCTTGGTCTCTGCAACTTACATAATGCTACAGGTAAGTGGACCCCCCCTGCACCCTGCCCATATGTTAGCCATATGCAGAGACAGTCAGTCAGTCACTTTGCCTCCAAATGGGTAGAGCACCAACACCATTACAGGTAAGGTAGTAGTAAGTAGTACGTACATACAGCAGCGGTACCCTGCCTACTAGGTAAGTAGTGCTATGTAGAGATTCAGAAAGTACTGTAAATTCCCGGAACTACTTGGAGCATCAAGAATTCCACCGGGGGCCATCGGGGCCATGACTGGTAGTACTAGTAACCCTTGGTGTCACTGGCGTCTACTTCGTACACATCACCACAAGAATCCCATGGATGGTATAAGTTATTGGCATTCGCCTATCCTGAGGCACTACCTTGTAGACCTATGCTACCTAGCTCATCGAGCACCTAAAGCTACTCTGTGCAACCATCCAAATCCATTGCTAATGCTACTGTAACTATGCTATGCCTTTCCGTCCAGTGCCATGCCTTTAACGCCGTTCAACGCCATCCAATACATGCCGAAATGCTTAACGCAGCTGAATGTCACTTTCATGCCTCCAAAGGTCCAACTCTCCCTTCCACCCTTTATTCAGGAACATTGCCGCGATCCGACGTCTTTGAAGGGGCAAGTCGTCAGACTCGTAGGCCGTCATGGGGTCCAACCCCAAAGCAAGGCACACTGCATTTGTAATAACGTGAACACCACAGTCGTGACCGTTAATCTGTTTTGGTGTTTGTATTCCCTCCTCCACCATCTCCCACCCATCCACTCTGCCCATGACTTGCCGGACCCAGGCCAAGCCCACACGCAGGGCCACTTTATCAGACTTTCCAAAGGAATCAATGTGGAATACTTTCTTCTCGATGGGTCGGAGAACAAGTAACGTCCAGTGATTTCGACCGCAGATGGGTATGAACACCCCGTGAAGACTCTCAAAATTCTCCTTCGTCACGCCTTTCTTAGCAGTCCAGCTTGCGGTTGAAGGACCCCGGTCGAGCAAGAGCTTGTTGTAGAAGAAAGAGCTCATGAATACAAACTGGCGCTTCTTCTTTCCCTTCTCGAAAATCTCAAAATTCAAAGTCTCATTGAGCTCCTTCTCGAGTGCCGCAAGGGCCCCGTTGACTATTTGATCATCAAGCCATTCCGTCGCCTTCACCAAACGCTGAAAGTCGCGTTTTCTCAGCTCGGACCTATCACAAGTCGTGGCCAGGATCTTCTCCTGGTCCCTTTCGTCCATCGTATCCTCAACTGCGTACTCCCATTTTTTGCTGAGAGGTCTGACCACTTTTTTGTGAGGCCCCAAGAAGCTCCTCCTGGTGCGATCGGCATCCCTTTCCATTTGGAAGCAAAACTCCACTTCTTCCACCAGATCGAGTGCTTCTCTATGAGCCTCCTCCCGAAGCCTTCGCTCTTTCCTCTCGAGACGCTCTTTTTCCTCTCGAGTCTCCTTAAGAGTCTTTCGCATGTCCTCAAGATGCGTTTTTGACTGATCACTAATCTCGAGACGTTCGATCGACGGCATGGCAACAATTTCTTCGATGCGGTTGGAAGAAATGGTTTCGTCATTTTTTTCTTGCGGGAGCTCGTCATGGGTATTGTTTGATCGCATGTGGAGGGTTCGTGTCTGGCCAAAGTCCACCAACTCGCCAGAGTTCAGGGAGCGGTCCTCGCTGTCCGCCACATTGGCTCCCTGACTGGCTCGCAGCGGAGGTGACCCATGCAAATGAGCGGTGATTTCCAGCCATACATCGCCGGTATCTTTATCATCTGCACTCTCAGTTGGTGCTTGTGTAATCTGTGTGGATTTTTCCTCTGATTGTGTGTCGTCACTTCCACATTCGGTTTGTAGCTGCGTAGTCGACGTGGATTCCGGACGGGACCAATCGAATCGACGTTGGTTTTTGACGCGATCCATTAGAACTGACTTGAGTGGTGTAGTCGCCTGTGATAAGGACATGACTTCGGGGTCAGAGGATGAAGTAGTTCGAAGTGCATCTTCAAATTCATTCTCATCGGCAGGCTTGGATTGTGCTTCATGACTCTCTTGGCCATGCTGGGAGAAAGGAGACGAGTCTTCAGTGGGCATGAGCCGGCGACGTTTTGGCGCGTGATAACCTGGCAGGAAGTCAATACATGCGGCAAAATCAAGGCGAGAGCGACTTACTTCGTAGACCAAACAGCAACATTTCCTCCATGGCTGCCGCCACATGGCGGGCAATCATCATAACACATAGGCCGATTTCTACGACCACGTCGACACACAGGCGCTTGGAACGGTCACAGAACTTATTCCAGTTGCATTCTTTGCAACAAATTGGAAAACCTTCGTCGTCAAGGACGGTTTGGTGGTTATAGTCGTTAGATGAATCCCGGTTCTAGCGGGTTTCATCGACGTTAGATGCGGCCATTTTGAGAAAGAGCACGCGCAAAAGCACAGTAAAGAGCACGCGCAAAAGCAGTAGTAAAAAGCACTTGGGAAGGTAGTAGAAAGCACGTGAAGAGTAGTATAGAGCAAGTGTAAAGCAGTGAGCAAAGTTGTGGGTTGAAAAGTGTCAAGTTCGTTCTTGCAGATTGTCTGAACAGAAGTTGAAATTGAGGAGAGAGAAGAAAAGGAAGAGCAAGGACGAGGGGGGGATGGGGGTTCTTATAGTAGGAAAGACGCGTTGGGTGATCTGATCGTCGCGTCTTGGACGCCAACTCTCTTCTGCCTGACGCCACTTACCCTTCTGGGAGAAAGCCACTCGATTCTTGGACACCACTCGGTTGTGATGCGCCACTCGCTAATCGAGGGGTTGCTGTCCAATAAAGACGATCGGGAAAAAGGTCACTGAGGAAGTATCGCGTTGGCAAAGATCGGGCGCTGGAGGTCGCTGTGATGCAGGTGGTGATAGTTGTTGAAGTAACTAGAGGTTAGTGGATGTTGGCGGACGTTGGTGGATGAAATTCCCGAAGAGGGGCAGTCACACACCGCCCAATTCTGCCGCCGGGGTGCATGATCTGATTCCACTTCATGATTGGTCGATCAAAATTCCATATCCAGATAACCGTGGAAATTTACCCGATCTGGCAGCGCTGAGTAGACAACAATGACATCCAATGCCTGGCTGACAATGAGTTATCCGTGGAATAAGTGGTGATATCGTTATGTTTTAGGGCCTGTTTCATTGACCGCCCGAATGGCAGGCTTCAGCTTTCCTGGGAACCACGTAAGTACCAAGGACTTCCAGTTTGAATCTGCAGGTAGGTGTCATGTACTTAGTAGGCACCAAGAAACTAGTCGAGTGACAATCAAGATACAAAGTTCAAACAGCCAATTTTTTCAATCGACATCTCAGCGCATAAAGGGAGAAAGAAACGGCTTGTATTTCTCTGGAAATAATGTATACTAGCTAAAACTGACTAACCTTTATTTGAGCTCTATGCCATTAATGTTTAAGCACTTATGGTTTGTCATTGGGGGATATAACCTAGAGATTCCATGTACTACTAAGTACTGACCAGGTAGTAGTACCTGCGGCGGATCTGACTTTTAAGGTTTAGGTGTGGTTTCGGTACGTACTTCGTACGATCCAATACAGGTACATAAGCCTCTGTACATTAGAGGTACCTGGTACTCTCTGATAGGTACTGTACACCTTTAAACGCTGTTTATTCCCTGTTGTTTCCGACTCGGCAGAGTAGAGGCACCTACTATGCGAGAGGTAACGTGTACTAGGTGCAGAGGAGATGTGCATGAAAATGTAAACTACAACTCACAGGCAAATGACAGCACGAGTCGCTTTTCGCAAGGAAAACGCGCCACGGATTAAAACGGGTAACGCGTGTGCGCGTCAAGCACCAAAACAGACACACTGCATCATCTCGTTGCGTCATATGGTTGGTTACGTCATTCTTCATGGTCTACGGAGTATCTCCATCATTGTGATTCATGCCCTCTCCTAGCCACATTAAACAAGCAGTGGTCTAACAGTTAGTAGTAGTTATCTACATAAGTACAAACGCTTCCATCAAAGAGTTACTCCAAGGGTATCCATGAGAATAGGTACGAAGGACAACGGCAGCAACCCTCTTGCTCTGTGAGATCCCTTATAGTTGAGATGTAGCGCCTCCAAGCTTCTTGGTGCAGAAGGCGGAGAAATAATCATTCAAAGCCTCAATTGTTCCAGAGCCCTCCACCAGTGCAGCCACCATGCCAACGTAGCCATCCGGTCGAACCACAACAACACCACCCTTCTCCTCATGTAGACCCATCTTGGCGTGCGCCGGTGCCTCTGCGTTCGGCACACGACGGTCCCACCGATCATCGGCATAGATGTGGTCTCGATAGCGGGCTAAAACGTCGGGGGCATCCCGTGAGATCTCGATTTGGTGCCTCTTTGCTGCGAAAATGGTGCAGAGCGTGAAAAAGTGACTATGCGGGTTATGCTTCTCGTGGTGTGAAACCTGGTCAACGTCTGACCGAGCATATGCTGCGTAAAAAGACTTTTTGCTGTTTAGGTGCTTTGCCAGATCGCGAATTGCAGTGCGGTTTTTGATTGGATTTCCGGCAAAAATGAAAACTCGAAACGATCCGTTGAGAGGCACCTCCTGCTCCAGGTGTACCACATTGGCATCGACAACCCTTGTGACATCTGAGCTTGTGAACAGACGGCCAGTAACCAGCTTAATACCATCTGGCTGTATGAGAGGCGACTGGGCCGGATGGCTTGGTGACCAGTTCAAGGCGTTGCCTTGATATGACACGCCGTATCCACTCGTAAACTCACACGATTCCTTAAAGGTTTTTATGAATTCGTTTTCAGCATCCTGGCCTGCCTTGGTTTCCGAGGCTGCCTGCACTTCATGCTGGGCAGGAGGGCGTTGAGAGAACAGTTTCGCGTATCTGTTATCGAAATCAAGAAGTGTTTCTGCCACGGCCTTTCGCTCAGACTCGTAGGTGGCCAAAATATCTCGTTTTGCAAGCCCACCCTCCACAGCGTGGATTTTCCAGGCCAAGTTGAGGGCATCAAGAAATGCTGTGTTCATGCCTTGACCGGCTTTAGGCTAAAGGTAAGGACCGGCATTTAGTATTCATAAGGACCAAACGTGAGCATATCGGTGTTACTACTTACGCTGTGTGTGTGGCAAGCATCGCCACCCAGAAAGACTCGTTCGTCCAAAGTGTACTTGTCCGAGATGCCCTGTCCGATTGGATATACGGAATACCACTCGACGTGCTCCCATTCAATGGAATAAGGTTGCAAAATCCTTTGAGCTGATGCCTGGACCTCGGCTTCGGTAGCAGTTCTTCTCGGGCTCCAGTCGGCGTCCGTTGAAGAGGCGATCTGGATGTAGAGACGGACCATGTTGTCCTCACGGGGGATCACCATAATGGAGCCGTGCTGGCTGTGGATTGTACATTTCATCTGTTTCCGTGGTTAGTTCCAGGCATCATAAATAGCCATGAGTTTTCATGGAAGCCAACCTTGATATCGGGGAAGTCAGTCTTGACTACGCCATCCATAACACCCCAAACATAGGCAATAGGGTCTTTATGCTGAACCTGAATATTGAGCTGCTGCCTCACAAAGGACCTTGCGCCCTCGCCGCCAAACAGGTACTTGGCCCGCAAGGTCTCTTTGGCAGTGCCATCGACATGCTCCAACTCAACATGCACAGGATACTCAGGATTCTCGTTGCTGTCGGAGCGGAAGCCCTTGATGGTCCATGGTCGCTGGACCTTAACGCCATTTTTCTCGAGGTCGGCGATGAAGACCCGCTCGATGTGACCCTGGTGCAACAATGTGGTAAATGGATAACGGGCATCTATAAAACTCGGGCAACTGGCCCAGGTGCCCGTCCTGGCGATGCCTTGTCCAGACTCTGACGGATCCCAGAAGGCAACCTCGTACACGCGGGCGGGCTTGTGAGCCATGATGGCCGATTTCAGTCCCATGTTCCGTAATAAATCGAGAGAGCGAGGCTGGATTCCATCAGCTCGGCCGGTTGGCGTCGGCTCGGCTCTGTTATCAATGTGTCTGATGCGGTAACCCCATCGAGCGAGACATGTCGAGAGCATCAGACCGACAGGTCCAGCTCCGACGATTACTGAAGCAGCGAACATGTCAATATCAAACCCGGTCACCTGGCCAAGTGACCCGTGCTACCTGAGGAGGCGGGGTCGTACCGATATCATAATGATTAGATGTATCCGGGTCTCTGGTGGTGGACGACATGGCTGTTGTGAGAGAGAGGATGAAAAGAAAACAGTGGACAGAATGGCCCGAGATGAAAGACACGAAAGACGAAAGACGAAAGACGAAAGACACAAGACGTCTATTATCTGGTCACAACGATTCACCGGCGATGATCAAGAATGCGGCAGCTGGGGACATGACTGACGGGCGACCAGGTGATATTATATATCCGGAGCCCCGGGGGGCGGGAGCCCGGAGCCTGCTCCTGCAGCTCAGGCTCCGACCCGAGAGAGAGACCGAGAGGTGCCTTTGATGAGGCGTGTTCATGGCAGACATTGGCTTGCAGCACTAAAACCGGCATAGAATTCGGGAGCAGGGAGAAGGGAGTAAGAGTAGGACTAGTACGGGACCCATATCTTGGCAAGAATTGCTGACACAGGGTCCCACCCAGTACTACTACAAAAAAAGACCAGTTCAAGCTAAATCAGTGGATCGGACCCGTAAACGGTCTGGAGAACAGCGGCTATGAAGGATCGGACGTCGGACCATATTATGTCAAGTAGCATGTACTACGAGCACTAGTAGTTGTTTGCCCAAAGTTATTCCATCTTCCTTTTCCTCCCGTCCCTACTTACGTAGATAGGTATCTACCTGTGTATATGCACAAAGGCGTCTGAAGTCTGAAACACCTATTGCGAGGTAGTATTACGAGTTAGTACTACTAGTACGTACTATTACTACATACATGTAAAACCACATGGTGGATCGATAATGTCCTGTTGCTTTGCCTATCCTAGTCCGTAGAATTGTGGGGTTTGCGCCGCCGCGGATGCGGCAAAATGCAAAATGCAGAGCCATGGCCGGGAACAGATATCGGCACATGGTTGAGTGGGTTGGGGCACATCAATACGATGCATGCTTATGCCCATAATTCCATCTCTCCGCGTGAACCAGCACTACTAGCACAGCCTTTGAATGCATCCTCCATACGGAGTACGGAGTAATACAGTTAGGTCCTATTACTACGAGTACGCGCACCAAACAATAGTACTACTACCTAATACAAGCCGCAGTGTGTTGCAGTAGGTTAACTCCCGACTCGTTTGCCGCTACTTGTTCGAACAAGCTGAGACCGAATACACATGGCCTGCGGGGGGTTTGTACACAATAATCCGTCTTGATTGACAAGTGCGTGGATGAATCGTCGCTCTAGAAGAAAGAACAAGGCATAGACAGCAACTGAACGAGATCGGGATAATGAGAGTCGTGCCTGGTGCCCTCAGATTGCTCAACTCCAGACCCTCTGGACGAACGGAAACGTTCTCCATGGAATGCCTCTCAGCACGTCCGCCGCCGAAGCCCGAAGCCCTGATCTCCATTGTCTGGTCTCTCCGCATATCGGTTCTTGATCACGGTATATTTGGCATGTACTTCGCCTTCTGGCCAGCTCCACAATTCCCCCCTTTCTCCTAATCCCGCGCAGAGAACCGAAAGTTCAATGACTTCGACTCCACTAGAACCAAGGCCTCGACTGTCCCAACGTGTCAATCGTACTTCGTACACATCAACAACTACCCCGATGTGGCACCCATGGAGTGGCACGGAAGCCACTTCAGACACATTAAACGTGACTGTCAATCGATGCCGGTCGAAAATCGCAACTATACTCAATCCCCGAGCATCCGATCATCAAGTGCGGCCGGATGACTATATTCCCCGTGTGGAATAATCAGTGGTTTCATTGGTTGACATCTCTTGAATGGGAACTAACGTTTGATGCCTGCCTTGGAGTAAGCAGTTCCCAGTCACCAAAGTCAGGGCCATGGATCTGCAAGAGCTGGTGTGCTCGTAGAGGCTCCAATCGTACACCATACAACTGACTACCTCAGCTGTGAGAGGTAATAATCTTCGCCCAACAGCAGCCCCGACTATGAAGATCACAGTCCTCCCATGGATGCCTGACACGCTTTCTCTGGCAGTAGCACGAAGGTATCTGACTCCTTGGCAATGGGTGATGGACGATGAACTGTTACAAATAAAAGTTTTTGATTACCATTTATGTGGCCGGCATTTTTGGTAGCCTCAGGTCAAGATGCTGAACTTACTCGCACGTCCGCAACCACCTGTTCACTGCCCGGCCAACGAGGTCTCTGCAGCTGGCAAGGTGGTCTGCCAGCTGGACAAGACGAACAGAAGTTCCATAAACTTTGACTGAAAGAGGCCATTTCTCAAAAACACGTCAGAAATTCGTGACTCTTGTTTTTTTCCCTTTTCACAACCACGTCCGCTCTTTGCTACGCGGCACAGGAAATCAACGCCAATGCCGCCAAACAACTCGGTGAAGAACGAGGGTCAATATTCTGACCCATCTACGTCCTCGCAGACTCCTTCGCGAAGAAGTCATACGAGATTGTCTGCTAGAAGCCGCTCTAAATCCCTATCTCCCCGAAAACGTCAGACCAAGCAGCCGCTTCACATCCGCATGGATCTGACTGAAATGCAAATGGACAGGATCACTGATGCGTAAGACTCCATTGCAATGAGGACGCGTTTAGGAAGAAGAGCTAACTAGTTAAAGATTCACCCACAAGGTTAGCAGCAGTCCTTTGCCAAGCCGTCAGAGAGCAGATGCTACACCATCTAAGTTAACTCCCCGTGCTGCCAAGTCGTCTGCTGCCTTGCCTGAAGGAGGCTACAGCCCAAGCGGAAAAGGCGTAGAAATGCATCATGTTAACTCGCCGACGTTCTCTGAGCTCATGCCCGGTCATAACGCCGATCCGATTACCTTTAGCTTGGCTGAGCGCAGACGCAGGGAACCGCCAGCCCCGATACAGGTCGGTAGCGGTCGTTATGTTGCGAGAACACCTTTACGGCCTCGTATGGAGGCCGTATCTGACCTGGTATCGCCCCTGAGTCCGACAAAGATCGACAGCCCGAGGACTGGTTACGACACCGAACCATCGCTGTACTCCCCAGAGAAGTATTACGCAGCACAAGCAGGAAATCCTAATCTACGAGACAGTCCTTTCGACTACAATGGATCAACCATCAACGATGATGTTCTGGAAATGTACAAGAATTGGATGCACATTCGAAGCCCCGAGAATTCGCCCGAATCCATCAGTCGAAGACAGAACATGGAGCAGATTCCGCATCGCTCCACTAGAGCAGCCACAGAACTGAGGCGTCTTGATAACCCTCTCCCCCCATCGCCGCTGCCGCCGCGACCGCCACCCCCTTTGGCCGCACCACGTATGGCAGCGGCGTCAAAGGCCGACGAAGCTTCTCTCTTTTCCCCTCTTGCCCTTTACTTCAGGGGCCAAGACTTTCCCACTGTCAAGAAGGGGGAGAAAACGATGATTGGACAAAACGGATGGCTTGAACGCACCGAGAAAACCCCCAATAAAGGGAAGGCAACCCCACAGAAGAAAGCAAGCATTCTTGACAGCATCAAAAAGATAGCCAAAGATATGGTGAGTCGGCCGCTTGGCTAGCGGGGAAGAACGGGTCAGCTAACGGTACATAGTCAGAGTTACACCATCCGAATCGACGGTCCCAGCCAACTACGAAGGAACCTATCAACCCCCAGGTTTCCATCTCTCTCGATGCTAGAGAGCAGAGTCTACTTTACTGCGAGCTTGAGTTCCACCTCACAACAGCCCTTAATGACTACATAACTGCCGAACTCGATAAAGGCCATTTACTACCAGACAACTTGAAGAAGATATCGGATGGGTGGTATCAGCAGGGTCGTCCCAGAGTGGTGGGTTTTCGATATGACTTGGAGACTCAGTTGGAGCTTGTCAGTCTCCACATTGACGAGTTCAACTTCTATGGACGTCGTCAAAGCAACCCTGCCGAGATCGCCGGTCTGTTGCATGCCATGAAGGTAAATGCGCGATCTATGCGCATTCGAACATTCTGCCAGCCAGATTCTGTCATTGCAAAGCAGCTCGTTGACGCACAGTCCCTCTTCAACCTGATCAACGTCTCCAACTCTCAACAGATCGCATTGGCTGAGGTTGCACAGTTCTTCAAGGTAATTATTGAACGAGAGCGGGACTACCGTGGTCGGCGGACTGGCGAGAAGCGAGGGTCTAAGAATGAGCGGAGTGAACCAAGAGAGTCCCAGTGGGCCTCGCACGAGTAGTGGTGTGCACTGAAAGGGATTTTGGCAATTATGCGCTTTTGTATGACTGTATTGTCATTGGAATTTGACTGGCTCAACTAATAGTGGCTCTCGACTTTGAGAGAAAACAGCAAAGACGGAGCAGCAACATATTCCAGAAACAGGCAGCCCGATTAGGTAGGCAGGTGTTGAAGAGTCTCCTGATGTCAAGTGGCTTCATGCTGTGGATAGTAGCTGTCACACAGGCTGGTGCCAGTATGGAGGATCGAGCTGACGATGTTGTTGAAAATGTAAATTAAAATCAAATAAAGAGCATTGGCACACGAATTCAGAAGCCAATTTCATTTACACGTGGTGTCAAGGATCGATACAGTACTCCGTAAAGGGGAAAGAGAACTTGTACGTGTGATAGAGATGATTCCAACGTCACACGATGTTCATGTTCATAATTATAACTTACTAAACAGTCACAACTCCCAGCATATAATATACCCAACCATGCGTATCCAGTGCCTGCCTGCTTTGCCAACTACTCCCGCTTTTTTGAATTTTACACACACAATTGTCTAGAACAATCCGACAAAAAGCCAAGGAGGGCCTTCTCAAGCCTCGCGGGGACGAACGGCCAGAAAAGAATGACTCGACTTAGTTTCTGTAGCGGAAGTCACCACTCCTGTGTTGTCTATCGTACCTTTGATCATCTTCGTATACGTAATCATACTCATTATCCTGCTCGTAGCTCAAGCCCCTCCCAGAGTCGTAGTGATGCGCATCTTCCTCCCGGCTGTAGCTTCGCTCCCAATTGTGATGGCGATCACGACCGCGGTCGCGAGAATCCTCCAGATGGTTTGCGAGAGCGTTTGCGCCAAGGCCGCCAGCAACGGCGCCGAGGATGGTGGAGGCGATGCGCGGGACGTTGGCCTCGTCACTGTCACGGCGGCGGTGACCGTTGCCGCCACCACTGCCCTTCTGGTGCCGTCGCTGTTGCAGAGCCTCGGACGCACGGTTGGCGACGAAGCCGCCGACAACGGCCCCGAGGATGCTAGCACCGATGCCCGCAGTAGAGCTGGTGAAGTTGTCTTCAACGACGTCGCGGGCGCGACCGAGGGGTGTGTGTGCACGACTGCGGCTGCGGCTGCCTCGAGTGATTCCTCGGTCGCGGTCGCGGGATCCTGAGCTGGAGCGGGAGCGGGAGCGGGAGCGAGACCATGAGCGCGAGGCGGAACGCCCACGACGGACGACAGCGGATGAAGTTTGTGGTGGTAGGGAGCGAGGGCGAGCGTTGTTCGATGGCGGGGGGAGGACGGTCATTGTCTCACGAACAAAGGTATCTCCCTCTGCTCCGGCTTCGACGGGGCCGCTGCCATCGCGTCCGTGGTGGGCGAATTCTTCGTTTGCGTAATATCTGGACATGAGAAATCAGGAGTCTTGGGCCAAAGGGGAACTAGGAGGCGAAAATCAGAAAGCGCGAGTTTGAGGAGTTGGTTCTAGGCGATGACGTCTTGGTAATAGCTCAGCAACAGAGTAGTAGGTAGTACTAGGTACCTATGGACATGCGGGGAAAAGGCGCAGTTCTAGGCTATGCGGGCAGACAAAGAAAGCGAGGCTGACGAGTGCTTGGTATTTTACTGCCGTTTGTGTGCACACAGTGTGGTTCTTTGTAGTACTGCTTTTGCTGCTGATCTGGCGGGAGGCCCTCGTGGCTTATTCGATGGTGATGATGGGAACGGATGATCCGAACCAGTATTGGTCCGTAGCGGAACCTAGGTAGACACCACGCTCACATGTGGAGAGTGGTAGTCGTAGTAGTAGTAGTAGTAGTAGTAGTAGTAGTAGTAGTAATCGTCGTAGTAGTACTCCGTAGTACTAGGATACAGATACGTATTTACTCCCCAGAGTCATGAACTAAATGTCGAGGTTGTTTCCATTGATCACGGTGGCTGCTTCAAGATATCGCTACGGGCCGAGCGGAGATATCTGGTGGGGTTGTCAGCTTTGTTTGAGCAAGTCAGATAAACGTATGCTATTTTAAGCACATTCGTGGATCATTCCTCACCTAGCATCGGACCTGCAATCTCATGAACTGTAACCTGGACCAGGCGCTGAACAAAATTTACAATCCACATGACCAAAGCCCAAAACAATTTTCCGGATGTCTGCTGATCGGTCCGACATCCCGCGAAACAAACGACAGCTTTGACACTTGAGAGGCTCCACACATACTTCGTATACCTAGTCCGAATCTTGCACCTTTGTTCATGCGGTGCGATGGATTTGGAGCTTCTGCAAGCTTCATTCCCGATGCTCCCCGCCCGCACCATCAGCCTCACCGACCATGTAGTAGGCGCGGCCGGGGAAAAGAAACCCTGAGAATGGAGAAGGAAAGAAGAGAGGAGATGTGTAGAAGGCTGTCGTTGCGCGATGGAGACTCCTAACGGAGACTCGTGTTCCTCGGATTCATTTTGTCTGCAAGGCTTGAGATTTATAAAATCCTGCTGCTCTGCTGCCCTGCTGCCCTGCTGCTCTCTCTCTCTCCTCGGTCAGGCGTTGAGAACTTGAGACGGCCGACATCGAGTTCCCCGATCCCGGCAATAACACCGACTGGCCACGGACCCCGTCTCCGCTACCGGTATTCTTTATTTTGACAGCCCGCTTCGGAGTCGTACCAGCGTACTCTTTGCATTGTGTTTAGGCCGACCGGTTTCTGAGGACCAGAAGGTGCTGTATTTCGGTGCTTTCTTTGGCCATGGCTACTCAACCTCCTGCCAATGCATTGGCTGCGGGCGACGACCAGACTGGCGTGGGCTTCTTCTCCGGAATCTCGACCACAGCCACAGAGGATCGCCTTTGGGGCCCTGAGGGTGAAGGCGAAGATGCCGCCGAGCCAGCCGCTGGTCTCGAGCGGTGGAACAGCTCTCGGATCAACACGTATCGCTTCGTTGCATGCAACTTCTCTATGCTCATTCTAGGCATGCATGACGGCTGTATTGGTGTAAGTTTTGGCTGTCAGAACCTTCTTATCGGTCTTCATCCCTACTGACAATACATTCAACCAACAGGCTCTTATCCCTTATGTAAGTTATTCCATACCAAAGTGATGTGCCCCTGGATAGTACTTGTTGAATATGCAGCCCACGAGCGGCAGAGCCGGTGGCACATCTAATACTCCATATATCAAAGGGCGATCGATGCTGACGAGCTGCTCCCCGTCTAGATTGGTCCTTACTATGGCATCAACTACACTACCATCTCCACAATCTTTGTCGTCCCCTTTTTTGGCTATGTCATTGCTGCGTTGGCCAATAACTGGGTTCACTACACCGTCGGCCAGCGCGGAGTCGCCTTCATTGGGCCTGTCTGTCGTTTGCTCGGCTATATTCCCATCGCGATGCACCCACCTTTCCTTGTCCTGCCCGTCGCCCTCTTCGTCACTGCCCTCGGAAATGGCGTTGAAGACAGCGCATACAACGCCTGGGTTGGCAACATGGAGCACGCCAACGAACTCCTGGGCCTGCTGCATGGGTCTTACGGCCTTGGGGCCACGATTAGCCCCCTCGTCGCTTCGCTCATGGTGACCAAGGCTAACCTTCCGTGGTATTTGTACTACTACGTCATGATTGGTGTTGTATGCATCGAATTGTTTGTGGGTGTCTCGGCATTTTGGACAGCTACAGGGGCTGCATATCGCGAGCGCACCAAGTACGACAGCACCAAGGACACGGCCACCATGTCCAACGCCCTGCGAAATCCCATTACCTGGCTCATTTCCATCTTCCTCCTGGGTTACGTTGGCGCAGAGGTTAGCTTAGGAGGCTGGATCCCAACCTTTATGATCGAAGTACGTCATGTTAGTGGTTTCCTGGCTGGCCTAACAGTGACGCTCTTCTGGTTGGGTCTGACTCTGGGCCGAGTCGTGCTGGGCTTCGTCACGGGTCGCATTGGTGAGAAGTTGGCTATTTTTGGCTACTTGCTACTGTGCATCGCTATGCAGCTTGTGTACTGGCTCGTGCCTAACTTCGTCGCCTCCATCGCCTCCGTCATCCTGCTCGGGTTCTTCCTAGGACCTTTGTTTCCTGCGGCCATTGTAGCCATAACAAAACTGCTCCCGTCTGAACACCATGTCAGTGCCATCGGGTTTGCGGCATCGTTTGGAGGAAGCGGTTCGGCATTGATACCCTTTGGCGTCGGCGCCATTGCCGAGAGCAGTGGTGTAGCAGTGCTACAGCCAATTGTCGTCGCAATACTTGTTTTCATCATTTTCGCCTGGCTGATCCTGCCTGGCGGCTTTAAAAAGGGCGGGTTTGAGAAGGCTCGGGACGAGGAAATCAATTTTGGATCGCATATGAAGTATCTGCTATCTTGGATCCCATGGAGGAGGAGAGGTGCGATCCGATTGGACTAAGAGATTGGAGACGCTGCCTGAAAAGAATCCGGGAAAGGTTTGAAGGCCTGGAGTTGTCATATAGATGTTCAGAAGTGAAATCAACCTAGGTTTTACTACTATAGAGTCACTTGAGCACTATGTCGACTAGAGCTACTGCATAACAATTGTGTTGATGGCGGCTCTGAGCGAAGTGATGGTGCGGGGCGGTCGCAAAATGAGGCACAACTTGCTTATCTTATCTAGGAAAATTGCCCCACGGTGACAACGGGGAGACGATTGATTGTTAATCATTCATCCAACGACAGCGCGGACAAACGTTGATGGGCAGTTGGATTTCTGCTTCAAAGAACCAGCACAGCGAATCCCCAAGCAGCTATTCACAGCGGCCTTTGCCGTCCCCTCGAGTGCCGACCGGCACGGGCATCTTCGCCCTCTCCCAGCTCACTCTCACGCCCACGCCCACGCCCACGCCCACGATGCCCTCTCCGGCCCCATCGTCCAGGACTGTCGCCGAGATCCTCCCGCTGCAGCCCCTCAAGCCCGACCTCCATGAGCGAGCCTGGGCCTCGATACCGCACCCCAATCTCCCTCTAATCGCGACGGCGCATGGCAAAAGCGCCACCGTCTTCTCCCTCTCGACTCTCTCGTCCCACAGTGTCTTGACTGGAGGTCACAAACGCTCCGTTCGCACTGTTGCCTGGAAGCCAGGTCTGCCTCCGCATCAGCTATGCCTGGTCACCGGTAGTTTCGATGCTACGGCCGGGTTATGGCGCTGGGATGGCGACGCTGCGTTTGATCATGACCCTAACGACGCCCTCGAGCAGGATATGACGCTGGCAGGCGCCCGAGGCGACGACGATGCGAGCGATGCCGGCGACAAGGAATGGGAGTTTATCGTTGTCCTCGAGGGACACGACTCTGAAATCAAGTCTTGTGCCTTTTCGCCGTCGGGTGCCTACCTGGCGACTTGTTCGCGCGACAAGTCTTTGTGGATCTGGGAAGACATTGGCGCCTCTGAGACTGACGACGAGTGGGAGACAATTGCTGTTCTTAACGAGCATGAGGGAGATGTCAAGGCCGTAGCCTGGTGCCCCGACGTCCCCGGGCGTAACAACGTTGGCAGACGCTACTATAGCGTTGATGTCCTTGCCAGCGCCAGCTACGATAACACTGTCCGCATCTGGCGCGAGGACTCCGACGCAGAGTGGGTTTGCGTCGCTGTGCTCGAGGGTCATGAAGGCACTGTCTGGGGCATACAGTGGGAGCCAAACCCGAAGAATAATCGGTTCCCCAGACTGATGACTTTTTCTGCCGACTCAACAGTACGTGTCTGGACACTCAGGCAAGAAGAGGGGGACGATGGGGACAATACGGACGGACCAGCACCGAGTGCACTTGGTGGGATTCCCAATACGATGAGGAGATCTCTCAGGGAAGAATGGAACTGTACAGCTGTGCTGCCCAATCTACACACCAAGGATGTATACTCTGTCGCATGGAGCGCGGAGTCTGGTCTGGTAGCTAGCACCGGGAGCGACGGTGTAATAGTCCTGTACAAAGAGGATGATGAAGTAAGTCAGGGAGATGACGCCGACCAACCCATGGCCAACGGCGAAGACACTACAAACATATCTGCTGGGCCACAATGGCAGGTCCTGACGACTGTGGCGAATGCCCACGGGCCGTACGAGGTCAACCACATCACTTGGTGCCGCCGGTTCGACGCCGGTTGCACAAGGAGAGGCGAGGAGGAAATGCTCGTGACGACGGGCGACGACGGCGTGGTGCAGCCGTGGCAGGTCAACGTCAGTGTTGCCCCGTGACATGTAGACATTGAACCAAATAAAAGAAGATGAAAATGTTAACGAACAAGTAAATATCTTCATTCTCTCGCAGTATCTATGCCATGCTGCTGGAACCGAGTACACTACAAAACCGTTACTGTCTTTAGGTTAGGGAAGGAGGATTATGATACAGTGCTGTAATAACACACAGAGGACGTCTTCCTCCCTCGAAGCCCCGAAGCCAATTCTACTCAAACCAAATCAAATCGCACGATACTGCCTCCCGAATGTCTCCTTTACCAACTTCATAACCCCATCTAATTTACTCGCCCTTGAGCT
This sequence comes from Hypomyces perniciosus, assembly GCA_008477525.1. Lineage (NCBI taxonomy): Eukaryota > Fungi > Ascomycota > Sordariomycetes > Hypocreales > Hypocreaceae > Hypomyces > Hypomyces perniciosus. Next base: position 3,837,470 of record SPDT01000003.1, read on the forward strand.
TATCCTGTTTGACCGTAAATGCCATCTCCAAGAATTCCTGTTCCTCTTTTGAGTGCACGTGCTTCAGACCCGTTGCCACGGACGCGCTCGGGTTACGACCAGCGTACATGACGTGCCTGCGGTCGTGGTACTGGGTCTGGTTCAGCAGCGTCTCAATGCGCGGCTGCGTGAAGCTCCACGCGCCAGCGTTGAGGGGCTCCTCTTGTGCCCAGACAATCGTCTTGGCATTGGGGTACATGTCCAGGTTCTCCTTCAGCTGCTGCCAAGGGAAGGGGTTCAGCTGCTCGATACGGGTGAGTGCGACGTTGTCAATCTTGTTGTCCGCACGGTACTTGTGCAGACTGGCCCACACCTGACCCGTGCAAAGAATGACTCGGTCAACCTCCTCTGGCGACTTGATAGCGCCGGTCTTGTGCTCCGGGTCAGGGATGATCCATTGGAAGCCAGCGTCCGGACCAGTGAATTCCTCGAGGTCGGAGCGAGCCAGAGGGTGTCGGAGCAAAGATTTTGAGAAGAAGATAATGAGGGCTATGGCATTCTCAGTTAGCTACACAAGATGGGAGATTTTGAAGGGGTTTACAGGGAGCAACGTACGCTTTCGGAATTGTCGGTGCATCTGTCGGCGCAGAACGTGGAAGAGGTTAGCAGGAGTGGTCATGTAGACAATCTGCATGTTGCAGTCCTGGTGCTGTCGGGGAAGCTTCTCCTCGGACGGGAAGATACGAGGATCCTCATTGCAGAGCTGCAGGTAGCGCTCCAAGCGACCAGATGAGTGCTCAGGACCCTGACCATCATAACCGTGGGGAAGAGACATGACCAAACCAGTTCGCTGCATCCACTTGACTTCACCAGAAGCGATGAACTGGTCAATGATACACTGTGCGTTATTGGCAAAGTCGCCAAACTGAGCCTCCCACATAACGAGGGCATTTGGCGATGACAGAGAGTAACCGTACTCGAATCCGAGCGCACCGAACTCGCTCAGAGATGAGTTGGAGATAACGAACTTGCCCTGGTCCTTGCTAATGTTCTGCAGAGGAGTGTATGTCGCTTCGGTCTCCTGGTCATGGAAAACCGCATGTCGCTGAGAGAAGGTACCACGTTCGACATCCTGGCCGGAAACTCGGACATGGTAGCCCTCAGTTACCAGTGAGCCGAACGCCAGAGCCTCAGAGGTAGGGAAGTCAATGTTCTTGCCCTCCGTAACCGACTTGGTTCGGTTGGTGAGGATTCGCTTCAGGTTGCGGTGAATGTGGAATCCCTCGGGCGCTGATCCAATGACCTCACCCATGTGTTCCAGACTCTTCTGATCAACGCGAGTGTCGTTGTGGGGCAGGATTTCGGTGGCAAGCTCCTTGGGAGACTTGAAGCCATTCCAGGCCGAAGTAGTCCACTCCTTGGATGTGGGCTGGTATTCCTTGGACTTGGAAAAGCTCTCTTCGAGCATACCCCACACCCATCGCTTGTGCTCCTCAATGTCCTCCTTGGTGAAAGTGCCTTCCTGCAGAAGCTTGTTGACATAGACATCGATCTGGGGCACCTTCTCCTGGATCCGCTTGTACATAAGGGGTTGGGTGAAGGATGGCTGGTCCGTCTCGTTGTGACCGTGCTTACGGTAGCAGATCAGGTCAATAACCACATCGTGCTGGAACTCAGCACGCCAGTCAGCGGCTAGCTGGCACACAAAGTTGACAGCCTCAACATCGTCAGCGTTGACGTGGAAAACGGGGGCGTCAATGGCCTTGGCAATGTCCGTGCAGTAGGCGGTCGAACGAGCAAATCGGGGATCCGTGGTAAAGCCGATCTGGTTGTTGACGACAAGGTGGATGGTACCGCCGGTGGAGAAGGCAGGGAGAGAGTGGAAGCCCAGACATTCGTAAACAATACCCTGGGCCGCAAAGGCAGCGTCACCGTGCAACAACACGCTCATGGCAGTCTTGTGGTCCTTCTCATCGTTGTTGTAGTGCTGAATTGCACGGGTCTTGCCGAGCACGACAGGGTCCTCAGCTTCCAAGTGAGACGGGTTGGCGACAAGGGAGAGCTGTACACGCTTGCCGGAAGGCGTGGGTCGCTCAAAGTTCATACCCAAATGGTACTTGACATCGCCTGAGCCCTCATCACCAGCACTGATGGTGCCAGCAAATTCGCTGAAGATGGATTCGTTGGGCTTTCGCACGACGTTGCTGAGAACGTTCAGTCGGCCACGGTGAGGCATACCGATGACGATATCCTTGACACCGTAGTCGACACTGCGGTCAATCAGAGCCTTCATGCCAGGAACCAATGTCTCGCAGCCCTCGAGTCCGAATCGCTTGTCATTGGGGTATTTGGTGGCGAGGAAGGACTCGAAGCTGGAGCTCCAGATCAGTCGGTCGAGGATGCGGCGCTTCTCATCAATGGAGTACTTGAAGGGCTGTGGGACTTCGAGGCGTTCACGCAGCCAGTCGCACTTCTCACGATCGGGAATGTGGATGAACTCGACACCGTAAGAGCCAGAGTATATCTTCTCACAGGCCGCAATGATCTCGCGGAGGGTCATCTTATCACGGCCATCTCGCTTGAACCTAGGCAGAATGCCAGGACCAAGGCTGTACTCAGTCTCGAGATCCTTCTCGGTGAAGCCGTAATACTCCAGGGTCAACTCCTTGGGCTTGATGTTACCAAAGCCCGCAGCAGTGTTCCTGATGCCGAGAGGGTCGATGTTGCCCTTGTGGTGTCCTCGGGTCTGGTATGCGCGCACCAGCAGCTGAACCTTGAGGTGGTTGGTCACATCGGAGCCGCCCTGCAGGCCGCCAGCAAGACGAGGAGCATCACCGGTCATATTGGGGACCAGGTTGGGGGGCGGCTGGAAAGCTTGGGAGATGGGCATGTCGCCGCTCTCCATGTTCTTGAAGTAGACCTGCCATGACACATGGACGCTCTTGGGATCCTCTTTCCACTGCATGTACATCTCATCGATGTAGTTGGCAGTGCTTCCAGACAGGAAGTTGTCGCTGGGGTCGGGAGGCGATTGCGTCGCGGTTGAGGTCGAGGTCGAGGTCGAGGTCGAGGAGGTCGTGGCATAGGGCCTCACATAGGGCCGCCGCGCCGTCAATGCGAGTGACGACCGACGGACCGCAGAGAGCCTCGCGCCACGGAGCAGCGATTGTCTCAACATGGCGAGGAGTGGTGCAGTGGCAGGCTGGAACAGAGGGGAGAGGTGTCAGTACGCATCAGAAAGAAGCGGCAGCAGGCGAGGGAGGGTGTGTGACCGACTTTAAACAAAGGTGTTTTGCTGGACGCAAGTACGGGAGGTAATAGCTCACCCGACCTGAAGAGAAAAACTATGACGGCGAGCCCTGGCCTTGGGCGAATAATACCTCGAGCTACCTCGTAGTGTGTACGGAGTACTTCGTACAATCCAACAACACCCGATACTTGAGAGTTCCAGAATTTACGCTCACCAGCTTTTAGTGCGCAAACATCATGTGTCCAGTGCGTTTTCTCGGTCCTACGCATTCAATAACTGTTACCTCACGAATACCATTTTTCAGCAAAATTCTACAAATTTAGACGATGAAAACTTGCATATTAGAACGCAGTGTTGCCCCATTGTGGTCCATATAGGCGTTTGGGCATATTATTACTACACATTAACTACCAGGGTCGGGTTCTAGCACTGCTAGTACGAAGTAGATAGTACCTGCTAAGTATGCACGGAGTAGTGCTACGGGCACCATATAGCCGATCGTAGAGGTCAATCAATACGTAAAACGAGAAGGACTGTGCGAGTTGCCGGGGCTCAGCACCTCGGGCTCACCGGAACAGAGCGCCGTGGCAGCCAGTCACGGCTTTTGTTACGGCATCGTCTGGGGCATCGGAGGGGCTGCAATTGGGGGGATTGGGGAATTTTACGGAGTATTGAGTGCCACAAGGGAGGCTTATACAGTATGTTCAGTCATCTGGCCACAGTGTATTGCGAACCCCATTTTCGTCAGGATTGTACAGTGTAGAAGAAGTATTAGCATACTGGGCATAGTGGATTCATGGAAGCTGCAGGTACAAGTCTCTACTCTCTCGCCAGCAACAGAGTCACGAAAAGGTACGTACCGACATGTGTAGGAGGACAATGAGATGGATACCAATTGTTCACACGCGCCTTCACACATCAAACACTCACGAGACCAAATAGAGACCAGTCCAGTCCCCGGCTTCCTCCCCACAACTCATTTCCGCCGGTACCTGCTGCTGGGTTTTCAGGAGGGCATAAAATATTAAGGGAGTCTGTCTCATCTCGCAGCGGACGGGGTGTGAGCGAGCGAGGCTATGGGGGCGAGGGTTGTGTAGATGCAGCAGCAGGCAGTTGGACGAACCAGAAAAGAGAGCGCAAGAAGGAAACGGCGTGGCAGCAAGGTCGGGTCATCTCCACGACTAACTCGAGCATCATGGCGATCCCAGCAGGCCGCACGCTTTACAAGAAGAAGGATGGCATCTTAACTCTCAACAGTGATCACAAAACCGTGACATGGACGCCCAATTCAGGAGGCCCTCCGACCGTATCACTACCGGTCACCAACATCACGAGTAAGGCTCACCAGCTCTCGGAGGCTGACCCTGAGTAGAAATGCTAACCTCACCATGGTTCAGATCTTCAACAAACACCAGACAGCTCGCCCAAGGTTATGCTGAAAATTTTTGAGAAACCTGAGTCTGGCAGCGACCCCGTCACGTACCTCTTCCACTTTAACACGCCCGAGGCCAAAGCCGAGGCACAGGCTGTTAAGGATTTACTTTCTAAGCTTCTCGCTGATTTACGAAGCAACGATGCCGGTGTACCCAAGCCCTTAGCCGGGACAACCACAGGTGCCGACGCGTCCACCACAAATGGCGGAGCCTCTGGGAGCGGCTCTGCCGCCATGGCATTCGCCAGTGCCGTGAATGCCCAGCCATCCTCCTTGCGGTGGTTTGATGATAACCAACTCAGGATGGATATTGAGCTACAGCAATCCCTCATGAAAAAGGACAAGAGTCTTCATCAGACTTTCATGGATGCCATGTCAACCAAACCCGAGTCCATATCAGGAGCTGCCTTCAATTCCCAATTCTGGTCTACGCGTATTAATCTCTTGAGGGCTCACGCCATCGAGATCAATCAAAAGAAGGGTGCATATAATGTGCTATCGACAGTCAAGCCACGGACTGTGGATGGCGAACTAAAGCTGAACATCAGCGTTGAGCAGGTTCAGATGATATTTGTGCAGCACCCGCTCGTCAAACGGATATATAACGAAAATGTGCCAAAGCTTTCAGAGGCAGACTTCTGGTCACGCTTCTTTCTGAGCAAGCTATCCAAGAAACTCAGAGGAGAACGCGTCGCTGAGAATGATCCCCCGGATGCTATTTTTGATAAATATGATGCAAACGAAAACACGCAAGGCGTTCAAAGCAAGATTATGGCCCAGCAGGTTCCTCACATCATCGACATAGAGGCTAACGAGGAAAATCAAGGAGGTTTCAAGAGCGGCAATGCCAAGGATGTAGAGATGAGACCCCGCGCCAATATCCCCATTGTCAAGACGCTCAACAGCCTGAGCGACAAGATCATGGCCAATGTTGCCCCCTCTGATGGTATTGCTGATGATACACAGCGTGGTTATGATGCTTATCAGGAGCTGGCGCTGCGCGATCTAAGAGGGGACGAGAAAGAGAGCCGCATCATGCTCAACGTCAAAGAGCAGAACAAATTCTTTTCCAGACAAGATTCTGCTCCTTCTTCAAATGCGCAAATTTTTGCCAAGCAGAACCCTGCCGAGGTTCTATCAAAAATGCATGGCTCCCTTAAGGGCTTTGAGGGTGACGGAAGTCGTGGGAGCGGTCTTCTGGTAGGCATAGACTTGGACATGGACAGCGACACTGAGGATGAAAACCCAGCTGCAGCACACAATGGCACACGTGTGGCTATAAAAGCTGCTGAAAAGGAAGTCATGGACGGTGTCCATCAACAACGCTCTCAGAAGTACGGACACGCATCTGATGCCACTTCTCCCATGGGTCTTTCCCCCCATACAGCAGAAAAGTGCGCCCTCACACACGCAACTACCATCGAGTTTCTCCACCAATTTTGGAACAGCTTTCTCTCTGGAGATCCTGACCGCGCCACGGAGTTACAGTATCTGGCTGAGTCCCTCTCGCGGTCCGTCGCGCGTATCAATGCCGTGGCAGATGAAGCGGAGAATGAACGTGACGAAATAATCCGCAAGCGCAAACAGGAGATTCGTAATCACTTTGAGCGCACGGGCAAGAAGATTCGGTGGAAGTCGGATATGGTCGGGGGCGGCCGCGATGCCGTCCTCAAGATGATGCAGCCGACTCTCGATGCATTACAAAAGGCACAGGGCGATTATTCTAGAGCATTGGCCGCGGAGGAGATTCGGATATCTACAGAGGGACAGCAATAACAGTACAACACAGGAGATCGCTTCAAGAGAGTACCTAATGTATTATTTGGCCATAGAAAAGACAGCAGGCTGCGTGTATAGAGTCAGGGGTTGCAAAGGATATATCATAGCAATAATATATCATAGCAATAATCTATCATTGCCATTTCGGTTTATAATTCTGTTTTCATATTCCTGGGCAGTGCAATGAAGTTGCTTGGCCCTATCCAGATGATCTCAAGTGCTCTAAAAAAAGTGGTTTCATCCACCAATGTAAGTCTGATGTTCCCTTCTATGCCAAATATTCGAGTATACTTGATGGCTTCCCTCTTTTTTCCGTTCCCGGATTCTATAAATACATCCATGTGAGAGTACGATATTATCCTTACGCAGGAGGGCGGATTCTCGCCTCTCCCACATCCATGTGTCGCTTTTCCTCGACGACACCGAAGCCCATACTCGACTTCTTGACCCCCTTTCTGCGGTTCCCGTATTCCTCGTCAAACTTGCGAATCAGCTTCAGCGACACCATGTCCTCACTGATACTAGCGGGGATCTGCTTAAGGGCCTTTTCAAAGTGGTCCCTCCGCAGAGTTCGCCGCTCGGGGTATTGGAAAGCTTCAGGGCCAGTGTGCTTCGCCGCGGCCTCGTTTTCCTCTTCAACCGCTGCCATGGCCGCAGCTACGCACACATTCTTAAGATCTGAGCCAGAATAGTAAGGGGTTCTTTCAGCGTACTCATCAAGCGACACTGAGCCGTCTAGAGTCTCGCCCCTGAGTAGTAGCTGCAGAATAGCACGACGGTCGCTCTGGAGTGGGAGGTCGACGAGAATCTTTCGGGGAAGCCGCCTCAAAACAGCATCATCCAAGTCAAACGGCCGGTTGGTGGCGACCATGATAAAGGCGTTGGTCTCTTCCATTCCATCCCACTCCTTGAGAAACTGATTGATGTGCTCGCGATGAGATGCCCGGTTGCTGAACATGCTACGGTTGGCTAGCAACGAGTCGGCCTCATCAATAAAAACTACACAAGGAGAAAGTTTCTTGGCCAATGTGAAAACTGCCCGAATAAGCTTCTCACTCTCACCCACCCACTTGTCATTGATGGAGGCGCCGCTGATCTCAAGCATATTTGCTCCACTCTCTTTGGCCACAGCTTTGGCAAGCATCGTCTTCCCTGTTCCAGGGGGTCCATATAAAAGACAACCTGGAATCTTGTCCGCCGCGAGGACGCCATAAGAAAAGGCATCGGGCCGGACAAGAGCCAGAGAGGTAAGGAGTTTAAGCGCAGAGATCGTCTCGGGTGGGGCGTGAACATCAGCAAATGTAGTTCGCAGATTCTCCCGATTGATTTGCCCAGAAGATATTCGCCTCTCATACTCATTCAGTTTTGAAATGGCGCGTGCCTCAGACTTACTAGCATCTTCCCCAAATTTCGATGATTCGCCTGACTCGGTTCCATCTTCAGCCCGACCTTCGTCAAGAAAATCTTGCCCAGGCTGTTGTCTGAGGGGCCCCATCGTGAAGCGCTCCAAAAGGCCAATTGGTCCGCAACCTTCGGCTTTGCTCTCTAGTGACTTGAACGCGCTAGCCAGGTGATAGATTTCTGGAATCGGGAGGATCGAGTCACGCAAGATGGAAAATCTTGGGTTCGGCGAATGCAAGTAAGATCTTATAGACTCACACGACAGGTCGGCAACACGTTGTGATGACTCAGGGTCTAGCGCCCTCAGCATGCGGTTAATGTTATTGATATTTTCGACGAAGTAATCCGTCTTTTTCAAGCTAAATGGCTGTCCTTTTGGTGTGGTTTCCTTGTCAGCTCGCTCTGGTTGGATATGGCGAGTAACAACAAAGTCACTAACGGCAAGGTCTCTAACTGCATTCTGATACTCCTCAGATGGTTGTTCACAAGAAGAGGTCCCTAGAATCGCAATTTTCAGACCTTGCTGCCAAGCGGCGTCAACAAGAGCTCTTAGTCGGCTAATAAGCAAAGAGCCCTCGAGGGTCATGCTCAGCTCGACCAGGTCGTGCACATGGATCAGAACTGGTCGTACGCAAGGTTGTGATGATTTGAGATCGGCGGATCGAATTATTTCATCCAATATTTTGTCAATCTTGAGGTTCTCCCATTTGCTGAAGCACTCGTATCCGCCTTGTTTAATCTTTTGGAGCTCCTCCTCCAGTGTTCCGGAGGCGGTACGGACGCCCATGATTCCGGATTCGAGGTCAGGTTCATCGTCTTCATCCATTCGCGTCGCACTTCCCAGGTCACCTGCAAGCTTCCCGTTCAATTCAGCTGCACGAAAGCCCAGCATTGAGAGGGAGCCGCGTGAGTGGGCCCAGTTTTGGCCCAGGTAGTCCCCAATGAGTTCTGAAATATCATATGAATCCAATCGGACCAAATCTGCGCTACTGAAGAGTGCAAAATGCTCAGCGATAGCTTCAGCTATGGCTCCTCCACCGTAGCCGGACAAGGCAAGAACCATGATTGGTCGCTTGCTAGTTTTCGAGTCAAAGCTTAGAGGTGGCGACGAACGTAGCTCGCGATCTATTGCTTTCTGCATGGAAACAAATGTATCGACTGGTAGGTCGGCGATGGCATGAGGTAAGGGGTAGTCGAGATGCTCAGCGAAGTTGAATTGATTGTCGAGTGCTGTTTCGAAGGTGAGAAATTGGTCGCGAAATTGTTTAGACTGATGATCGAGATCTTTGTAAATGTGCCACCACCAATATGGCCGTGTTTTATAGGAATATTCGGCTTGTCGAGCTGGGTAGAGAGCGTCGGTCAAGTGCCAAGCCGAATCAATAATCATGTCCCAGATCCGTACCACCCTTGCAATCGTCTCTGGGGAATTCCACTCGTCATCTTCCTTGTTGGTTCGAGAACGCATAAAGTCCATAGCGAGCTCGGAATCTCGTTGGAGTAGGTCGTTCAGAGCTGCCTCAAAGTAGGTCTCGAGCGTTTGGTTTGGTTGTTGAGACCCAGGGCCCGGGAGAGGAAAGAGACGGGATGTTTTGGTGTGTTTGGCATCCTCGGCTATGGCAATTGGAAGCCGTGGCTGCTTGCCATTGGAGTACAACGACACGTTGTTGTCGAGGAAACTCTGCGGTAGCTTGACAGGAGGCAAGGCAGATACTGGTCGTTTTCGAGGGTGGCGAGTTCGTAAAGAGCCGGCTGGATGGCCTCTTAACCGTCCGCCGGACAGTTCTGTGCCGGCTTGTGTGTCCAAATCCTCATTGTGTTCCATCGTAGAGTCATCGGCCGGCTTGGCCCCGTTTCCTCCGCTCGCGGCATTGTTCGACCGGCCGGGAGAAGTGTGAAAGGTCCGGCGAATACATCGCGGGGCTCTCGTGCTCGCGGCCAAGGCAATAGTCGGCAATGACCGGATAACCTGCGCATGCATCCGGAAGAATTGTCGTCGAAAATGCCGACGCAAAGGTGCGGTTGCGGTTGCGCTCGGGGCTTAGATTGTCGAGCTGTCGACCTTTGGCGTTTCTCAATGATTTGCTTTTGCTTGGCAAGGCTACAGGTTCTTGGCCATGCATGCATGATGGCTGGCTTATGTAATCCGGGATGGATGGAGAGATAAAGGTGTCCGACCCGGACTCAGCGAGCCATTGCGCCGGAGCTTTGCTGTGTCCCACTCGGTAATATTTGATTAGTACTACGTACGACGAGGACGATTCCTGGTAGTAGTACCATATGTAGTGCTACCTATCAACCTCTCCAAACCAACCAACAATGGATGACGAGGCTCTGAGCTTTTTGTTTCCAAATTCCAATCACTTAAGACTCTTCATAAACGCACACTATCCCGGGTCACGTTGCAAATTACGATTAGTAGATAGATCCCTCGTGCTAATACTAATCACAACGGCTTGTCTGTGTCGGGCAGAGCTAGTACTAGTAGTACTATTACGGAGTATTCCGTCGTTTTGTGATTCTCCGTGACGCCATCAAAAGCCCCACGAATTACCAAGGTCAACAACGCCACACGGTACCTAGATAATAGTATGTCCCGTATCAGCCCTGTCCTTATTACCGCCTACGCAACCTCAACTGTTCGTATTCATCTTTACGATTCAATATTACACCGTTGGCTCTTCGGCATGGCTATGACTTCATGGCGATCATGACTGAGAAACCGCCTGCACCAGTGTCACTGCTAGACGAGCCGCCAGCAAAGCCTTACCACGCCAAGCGCCCTCACCAAAAGTCACGATCGGGGTGCAAGAACTGCAAGGCGCGAAAGGTCAAGTGCGACGAGACAAAGCCGGCCTGTCGCAACTGTAGGCAGCGAAAGGTCGACTGCAACTATCCGATTTCTCTGGCGACCACAAAAGCGTCATTATCACTTTCACCACGAAACCATGCCGGCGAATCTACCACCCTTAGCATCCATATCACCGCCCTCTCCTCTTCCTCTCCCTCTCCCTCGGCACTTGTCTCCTCGGCACCTGTCCCCTCATCAGCTCGCGGCCCAGACCAGGCTGTCGGCATCATGGCGGAGCCTCTCTACCACCCTGCCGGCATTGATGAGATTGACATGAAGTTGCTGTGGTTCTATACCACCAAGACATGCGCCTCCTTCTCGGTTGAGGGTGAGGAAGAGGCCCTGGCCACGATGAGAAACGTATTGGTCCGGTACGCATTTGAGTCGCCCTTCTTAATGAGCTCGGTTTTTGCTCTGTCTAGCCTCCACTTGCAAATTTTGAACCAGCAAGTTGACTCAGGACGGGCTTTGGCATATTGCGTGAAGTCATTTGAAGGCTACCGCCAGGCCGTCCACGAAGCCAAACCCGAGAGCTTCCCAGCCCTTGTGGCCAATTCCCTCCTCCTCACAGCACTTTCCTCTCAAAACTTCAGAGACCCAAACGCTGAGGATCTATACATCCTCGACTGGCTGGTTGTTTGGAAAGGCATAGCCCTCATGATCGACCTCATCACCAAGCCCACTCTCGTCAAAACGGGCTTGAGCTGCTTGTTTTTCAGACCCCCCATGGATCTTGACAAGGCGGCCTCTTTTATTCCTAACCATCTTCTCTTCATGATCTCCTCCGTCCAACCAGATGACCCCGACTACCCTCACAAGCAGACCTACTACGACACACTCAAATACCTCGGTGGTCTGTGCATGTATTTGCAGGAAAGGGTGTGTCCCATCTTAACCCTACGAGTCGCCACCATATTCACTTTTGCTCCCAACCCCTTTGTCGAACTCGCACGCAATCGGCGACCACGTGCTCTCATCATGCTCGCCCATTTCGCAGTTTTCTTCAAGGTTATCCAGTCCGAGGTATGGTGGACAAGGGATATCGGGCAACGCACCATCAAGGACATCTACAACCACCTCGACCTAAAATGGCACCACCTGCTCAGAATTCCGCTTTTAGCTCTTGGTATTGACGAGCCAATAGGGCTTGCAAGGTTAATAATAGATGATCCCTCTTGGGTGCCGAAGATGCCTAGTGGCCAGCTTTTCCAACCCGTAAGGCTATGGGTTGATCATACGGGCAAGGAGATTGGCCTGAACGATAAGGGAGAGATTTCATTTAGGGATTCGACGCATACTGAACGGTCTTCCCAAAAGCTCATGTGCTAGTCTAATCTGCGTTTTTTTCTTTGCCCTCTGTCTGTCAACAGGAGTAGGAAAGTCAGGTGTTTGGGACGGACGGAACAAATTGGTGTTCAATGGAACTATTAAAGGGGAACCAATTCTGGGGAGTGGGTAAACAGTGTATATTTGATTTTGAGGGGACATCATTATGATTAGGTATTTATTCATTGGGTTTACGCTGGATGTCAGCATTTCATGGACTCACCTCCTAGGGGTTCTTGGGCAGGCGTCCTACAGTTAGCTATTTAAATATGAGAATAGGAATTTATAGGTATTGCGTATTTTGCAACCTTAAATCAGTAAGTATTAGACATCTTCAGCGAGCTTATACTCACCCAGGGTTTTCTAGGTGGAAATCTCATGCCTTTCCCCCCTACAAGACGGACTACCCTGTTGAATCTGCAATTCATCAAGCCCCAGTAGCCAGGCGCTGAAGTAGGAAAAAGTAAAACAGGTTGGCAAACTTATCAAAACCAGCAGCTGCTAACCTGCTTCATGAAAAGCCGGAATACTAACAACTCGTATGCAAGTAATGAGCAAGTGAAAGCCACTGGCGGTCCAAGGCAGGATGGTGATCGAAGCCTACAATTCAAAGATGCCGAACTCTATAAAAGAGAACATATGGCCTTAGCAAGTCAATACATCGAGGGCGTGCAATCATCGAATGCCGCGATTTCAATCAAGTCATGACTTGGAGGCAGGGATCAAGACAAACAAGTCACAAAACAAGATATGTCACAGTTTGATCACATATGAGACAGGCGAAATAACTGCAACGAAAATTTTTACATCGCTCCCCAGCGGTACTGACGAAGTGTGGCCAGTCGGTAAACTACAAGAGGAATTTGTTGATTTCTTAATACACAGCCCACAAAGACTTATTGATGGGGCTTCGAAGAAACCTCCCTGGCCCTTTTCCTCTGGTCTATACACAGGCCCATTCTCCGCATCTCCCGGTATTAACTAGATAAGGCCGCTCAGTTCTTCTCCAGATCAGCAAGAATCTTCTCTCCCTTCGCCTTAGCCGAAGCAAGGTCGCCAACCATGTAGAAGGCAGCCTCGGGCAGGCTGTCACCCTCACCGTTCAGAATAGCCTTGAACGAGGCGATGGTGTCCTTGAGATCAACGAGCGTACCCTCGATACCAGTGAAGACGTGGGCGACAGTGAAAGGCTGGCTCAGGAAACGCTGGATCTTACGGGCACGCTCGACAGTAAGCTTGTCGGCCTCAGACAACTCGTCCATACCCAGAATAGCAATGATATCCTGCAGGCCCTTGTACTCCTGGAGGATTTGCTGAACACGGGTGGCGGTGTCGTAGTGCTCCTGACCAACGATACGAGGGTCAAGCATACGCGAGGTAGAGTCAAGAGGGTCGACAGCGGGGTAGATACCCAACTCAGAGATACCACGAGACAAGACAGTGGTGGCGTCCAAGTGAGCGAAGGTGGTGGCAGGGGCAGGGTCAGTCAAGTCATCAGCAGGGACATAGACGGCCTGGACGGAAGTGATAGAGCCCTTCTTGGTGGTGGTAATACGCTCCTGCATACCACCCATGTCGACGGCGAGAGTGGGTTGGTAACCGACGGCAGAAGGAATACGACCCAGCAGAGCAGACACCTCAGAACCAGCCTGAGTGAATCGGAAAATGTTGTCAATGAAGAGCAACACATCCTGACCCTCCTGGTCACGGAAGTACTCAGCAATGGTCAGACCAGTCAGGGCGACACGAGCACGAGCTCCAGGGGGCTCGTTCATCTGACCGAAGACCAGAGCCACCTTGGACTCGCCATCAAGCTGAATGACGGAAGTCTCCTGCATTTCGTGATACAGATCGTTGCCCTCACGAGTACGCTCACCGACACCAGTGAAGACAGAGTAACCACCGTGGGCCTTGGCGATGTTGTTGATCAACTCCTGGATAAACACGGTCTTGCCGACACCAGCACCACCGAAGAGACCAATCTTTCCACCACGAGCGTAGGGAGCCAGAAGATCGACGACCTTGATACCGGTGACCAAAATCTCAGCAGAGGTGGACTGGTCAATGAACTCAGGAGGGTCGGCGTGAATGGGCAGGAACTTGTCGGTCTTAACGGGTCCTCGCTCGTCGATGGGGTCACCAGTGACGTTCAAGATACGACCCAGGGTAGCAGGACCGACGGGAATAGTGATGGGAGCGCCAGTGTCGCTGGCCTTGGCGCCACGGACAAGACCCTCGGTACCTGCGATTGTCAATATCACTGGGTTGAAAAACTTTGCCGCGGGGTTACTTACCGTCCATAGCAATGCAGCGGACGACATTCTCACCCAGATGTTGCTGAACAGTCCGTTAGTGCACATGTCACACCAATTGATTTAGAACTACATACAGCGACCTCAAGAACGAGCTTCTGGTTGTTGTTGGTGGTCTCAAGAGCGTTCAGGATAGGAGGCAGCTTGGCAGTGTCGAACTTGACTGCAAAGATGTTAGTTAACTATGCTGTTGACACAACGAGCCCTCTGGGCCCGTCACAAAAAGTTTTTCGACTAACCGTCGACGACGGCACCAATGACCTAATCCGCAGTGGTTAGCCAAATTCCGAGCAAACTGAGCGATAGATATGCAACTCACCTGGTGGATCTTGCCATCTCCAACGCCTTGGGTGCTGGCAAATCTGCTGTTGATGGGGTATCGAAGAGAAGCAGGTCGGATGGCACGCCGAGCCGCGACGGACGGGCGGGCGGCCCTGGCGAAGGAGGAAATACCGCTGTTGGGAGAATATGGTCAGCCCGCATGACCTCAATTGGCGCAAACAGCGCGCGAGAAACGCTGAAAAGTACATCGAGGCGTCGGTACTCACCTCTTGAACATCTTGCCAGATGACAGAGAGCGATCAGAGACGGGAGTGGAGAGAGGTTGGTTGAAGCTGGGGGAGAACTTTGCAGAGTGAGCAGTTTTGCTCGGGAACAGACGACTTCATCGGTTAGAGCTTTCTCCCGAGATCACGTGGGACGCTAAACTGAAATTAGGTCTATTGTGCCCACCTAGACGACCAACAGTTCCGATAGTGTGGTACTTTATCAACCACCGGTTCAAGCCATTGAGTC
Organism: Hypomyces perniciosus; assembly: GCA_008477525.1. NCBI lineage: Eukaryota > Fungi > Ascomycota > Sordariomycetes > Hypocreales > Hypocreaceae > Hypomyces > Hypomyces perniciosus. Next base: position 3,852,595 of record SPDT01000003.1, read on the forward strand.
GTGTCGTTTAATGTGGTTGTGATTTATTCGTTCGAGTTCTTATAATTAATATGAGTTTTATGAGGGTCTCAATAGAATCTACACTGAGTTGTCAACAAGACGAACCAATCGCGTGATTGAATATTCTGTGCAACGGTCGAACTTTCTTACCCCTCACACAGTCCACGACTCGAATACCACACTGTGTGAACGTCCCCTCACAACTGAGGAGCCAAGGTGTCCAAGCTAAAATGAGGGAATTGCCCTGCCAGTCAGGCTCCATTTCACTCTGGTGATATCGGGATGCCCGGGCAGGGTCGTCAATGAAAGTAACATTTGGGATTGTGAACCTCTAGAACTCTGGAGCTAGAAACTATCGTGTTTATTCGTTGATTTATTTCTAAGAAAAAATGTGCTCAGATGCGCTGAGAATACAATCATTGAAGCAAATCGATGCGACAAATTTCGACATCGATTGCGCCGTGCAGTTGGACATGTGCATCTGCAAGAATGAGAATTTTTGGATCACAACACAAAATCAATATGCTTTTTCCTAGTTTGCCCTTTCCTCTCCTGCCTGGAAGACTGTTCATGAAAGCAATATTTTCATTCTTGATGAGTGAGCGTACTTTCCAGAGCCAGAACCTATACAATAATCGTCAGTCTGTGCCCCCAACAAACAGCCGGTATAACAGAACGAAAGACCACTTACAATTGCTGTCCGGCATGGGATGTAGATATGTGTCCAGTTCTGCCGTCCGTTCCACTCCATTGGGGTAGTGAAGAAACGGGTGCCCTCGTCAATCCGGTTGTGCCCACCAACTTCCTTCGAGTCGCTGTTCAAAACAATTCGATAGGTTCCGGCATGCTCGATTCCGATTCGGTAGTCACTGAAGCTCTGAGTTGTGTTGAAGTTGAGGATGAAAACCAGGCCAGCCCTCTCAAAGACAATTATCTTGTCACCTTCATGTTTCAGAGAGATGTAGGCCTGGGGTGCGTGGAGCCAGCCATATTTCCCTTCGCACTTGTTCATCAACCGATCAAAGTTGTTCAAGAACTGGTAACGCAGAAGATTGTCCTCAGTGAGGTTCAATTGTCGGCGGGCATACCAGAAGGAATTGTTGTTTCCTTCTCGGGGGAAGTCGAGCCATTCGGGATGGCCAAATTCGTTGCCCTCGAAGTTGAGGTATCCCTCTCCACCCAGTCCGTGTGTAAGAAGCCGAATCATCTTGTGGAGTGACATTCCACGATCAATCACACCAGTCAATGGCGAAAGAGTAGACATGTTGGTATACATCTCTGCGTCGCATAGATGCATCATCAATGTTTTATCCCCAACGAGTCTGATGGATTATCAGCATGGTTAACAGAGCCACATGGCCGAAGGAGACCTGAGTGTAGACTTACGCTTGATCATGACTCTCGCAGTATGCGATGGTTTTTTCACCATGGCGTCTGTTTGTCAGAGTGAAGCAGATCTTTGCAAGATCCCACTGCTCGTCTTTGAGCTCCTTGAGTATCTTGATCCACATGTCCGGGATTGCCATGGCCAGACGATAGTCAAAGCCGACACCACCCAGGGATAGAGGAAGGCAAAGAGCTGGCATTCCAGACACATCTTCGGCAATGGTAATACACTCTGGATAAAGCGAGTGTAGCATCTCGTTAGCAACCATGAGGTACACCACGGCCTCCTCATCAACATCGGAGCCGAAATACTCGTGATAGCCACCGGAAAAGCCACTGTTCAAATCGGTTAATCAAGGATCATCACTTGATGGCAGAATGTTTACTCACGTGCCAATACCGTGATGGATGTAAAGCATGCTGGTGACGCCGTCAAAACGGAAACCGTCGAAGTGATACTCGTCCATCCAGAATCGAAGATTACTCAGGAGGAAGCGCATAACTTCGTGGTGGCCATAGTTGAAGAGCCTGCTGTCCCACAGATCGTGACAACCCTTTCCGCCACCATGGAAGTACTGGTGGTCAGTACCGTCAAACTCATTGAGGCCATCCAGAACATTCTTCGAGGCATGGCTATGGACAACATCCAAAAGGACGACGATGCCCATGCTATGGGCAGTATCAACAAGCTCTTTTAGGTCCTCTGGAGGGCCATACCGACTGCTTGCAGCAAAAAAGTTGTTGACTTGATATCCGAAGCTAGCATAGTAAGCATGCTCCATGACAGCCATTAGCTGAATGGTATTGTAGCCGAGGTCTCTGATCCTAGGAAGCATATTCTGGGTGAACTCCTTATAAGTCGCAACTCGCTGCTCTGGTGTCGATATTCCAACGTGGGCTTCATACACACGAACACTCTCTGGCTTCTTTGGTCGAGGGTGCTTGAACTGATATTTCTCTGTACGTGGCGGGTTCCAGAATCGAGCATCATACACTGGCGAGACTGAAAGGTCTTGCGTCACGTACTTGATCCATGCCGGAAGACGGTCGACTCGTTGGCCGTTGGGCAGGCCAAGAGAGATCTAAATGTACAGATTAGCAATTGCCCCTCTGAACAAATTAACCGTGGTGACTAACCTTTACTTTCGAATTGTGAGGAATTGCTGGTTCACCATTCTTCGCCGGAAGCACAATCTCGAAGACACCGAATGCGTCTTTCTGCATTGGGTGAGAATCTCGGTGCCACTCATCTATTTAATACATCAATTAGTGCTGTCTAGGTTCAAAGAAAGCTCATGTCACCTACTGAAGTCGCCGATGAGGAACGCTTCCTTGGCATTTGGTGCCCATTCTCGATATGTTATGGTGTTCTTGTCATCCACGTTGAAGCCAAATTTGTTGATTCCCTGGATATGGCTGATCAGATTAAGGGTTATGTTGAGGAGCTCTATGTGACTCTCACCTTGGAGAACTTCTTCAGTCCTCCTTCGTTATCATCGATGACCTTGATCCATTCCTTAGCTTTGGCATATCGCCTCTTGAGTGCATCAGTGAATGGGCCTAGCCAAGGGTCAAGTTTGACGACGCCTTTTCCTCTTGTCAGCATAATACTCAATACGGAGCTCATCATCTGAGTGAACAGACCTGTGCCATCGTTGGGAACGTCTTGAGAGGGATTTTCAGCTGCACTGGCCATGGCGAAGCAACCTCTTTGCGATGAGCTTGCGATGAAAGGCGGGGTAGCTGGGAGCTTCACGCAAGGTCGAGAGAAGATGAGCTCCAGGGTATGAAAAACAAGCAGAACTGCCCAGGCTCGTGATGTGCTCTGATCTCGGAAATCACAGTGAAGAAACTGAATCACCAAGCCAAAAAAGCAAGATCGTTGAAAAACAGGTGGACTTGGCAAGTGAGCAAAATGAAAATGAGACAAAGTCTCAGGAACAGGGCAAAGCTTTATCGATAACTGGTTCTCCTCTCCTCAACGCATGACGTCGAAAACAGGTGTCGAGGCGCATGTTAAGCAGACACTAATTAATCACAATGGATACGGTTAGGCCAATATGAAGTGCACCTCCGCATTAGAGTCCGCCCCTCCCGCTATCATTGAGAGCAAATTAGCTACCTACGGCAATTCCGGCTGTATGTAGATATTATGCATAGCATGCTCCCACAGATGCTGGAATACATCGCAAGCCAGCCAAACTCTTTGTAGGTGTTGACGAACGGGTGGGGAGCCATGCCTCCTTCAGTACCTAATAGTAGAATCCGCTGCCCAGATATGGAGCACCACGGCGTCTAAATCGTAAAATAGCATTCATCTGTTTACTAGCAAATCCATAGGATTTTCCAATATTACGAATAATTAAGAAATACTACGTCGTAGCCTCCCCTGTAGTATTCGGGTATCACCACAGTTGAGGTACCTAACCTTGGCCTTTGGGAGGTACCTTCTGATGTATCCCCGATAGCGGCGGGGCGAACCTCCACTTGCCGCTTCTGGGTGGTGATCCTACCCGCGAGCTATCCACCGTTCTGGAGCGTCATTGACCAATCTGTGTTGATACAGCCATGCCTTCATACAGCTATCTCTACTCGTAAGCCTCTTCGGCCTATATTTTCTACATTGTGGCGGCCAATATTAGATGAGTGACTGCATTGTAAGTTATGCTTTCCCCCAAGCCAAGCGCTTCGGCGCCACTCTTTCGTCGCCGGACTCTAACCCGACTAAGGTCAGGCGACCCTCTCTCAGCTCCCCTGGACGTGCCTCTTCGACCGCCTCGACAGAACACAAGCCTCACCGATTCTCCTAATACAACTATATATACCTACCAAATCCCTTCTCCCTCCCGGCGGTCATTGGATATGTGCGCCGCGGAGAAGCATTGATCATGCTCGGATCATACAGACAGCTTGCCCGGTCTGCCCGGATCAGCCAACTCGCCCCGAAACGAAGCCACATCATCTATCCCATAAGTTATAATTATTGCCACTACCTCTCGACATCCAAGCCCGTCTCTGCTTCCAGACAAACACCAGACTTCAATTCGGGCTTTACGGGTAGTTATGACCCTACAATCGACTCGGGGCGTGGCCCCATGTTTAATAAGACGAACTTCGGCGTGCCCCAATTCTATCCTCGAGATCTGAAGAAGCGCGTGGATGATTACGTCGTCGGCCAGCACCGTGCCAAAAAGACAATATGCTCGACCATCTTCAACCATTACCAGAACCTGCGACGAAGACATCAACATGAACAAGAGGACCGGGAAAGGCAGGAAAAACTCATGCGGCAACGATTCGCCCGGGATAGGGAGCTACATCAGAAGCGCCGGGGGGCTCATCCTGTCGAAGGTTAGTCCTTGCTACACCATGGACTATTCTTTTGAGATTGTACACTAAACTGTCGTCAAGATGAGTATCCCGGTCACAGCGAATCCGTTCGACAGTTGCACGAGACGTCGACCTACGAAGAGGACATGATCGAACATTTATACAAGCCCGAAGACCCGTCGATCCCACAACATGTCAAGATTGACAAGAGCAACTTGTTGGTTATTGGACCCACCGGCGTGGGCAAGACTTACATCCTCGAGTATGCTACACAAAGCCTCTACCCGGTATGATAGTCGGTGTGGGTACTGACGTATGACAGAACTCTGAGCAAGAAGATTCAGGTTCCATTTACCATCTGCGATTGCAACTCCCTGACCCAGGCAGGCTACATAGGACAGGATGTTGAAACCTGCATCGAAAGGCTGCTTATAGAAGCCAACTACGATATTAAAGCTACGGAGCAGGGAATAGTGGTTCTGGATGAGTTCGACAAGTTGGCCAGGAGGGAGTCCACGACTGGCCGAGATGTCGGCGGCGAAGGCGTACAGCAAGCTCTGCTGAAGCTCGTCGAGGGAACCAAAGTCACCATTAACGTTAAGGACAACCGCTCGTCACGGGCAGCGCCACCCATTACGGCTAATTACAACACCCCCAGTGCCACTTCGTCTGCCCCTCAAGCTGTCCCTCCTTCAGGGAAGGTGGACCAGTACACAATCGATACTACCAACATCTTATTTGTGTTTTGCGGTGCCTTCGTCGGGTTGGACAAAACCGTCGTGCAAAGAGTTGCCAAGCCTGCCATGGGCTTTGGGGGAGATGTCCAGGGTCGTCACACAATGTCCGGCAGCAAGCATGTTCTCCCACCCGACATCTATTCTCACCTGGCACACCACAATGCAGAGTCGGCATTATCCTTCACACCATTAGATTTGGTCACCCCCGCAGACCTTCAACGCTTCGGGTTCATCCCGGAACTCATAGGACGATTGCATAACATCTGCGCTCTCAGTCCTCTCTCAAAAGAAGACCTTTATCGAATATTAACGGAGCCACGAAATAGCCTGGTGGCACAGTATACAACCCTGTTTGAGACATACCCATCTCGTCTATACTTTACAGAAAAGGCCTTGTATGCTATTGCAGAACGCGCCGCAGAGGCCGATACTGGTGCCCGAGGCCTCAAGATGGAAATGGAGCGTGTCTTGGCTGAACCCATGTTCGATGCCCCAACACCATACGTGCTCATCACCGAGGCATGTGTCAACGGCACGGAGAAGGCTGCGTACTGGGGCAAAGATGGCCGGTTTGAACTCGACAGGCGAATGGAAGAGGAGCAAGTCACTCCCTGTAGTCCACGACAGATGTCGTTTGAGCGATTCCGTGAGGTGGGAGAAAGCGGCGGCTGATGTTGGATGGCATGGGATTGGAAAGGTGGTGTTTGGCGTGGCGGGTCGGCGTTCAACGATATGAGGCTGGGAACTGCATATTGGGAAGGATTTCGCACTTGCTCGGGCCTTGCTTTGAGCGGCAGGTAGTACAGCACAATATGACAGCAATGGAAACAATGACATTGGTCGCGTCGTTGTAGTACAGTATTTACACTCGCCACTTTGGTGATCGAGCCTCCAAGCAAGCCCCGCTTTTCCCACGCTCTTCAAGACCATATTACACATGGACAAAACGGCGTTTCCATGAGTCACTCGTGCTTATTTCACAAAAGAGAATAAATGGCATGTATTGTGTGTTTTAGTGCTTGGGAGGAGACTGGACAACACCCTTGCCAGTGTAACCTTCGGAAGAGATACCGGTGAAGGGATCGGAATTTTGTTGCTGTAGTCGTGAATGGATTAGCCTTCGTTTGAAGGTGGGGGTTGATTGCTTGCAGAGGAAATCTGTACCTTGAGGATCTCGTTGGACGCCTCCTGGAACTCCTTGGTCATGGTGTATGGCACAGGCTTGGCCACGGCTCGGATGCCGGCGAAGATGGCGAGACTGGCAGCGACACCGACGACAATACCCCAGACGATGCGGGCGTTGGTTCCGGGGGGGTCGACTGAGCGGGGGCCATGAGGACCGAAAGCAATCCAGTAAGCTGTTGAGACAGTTTGAGTTAGTTTTTTTTCCCCCGAAATATATATATATATATATATGTATGTATGCATGTAAGTGCGGGAGCGTCGTTTAGTCAAGCCAGTCATCCACGCCACCCAGATTACACCCATTGAACCACGAATAAATGAGAAACCACAACTGCCATGCAGTTGCCGTCATATGTAGGCGCTGCAAGGCTGTGTCGCGCGATTGAAAAAGGTAGTGGTGATGCTCTGTGGGTTGCAGGTGGCATGCTATCGTGACTAGCTCGGCTATTTGGGAGGTATTTTCTGCAGCTCCAAAGTTTCGCTTGACGTACCGGCCTTCTTCTCCTGCAGGGTCAGCTCAGTCCAGCTGCCCTTCATACGGTCGCGCAGGGCCATCCACAGGTCAGCCTGCTCCTGGAGAGGCATGCCCTCCCATCGCTTCTCGATATTGGCGAGTGTCGGGTTGGAGATGGCGTGTGTCGATGCGGCTCGGGACGCAAGGGCAGGGACGGCGCTGCGGACCAGACCCTTGCGCAGCACACTCGACGCTTGCGTGCGCAGCATTTTGAAGAGACTGCGATGAAGGGGCTCGAGGGGGTTCAATTGGCACGATTGAGGCCCGCGGAGGACGTTTGCGGTGGTCGGGAAGAAGTTTTCGGTAGGTCGGATCAGAGATCAAATCGTATGATGATTTCCCACTCGCTGACTCTCCCGAAGCAAAACTCGGGTAGAGTGGCACGCTGACTAAGCTTCCGATTGATCAATAATTCACGTGACTGCGATTTTTGGAGCCGTGGGAGATGGGGGATTGCAATTTTGGCGACGTTGATTGGCTGACGGAAGGCTTCGCGAATCAAATCCGGAATGAAGAGGAAAGCAAGCCATTTTATAAAATTCGTGCTTAAATACCTAGGCACAATACTTTATTAGGTGAACATGCTGCCTTTGACTCTCATCCTGGAGATTTTTTCTATTAAATCTTACTATGTCTTAACATGCAATGATGAACTGTCTATCAGAGTCTACTAATGCCAAAAATGCTGCCGTGGTAATGAGGTACTTGGTACCCATATATGCTCACCTCTCCTTTTCTCCAAACATGCCTAATGATGAACAACATGCTCTTTTTTCAGAGCTGAACGTTAAACAGAAGTATCCGTCTGACGCGCTCACCGTAAATATAAAATACGATGGGAATGGGGGTCATCGCAAGAGCAATGAAGGCTAGAAGCGAGCTTCCCCAGCCCAACCCGAGTGCCGCAAACATGCTTCTCCCTGCCAGAGGCAGCAATGCTCCTCCCAATGAGCGAAACACGGTGCTAGCAGCTATAGCAGAGGCAGCGTACGTTGAATAGGCATCAACAAGATATGTTGACGTTGACATCTGGCAACAGTTAGCTTCCGCAGGGATGGCATTGCCGCCGGACGACTCAAACTTACAAACGAGACAGTCATTCCCGCTCCCAGGAAGGATGTTCCTATAATTGGGAGAATCCAATGCTGATGCGTTTGTGCTGTCCAGCCAAACCAAAACAGAGCCATGGGGGGGAGAAACGAGGCAACCGTCATGAGGGGCAGACGATACTCTGGCTTTCGCTCTCCGCCATTCTTGACTCTCAAGTACTCCACCAACCGATCAGAAGTCGCTCCAGAAATTATGAGACCAATCAAAAAGCCAACGCCGAGGCCGATATACGTGAGTCCAACTGAGCCTGTGGAAAACCCGTACTGGCTGGTGAAGAGGCCAGGTATGACTGTGAAAAGAAGGTAAAGGTAGCCGTATATGACAGCCATAAAGAGAGAGATCAAAAAGACAATTGGCGAACAAAACAGCATTTTAGTTGGTCGGACAATGGCTAGGGTGAAGACATCCCTAGGAGAACGACCAGTGTCGAGGATCGACTTGAGGGCTGGATTGCCAGTCTCCTTACGAAGCCTCTTTGTCTTTCGCTCCAGAAGGGTCAAGGCATAAGACTCGCGCAAAAAAGCAAAGGTCGCAAGCGTAACTGCGCCGGACTGGAAATGTCAGGAGGAGTTGCAGTCAACAGAGTTTAGGTTATTAGGATACTTACTGCCATTGAAACAACCCAAAATGCCCATCTCCATCCCTTGGCTTGGGTGAGATATCCGCCGGCTAACATGGTTCTATGTTAGATAACCATGTATCAGAACGCATATGCATGAAGCACTGAGGATTTCTTACCAATAGGCCCAACGACTGGCCCAAACAACGGACCAAAGACCCATAAGGCCATTGCTTTCCCTCGTTTCTCGAACGGTATGATATCGGCTAGCGTACCAGCGCCAATCGTCAATGGACAGCTGCCGGCGAAGCCAGCAAGAAAACGAAAGATGATCAATCCGGCCAGGTTCGGTGCCAGGGCGCATGCCACAGTGAAGATGACGAAGAAGACATTGCAAGTATGGTATAGTGGTGAGCGCCCATAGAGTTCTGACAATGGCGCAATAACCAATGGCCCAAGACAATAGCCGATGACGTATATAGAGACGATAAAGGAAGCAATCTCCGGGTTTGTCGAGTGGAACTCATCCATAGTTTGTTGGATACCAGGAGCAAATATGGATGATGCCAAGGGACTGTTCCCATTGGTGGTTGGTTTCAGCACGATACACGGACGTGATGCTCAATATACATACCTGATGAACGTTATCGCAGACACAATCGCAACTGCTGTGGCCTTCTTCTTTTGGGACCAGTTGAGGGGGTTCTCTGGGTCATCAGGGCCATCCCAGTCGACTATATTGGGGTCCCGAGGAGCTGCTGGTTTATTAACGGCTGATCCAGCTTCAGCCTCTTTCTCGACATCGCTGTTGAGGTTCCCTTCCACAGTTGAAGCCATTGAATGACTCTCATGTGCCTCTGTGACCTGCTGGGTCGTCATATTGCTTCAAGTCACAGCTATGGTTCCTGTACCATCACTTTTGAGAATGGCTGGGCCCGAGTCGGACTCTAAATGAAATCTAGCTAAATTTTCAGCCCGACGGCCAGCTAGGAGGGACAAGTAATAAATATATATGTATGGATATACTCGTATACACATGTTACTGTTGTTCCTGCTAGTCACCCACACCTACTCCGATATGGATCATCGGACCGGCTTACGGATAACACCTAGCCGAAGCCAGCCAAATGTTACGTACGCGTGTCTCATAGTAGTACTCCGTATTATCTGACGCCATTGCATCCTTCACTAAGTGGATTGGAGACATATTTAGCATATGAGCTCCGTACCAAGGTTCGCCGGGTAAACTAAACGATCCGATTAGTACATCACTGGCTATCCAGCGTTGGTGACGGATACGATTTCGAGAGATAATTCAGTAATTCAACTTGAGTCCAAGCACTGGGGATAACAGGGAAGCTGCAGTTTGTGAAATAGGAGCCGGGGTTGAGGTTCTTAAATCCGTTGCCCGAGAAAACGGCGTATCCAGTCCTGGTCTCCTAGGACGAGGCTTGAGGGACAGCCAAGTACTAGGAAGTACTAACACGTACAAATACTTTGTATATTAGGTATTAGTATTTGGTTTTAGATATGTACGTACTACGGAGTACCCTCATAAACCAAAATAGAGAGTACGGAGTATTTTTTTTGCATATCCTTAGTAAATCTTGCTATAGCTTGCAAACATGCGTATACATTGCGATGGGTTCTTCACGAATCACTCATCTGCAGCTCAATGATGCATCTATTTACAGACCGGCTTTCTTAATTCTTTATGCTATATCTTGGAAAACCTTCAGCGAAGACCATGCAGTTGTCAGTATAAAGAATGTTGAATTTCGAAGTACTAGTAAAGAATCCACCCCGTCCAATATCCGCACTCCACTAATGCAGGGAATCGTATTGAAAACATTGGCTGGATGGCTCCGAACTGCGGGGCCGGCCTATCTCCGACTACCTCCGTCCGCGGACTTTCCGTGGAAACTCCTTGTTCAACATCGCTCTGAATCGGAGTTTCTGCTGGCATTTCCATGGGATTCCCATGTCAATTTGTAACTTCCCCCCTTCTCATGTTAGAGATAGTATGTCAGAATGGGTCGGCAACCAAGACAGCGACCGATTTCGTGTCACTTGTGCAGAGTGCGCAAGCTGCGCTGCAGCCGCCAGTTCCCCTGCTCTAACTGTACATCCCGCGGCGTCGTCTGCCAACAACACGGGGTGGCGGTTACGGCAATAGCAGACAATAGTGCCACTGCTAATGCTACTGTTGCTGCAAGTCAGCATGGCGAACCTTCTCCTAAAGACGTAACTACCTTGGACCTACTGTCTCGTCTGGAACGACTCGAAAGCCTAGTAGCGGCTTCACAGGGCAAGGAAAAGGATCAAAATGCTCAAAGACAGGCTTATCCTGAACCAACGCCGGCAAAACAACCGATTGCGGGTTCACGTCCAGTGCCACCAAGGCTGCAGCGTCTGACCGCTGATGCCTTGCAGCTGGAAAGAGCATGCGATGACCAGCAGAGCTTGATGGTGAGCTCTATCCGGCGCAAGGTCCTACAATGTTCTGTGATGCTGAGATTGTCAGGACTGTCTAGTATCTGATCCCATTATTTTTCGCACGTGTCCTATCCGGCTAGCTCCCAGTCGTCCTCGATACGTCTTTCAAAATGGCGTGTTGCCTGTCGTGTCTGATCCCTTGCCTGGGTCCATGGATGCCACCAAGTGTATCTGGCTACCTCGCCGAGACGAAATGCGCATCGTGGTCCACAAATATATGGTTGACATAGCCGCCTTCCACCACATTGTTCACATACCTTCTCTACAGAACCTCGTTGAGGATATTTACATTGCTCTAGAAAGCAATGTTCGCGTGGACATGGGCGGAATATTGCTACTACTCAGTATATGTGCAAGCTCGACCTATGCGTGGTCACCCCCTGACGACGTGAGGTGCTTATTTTCAAACAGTACAGAAGCGAATGCACAGTCAACTTTCTGGATAAAGCAAACACTAGATGTTGCCGATCAGGCACAAAGGACTGCTCACGCATCATTGGAATGCGTCCAGGGACTCATTACATTGTTCTTTGTATTTTGTCACCATGAGTGTGTCTCGCGGCGGGCTCACAATATCCTGCTCTCGGCCATCTCTATGGCTACTGCGATGTCGCTTCACCGTCTTGATGACCCGCAAAGCTCTACGATTCATGGTCATATGCGAATGAGTGAGGCAAGGAAAGAAATAGCGCGTAGGGTATGGTGGTATCTCGCTTCGACAGATTGGTGAGTGCCAAGTGTTGCCTACACCTACACCCTATGACTAACTTCGATGTCTAGGATGTTTGCCCAATTCCACAGCTCCCAAGACGGATTTTATCTGATCCATAAAAATCAGATGGCTGTGAACAAGCCTCGTAACGCGAATGATGAAGACATCATCGAGGGGGTGGAGATCGTTGACCGGCCCGTCAACGAACCAACCTGTATCTCCTACTTCCTGCAGCGTACCCTTCTGGCCGAAATCTGTAATGAGCTCCTCGACCAGAGCCCTATGAGTTCCCCTATCCCAGAACCAATAGCATACAAGAACATATTGGAAGCCGATGCAAGGATCAACAAATTCATACAAGAGGTTCCCGGTTTCCTCTCTCTTAATAATTCCAACTTGAGCGACCTCCCCCCAACGGATGCAAGGCGCTCTCCTTTGATAATCGTTCATCGTTACACGCTCAATCTCCTCGTTCATCGCCAATTATGCAAAATGCATCTCCCATATTTCGCGCAAGGCACTGTCGATCCTGCATATGCTTACTCCCGCGAGGCCTGCCTAAAGTCGGCCAGGATCATCATCGAGCTAGACCATCAACTTCAGCAGGCAAATGTGCCATTCTTTCTGTCAAGTATGAGGATGATAATGATTTCTCGAAGTGTTTTCCTCGCTAGTATTACCTTCGTTCTGAATGCTTGTCTAACAGACGACTCACAGCAGAATGGCGAGGGAGAGGATGAGTTGACTGGTGCATTGAAGCACTTGCAAGACGCACAAAGCCAATCTTCAACATCACCGAAATTGCTCGAACTGTCAGCCAAGATACTCCAGAAATACAATATAAACCATCGGGCCCTGAGTTTTCTGCAGCAACAGGTATCACAACTCACACCCACGTCTCCATCAAGCGTTTCGTGTTCCATGACGCCAGGATCATCTCATCACGACCAGCGGCCACGTGCGACTCTACAGAGCGTCAGCCCCGATGCAAATTCCGCGACCCCTGGGCAACAATGGCAAACACTCGGGGGGAGGACGGAATCGAACACGATAGATTGGGACAAGATCTTCTGGGATCTGGATGCGCCATTCATATAACACAGCGGTGACTAGACCACTTGCTTTGTGGTTGGTGTGTATTCAGAACTCTTTCTTGAGTGTCATAACGGGCGGATTTTGTCTGTGGCTGGAGTTAGGGTTGAATGTTTGGGGGGCGTGTAATCTGTTTGTAGGGTGCATTTGGCTTCCGTCACACAGCTGCTTTGAAATCGGATACAATACCATGAATTTTACTTTATTGCTCGTTCATGAATACGGAATGAAAAATCTTTTGATCGGTAAGCTACCATTGTGTCTGGTTGAAGGGCGAAGGACCTACCTAGATACAATTCGAGGGACTGAGAAAATTCCAACTATTTAGAGGTCGATAGACTTGATTTAGACTCCGTCGATATCCCTATGCTTTAGCCGGACAGTTAGTTAATGAGTAAAGATCAATTGGTCTGCATCAGGCACCTTTTCGGCTTGGTATCGCCTGCTAGAGCATCGTTCGGGGCAAAAACTGGTTGAAAGGTGTAAAAGCCTGCGAACAGCCAACCACGGTCAGATCATGGACGAATACTGTAAGTATGGATATAGTATTTTGTGTAGCACAAACCGCCGATGACACCGCAGAAGACGGTGAGCGCAATTGGTAGCGCCCTTTGAAATCCGCTCATTGTGAGGATGGACAAATTGGCTTGACGGAACTTGATGAACTGAAGGTCTGGGAGTGAGCCTGAAGGTATGAGCTTCAGTTACCCGGGTAGGTACTCCTTACATACTTAGGTAAGGGTTCTGCTAGTGTTTCTGCCCCGGCATTTAAACGTCCCATACTATCAGGCTGTGTCTCTTAACAGGATATATTAACCTCAAAACAGTAGAATAACTACCTAATGTCTGATTATTACAACAAATATTACATGGCAATAAATGATGCCTTTTTGTTTTCATCCATACTCCGGAACTTGCATGCCCTTTCCAAACAATTTTGAGACTGAAATGAAACAGAGAACAAAAAATACGGTAGTGTCCACCACTACTTCTGTTTCCGCCTAGTCTGCGCCTTTCGTGCGATAGACATCCCGGCGTTGTCAAACGTCGCTCCTCCCAAGATTTCAAACACAGGCATGTCCACGTCAAATACTTTGCCCACCCAGTTTCGCAGGTCAATCGCCGACAGAGAATCGAGGCCATACGAGTGCATTGGCATTTGCAGATCCAGAGTGTCTTCTGATGTGCCCAGAAGATGTGAGACACGCTGTGCGAGTGCCTCACTGGCTACCTCAGCAGCCTCTGTCAACGATCCAGCCGCTGCAAGTCTATCTGCCGCGTCCATTGTTTTCTTGCTCCGAGCCGCACAGGCATCGTCACCATCTCCATCTAGGCCTGGCATGACGGGATAATGGTGCATATGGCCCCAGAACGGCTGGTGCATCGTGGCGTGCGCCTCCTCGACGTGTCTCCAGTGCGAAATAGGTCGAATCCCCACCACAACCTGGCAATCTGCCGTGTTGTTTCCGAGCGAGGGGGTTGGGCCGCAGCACATGTCCAATAGTGCGCAGACGTCCTTCACATATGTGAGGGCGAATTTTTCAGACAGCATTGTGCTCGCGATGTGATGCTTCTGTTGTCTCGCCTCCACGAGGTAACCCGCGTCAGGGATGGCGCCGAGGTTGAGAGCGACGGCACGCTCTCCCTGGGAAACACGGTAATGCGCCAAGGCATCTTCATATGTGTTACCAGCGTTGTATGCTGCCAGTGAGCCACTGCCGAGGATGCCCATCATGGATGATGTGAAGATGAAGAAGTCCAGGCCACTGGGCAATTCGGTATGGAGATTCCAGGATCCCCTGGTCTTTGGATCAATGGTGATCTTCCAGTCATTGAAGTCCATCTGTTGGAAGATACGTTCCTAGAAGCGAATGTCAGCTCCATGTCATTTAATTTTGGAAGAGACAAGTCACGTACAGTCATAACCATTGAGGCTTGGATGCAACCTTTGATAGGAGGCAGCCTTTCAGAACAACTCGCGACAACGGATCTCAACAAAGCCCTGTCAGTAATGTCACAGGCCGGGGCTTCGACATGAACTCCTTGGCATTTCAGCTCGGCTAGGATTTCGTGTGCTTCAGGTGTCCGGGGGCCAGACCGGCAGAGCAAGAGCAAGTAACGAGCTCCACGACGGGCAAGCCATCGTGCAATGCCTCGACCCAGACCACCCAGACCACCGACAACCACGTATGTGGCCTCGGGATTCAGCATATACTTGGGTCGGTTCGCTATTCGAATCTGGGACTAGTTAGAACCCTTTCGAGGCTTCGAGCTAGGATAACTAGAGAGCATTCTTACATTGATAATATCTGAGTCGTCCAGGCTGACGACAATAGTCTCCTTTGCATCCGCGTTTTGCAAGCGAGAGAAGGCACTTGTCAGGTCTGGCGCCGCATATGTGACGACATCCCGTCCTAGCTGCTCCAATGTTGGACCTTCCAAACTACCGACTGCATAGCGTAAACTTTCCGCTGTTGG
Organism: Hypomyces perniciosus; assembly: GCA_008477525.1. Classification (NCBI taxonomy): domain Eukaryota; kingdom Fungi; phylum Ascomycota; class Sordariomycetes; order Hypocreales; family Hypocreaceae; genus Hypomyces; species Hypomyces perniciosus. The sequence continues at coordinate 3,868,194 of SPDT01000003.1, forward strand.
AGGTCGAGACCCGGGTTGGATAAGAGACAGGCAGATACTGGGCGGCACGCCATGCATTTGTTGAGCGTTGGTTGATGCTGAGGGTCCTACACGGAGCTCTATGTATCGGCCACCAGATCGTATACAGTTCATGGACAGCGAAGATGCGCAATCTGCATATGGTGAAAAGACGATGTCAAATCTTTGTTTCCACTGCGACACCACCATCGAGGGACCACTAAACCAAGACTTGGGCAGGACGTGGTCTTGTGAGATACCCATCTTTTCCACGACCCAAGCACTCTCCCGTTCACTAGAGGCTGTGGTCCAAATATCAGTGATACCTTGATTCACAAGGAGGCGGAGAGCAGCCTGCCCGACAGGACTGCTGCCGTCATGAACTAAGATGGTGTCGCTACGTCTGACACGTCCGGTCTCGATCAATGCATCATATGCGGCCACAGCAGAGGGCACAGCTCCACATGCGTCAGCGAAAGATATTTCAGGAGGAATCTTAACCACTGATTTCGAAGATACGCGGACATGGGAGCGGAACGACTCGGATTGTGCAGCAAGAACGCGGTCACCTAGACAGAATGCGGCCTCAGGGCCGGCATGAAGAACAACTCCAGCGCAATAATCGCCAAAAGATGTTTGTTCCCCATGGCCCTGGGCCGCAGCGCGTTCTCGAGATTGAAGAGATACGGCTTTAACCATGATTTCCACAACATCTGCCTCTAGGTCCTCAGATGGGGGAAGCAATTCAACATAGTAAGGGCCTTGCTCAAGCCCAGGAGGTGATGCAGTGGACATTTCGAAGCGAGCTAGACCCAGGGGGATAGAAACAACATCATAGGGCATAAGTCTCGATTCCATATCCATCTTGAGGGCATGAGCCTCGACAAGACGTCGAGTATGCAGTAGACCGTTGATCTCGACGTAATCCTGCTCATAGGGTTCTTGGATCTTCCTGGAGATCATTTCACGTGCGATCTTCCCCAAGTATGATGCCTTTTTTGTTGTCGAATCCGAGATGTCTAGAGCTACGGTGACTAGCTGTAGCTCATAGTACTCAAATCGCAATGTTCGTGCCAGGCCATCTAGAAGTCCGTGGTCGGGGGAGGCATCCCGGCCACCACCACCAGATACCCAAAGCATCCGATTTGATGATTGGATCAGAGACTGCAGATGAGCCCATGTAGTTTCATCCAGGGAAGACAGAAATGAGGATGTCTCATAATCTAGAAGAAGAATAATGAGGTCGTCTGTACTTCTTGTGTCTGCATTTGCAACAACGGTCTCAAGATCTCGCACTTGTGGTGCTGTTCCGAAGATATCTGGCAAAGAAACCAGGGCCTTGGCGAGTGTCTTTTGCTTCTCAGAAGCCGGGTCGATGATAATGCTTACTTCGCGACTCAATTGTGGCTGTTTAGTGGGCGTTGCCGCTTCTCCAGTTAAGGCTGTAGATACGAGACAGCCCAGATGATGTGCAATATCATCGTCAAAATCTCGGAAGACGAGGTCTGTACCTGAGAACCCATTTTCTCTCAGGATACTGTCCCAGCCATCAGCACTAAGATTCGGTGACAGTGTGCGTTTGTCGTCAGCTCCAAGCCACCATCCAGGGAACAGCCCGAAGATGTATCCTGCCGTCCATCCATCTGGTCGAAGCAATTCGTGCATGATCAATTTGCCACCAGGTCTCAACGCTTTCCGAACGTTGCGCAAGGTCTTCCCGAGGTCAGAAGTAACGTGAAGCACGTTGTCAGCCACGACGACATCATAGGTCCCTTCATCGTACCCTTGCTCGGCAAAGTCTCGCTCGACATCGAGAGTGCCGAACGTCATCTGAGACTGGAAGCGAGAAAACTCTTCTCGCGCCTTTCCTAAGAAGGCAGAGGACACATCAGTGAAATCATATCGACTGCACCGAAGAGTTTCTGCCGAGTCATACGGCCCTGCGCTGAGTGCGTGAAGAAGATTCCGGGTTGCTGATGCAGTGCCACCACCCACCTCGAGGATTTTCAAGCCAGGGGTTTGATGTGCCAGCAAGTCCATGTAACTTGCCACTTCAGAATTGTCTCTGTAGGTGGCCAGTTCTTCATAGTAGCTCTTGAGAAGACCGGTTTGCATCAGCAGGTCAAGAGGGGTGACTTCCCCCTTGAGCAGAGCCACGATGTTTGAGGCGACAGTCGCATAAAGACGACCTACGTGGTTCGTATTTGAGAGTCGCTCACTGAGTGCTTGGAAAGAGCTGCGCGCCTTTTCGATCCGGGAATGGGGTTCATCCCATCGCCCATCCCGACAGTTGTTGGTGATATGATACTGAGCCCAGTTCCAGTAGTGCTTCTTCCATGGCTCTTGGCCATCCAGTATACTGACATCAATCGACCTGGTAAGCTGCTCAAGGGATACCAATGTAAGCGATTCCAAATCGCGGTAAAATTCAGACAAGTCTTGCTCAATCGGGTGCAGGCTATCCAGGAGCAAGTACGTCTCCTGAGGGCTAAGCTTGCTGAGAGCCGGTTTGTAGTCGATTTGCATGCAGAATTGTTTTGGGTCTGGGAGAGACGAGAGTTCCCGCGAAGGTGGAGGAACTGAACTGACGTTTGTCACCTCAACATCTTCGTACCACAACCGAACCTCTCTCGAGGAGCTGCTATCCAAAGCCCCGCCATTGAAGGAGAATCCACGCTTCGTAGCGTTGGTAATGACCGTGCAGGCTGTCACCGTCTCGTCCTCTGGCGCACTCAGGCCTGTATTTGAAACCCAGAGGCAACCAATGCGTGTCGGAATGCAGGTGGCCATTGGCCGAGTTCCCCCGGACGTGAAGGCCGTAAAGCAAAGATGCAGCATGGCATCCAGAGATACAGGATGAACAACATGCGGTTCCGGAGTTGAGCTGAACAGTTTTACTTCAGCTATGGCCAACTTCGTTTGCTGATTGCATCGTTGTTGCTGGGCAGCTTGAAAGGCAGGACCGTAGCCATAGCCGGACTCTTTCAAGAAGCTGTACATGTACCTGGAATCCACAGGTGTACCGCATTGGGAGAATATGCTTGAGAACTGTGTGGAAATGTCTTTGCGTTGCGAAAGTATTTTTGCCTTCGTCCACTGATCCGACGCTTCTGTGAGTTCCACGGAGATGCAGCCACGGCAGTTAAGTCGCCAATCATCATGAGTATAGCTCCGAATAACGAATTCGAACGCCGGGCCGCCTCGAGGTTGTGGCTGGATTTCGCGCAGAGACGTTTGAACTTCCAAGACGCCAGAGCTGGAAGTCAAATCCATGGGACCGTCTATGGTCACGTCACGAAGCGTATAGCCATCGATGTCGCCGGCTGGGCTAGCGAGTTGCTTTGCTGCTTCTATCGCCATTACTAGCATACCTGCTCCCGGATACAGAATTGTACCGGTGACGACATGTTGTTCTGCCCAAGGCATTTCTGTAAGACGGATGAAATGTCGCCAGCGGGCATCAGAGGGGTTCCAATCTCTGGAGCGGACACCCAGAAGCTCTGAAGGTGCATGTTCTCTAAGCCTATAGTTTCGACTGAGTCTGCTTTCATGCCAGTACTTTTGTGAATGATCAAAAGGGTATTCGGGCAGATCAGTAAGCAAGGACCGCGAGATGTGATCCTCACCCTGGGGCTCGTTGACAATCCTCAAGTTCAACCGTGACCCCATGCAGTGCAGCTCGCCGACGGCGCGAAGCATAGTATCCATGGCCGACTGCCCTCTCCTCAGGACAGAGCTGTACCCGATAGACTTTCCTCGCGGGCTGGCACGAAGGATATCTCGGAGCGGCCCTTGGAGTGCTGCATGCGGTCCAACTTCCAACAGGTGGTCTACTACAGACACCAAGATATGGCTTCTGTCAATCTTCTTGACAAAGTCTGTAGGTGACTGAGCACACATCGCAGAAACGGCTTGTGAGAACTGAACTGTTGATACCATGTTATCGACCCAATATGACGCATCCATAAGGTGATTTGCGGCGACTCGCTCTCCTGTGACACTAGATGTCATGGGAACGGTCATCTTGATGTCGCGAGGCCTGGACAAGGATCCGATCATTGACGTGTACTTGGCAGAAATGGCCTGCATTTGCCGCGAATGATATGCCAATGCTACGCGAAGCTTGCGTGCAAAGACCTTTTGTTCATCCAATTTCTCCTTCAGGAGGTCTATTAGATGGTCCTCTCCGGAAATGGTCACATTGACTGGACTATTAATGCAGGCAATGGAAACACCAAATGAAGTGTTCTCTTGGTCGATTGTGGCGATCAAGTCTCTGGCGTCAGCTTCCGATAGTCCCACAGACATCATGGCGCCCTGAGGCTTGGAAGTCGCAGACTCTGATAATTCTGCAGAACAGAGTCCTCTGAAGTAAGCTACTTTCCAGGCGGATTCGCGAGACAGGCAACCAGCAGCATAAGCAGCTGCAATCTCGCCCGATGAGTGTCCGACCACAGCAGATGGCCATACTCCGAACCTCCTCAATAGGTTCACGAGTGCCACCTGCAAGATGGTGCAGAGAGCCTGACTGAACTCGGCTCTATCGACATTTGAGTCTTGCTCCGACTTTAACAACTCGTCTGTTTGGAGTCAGCACGTTTGCCACTGTGAAATATGTATCTTGGCATCTGAATCTTACCTGTCACTGACCAACTGCAACCCAGCTTCTCAAGGAATTCTTCAGCGTGAACCAATTCTTCCTTGAATGAGGAGTAGCATAGCAACTCACGCCCCATGGCAAACCATTGAGCTCCCTGTCCGCTGAATATGAAACCAATACGGGGTGGCTCCGGACGTACCCGAATGGGGGGCGACATCAGCGGTTGCAAGTCATTCAGACCCTCTGGGGATGTCAAGAGTGCGAACGATCTCCATGAGAGGCGGCTTCGATGACTATCCAAAGTGTAGGCCAGATTGTTGAGGAAAGTCTCGTCATTCGCAGACCTGTCGGCATCATACCAGTCTTGGTATGACTCCACAACTCTAGCAATGCCGTTCTTGTCCGCAGTTGACCAAATAAGAAGCCTTGGCATCGCATCTTGTACCGAAAGCGGTTCATGCACAAGGTATGGATCATGTATTCCATCAAGACTGGGGGTGGTCTGCTGGGGCGACGGGACCGTGCAGTGTTTTCCCGGCAGTGATCTTAGCCGCAAGTAATTGTAGGCGTCGTCAAGGATAACGTGAGAGTTGGCACCTCCATACCCAAAAGAGTTGATGGAGGCTCTGCGCAGACCCGAGGTGGGCCATGGCTGAGCCTCTTCGGGAAACTGAAGCAACAATAACGTTAGTACACTCCATAGCTGCCGATGCACATGTTTCAAAAGTCATGCAGCCCTGGAATCTCTCCAAGCCCATTGGCTTATCTCGTGCCCAACTCCACCTTGGACCTCACTGGATACCACCGAGCCAACAGCCCGATAATGCAGGGGATCTGTTTGAACTTACTTTGATCCTTAAGAAATGGGTGTCAATCTTTGGGTTGGCCTTTTCAAAGTTGGTATTGGGCGGAATTATTCCCTTCTCCAACACCAGGATGGCTTTGATGAGACCCGCGAGACCGCTTGCACCCTCCAGATGGCCGATGTTCGACTTCACAGCGCCCCTATATTTGAAGTTTAGCAATTTCCTGGCCATGGATGCAAGGTATTGGGACGTACACATAGAGGGGGTCTTCAGGAGAACGGTACTTTTGAAACGCCATTCCAATTGCCTGCGCCTCCCTGGGGTCACCCATTGGGGTGCCGGTTCCATGGGCCTCAAAGAAACGGGTGTGCGCCATCGATAGTCCTGCTTTTCGATAGGTTTCCCGGATCAAGCGTTCCTGGGCTTCACGGCTAGGTTGCGTGATTCCTGGTGTTTTCCCGTCTTCGTTCGAGCCTGTTGATCGGATTACTGCACGAATGGTGTTGCCGTCACGGATGGCATCTGATAGTCTCTTTAGGACTACCACCCCAATTCCTTCTCCTCGAGCATACCCATTTGCTCGGTGGTCGAACGAATGACACCGGCTATCAGGAGACAGGAAGTTGAGATTGGACATCCAGACATAAGGCTCGGGCGAGTTGGCCAAATTGGCGCCAGCAACCATGGCCTAGAGTCCCAATTCTTGGTGAGTGACCTCTTATCAAAATACTAACGAAGGGTTGTGGGGGTGTACCATCTGGCAAGATCCATTCCGCAACGCCTGACAGGCAATATCCACAGCCATAGCAGAGCTCGAGCATGCTGAGTCGAGACCTATGCTAGGGCCATGGAGGTTGAAAAACCAACTGATTCTGTTTGCGAGCATGCTAAGGCCAAAGCCCACGGCAGCGTATGTTGGGGGGAACTCGGCGTCCCGGGTCAGCTGGAGCATGTAGTCCAACCCAAAAGACCCGGTATATACGCCAGTTGAAGAACCCGATATACTCTCCATTGGTATACCGGCTATCGGTGACGCTATCATCAGCCAATGTCCCATGCCCAAGAGCCTGTACACCGCAACTTACCGTTCTCGAGGGCACCATAAGCTGCCTCCAAAAGCCACCTCTGCATTGGATCCATTGATGCAGCCTCAGTGGGCGAGATTGAGAAGAAGTCGGCATCAAACACAGCCAAGTCGTCTTTGAGGAAGTGTCCGCCTCTCAGGGGTAACTATTATTTGATCAGCTCGATGTTTTCTTCAGCCGAATTGGTTCAGGGCTAACCGTGTTCAGTCTGCTGTTTTTTTGGTAGAAGCCATCTGGATTAGCCCGTCCAGCGGGGAATTCGGTCATTGCGCAACGTCTTTCCATCATCATCTTCCAGAGACCTTCAGGAGACGTTGCATCTTGTGGAAACTTGATAGAGAAGCCACAAATGACGACGGGATCCATATCGTCACCGTCCAGCTCAGCATCCAACATGACATCTTCGATATCGCTCACACTCGTGATTGAGTCCTCGTTCCATATTGAGGATGTATCCGCTCCCTTGAAGGGCGAGTGACTGGCACTGTCTGTTGGCGAGCTTGGATCCATGATGTTGGTGGTGTCTGGCGAACATGCTGGAACCGTGAGCGTCAGCATTTTGTTGGTTGATGATGTTGCTGCTGCTGTTGTTGTTGCTGCCGTTGCTGCCGTTGCTGTTTTCATATGGCCAGGGTTAGCAGCCCATTTCAACGTGGCTAGAAGGCGAATATTATACTATCACGAGTAAATAAATAATAAATAAAGTGAATAATAGTTTACACTCGGGGAAACACACACGAGTCACCGCCAAGCGCACCTCGGTCGAGATATTAGAGGATTTTGCCGAAGCGAACGACTCGGCATTAGGACCTATAAGTGACTTGAGTGATACATCAACGGATACATCAGGAACCCGCAACCCCCTCGTGCAAGCAGGCACACTTTAGCAGCAGGGTGCTATTATGTATTTAGTTGAAATAGGGAAAACCCATCAAGGCACTGGTGTCTATAGATTAGTTTGCATATACGTTCGTCTAGGCAGGGTGTCGAGTACGAAGTACTACTGGGAACAGCTCAGCTAGCCTGGCTATCGATTTATTGGAACTACTACGGAGTAGGGCGTCTCCATTCACGGCCGTTTTGGCTGGGAAGTCCGAGAGCAGCTCCGGGTTTCTGTTGTCCAAGTGGCTCGGGTGGATACAGACTAGCCGTCCCAATTTGATGGCATGATTGTAGTTGCAGATGGTCAATTGGAGGTACCGGAGACTTTGAGACGGCGCGGTTGGATGCTTCTGATTCTCTGACAAACAGATAGGCAGCCCTGAGGCAGTTTGGCGACGAACGTCTGTAGGATGCATCCTTTGTCCAGCCAGCCATAATACCACCCATTGCACCCATTATAGGTATTGCATGCAGGCCATTATGGTCATCGGGACTCCGTACTTAGCATTGTGCTACGCGATGGGGTGGTAAACCTGGCAAGTATGTCGGCTATGAGATTTTAGCAGCATCCAACTCAGCACTATGTGCAAGTAGTAGTATTAGTACCAAAAACTCGGGTGGCAATGACATGGCTGTGAATGTATGTCCCCTATAAATCGGTCAAATACTTTCCATCGAGTCCTCTTGTACGAGTACTCGTAGCAGATCAAGCTGTGTACTCCGTACTTCGTACATTCATATCACGGCCTGGCCCCCATGCCACGGCCTCATTTGTCCGTACTCCATTCATCCAAGCCAGCACCGCCCGTCAAAGCCCCAGGTGCTCCGTACATGCTCCATTCCATACGCAGGACTTGCTTCAGTTGCGTCTCTGGGCATAGTCGCCGAGAGGATCGAGACCTCCCTGATCACCGTCTAGGGAGTAGGTATGGGGAACGAAGAACCGTCTGCATTCTAGCTCATCTCATCACCGTTGAAGGATGGGTTGGGCTTGAAGAGGATTGGCCGGTTCCTGGAGTGGCTTGCAAAAGCCGGAAAGTCATCTCTCCGGGGATCTGATTGACGACGCCTCTCAGAAACATACCGCTGGGGGCTGATTCGCTGAGGCGAGTACGGAGTACGAGTACAAAGAAGACGAGGAAGAGTACTCCGTAGGTACCTTAGATAAGATGGGGTTTCAGGAACCTGTATAGCTACCCTGAAGAAACCGCCAATAGCCTTATATCTTATATTGGAAACGTCTAAAATCCGACGTCGCTCTTTGGTTTTCTGGTCTTTTTCTTCTTCTTCTTTTCTTCTTCGTTTTTTTTTTTCGATTTTGCCTCGAAAGGCTTCTTGTGACTGATCCCCGGTTGGAATAGCATTCTCACCGCGAATCCTTCAAATCCGTAGCTGAACAAGCCTCCAGGTCTCGATTCGAATGTTAGCAAGTCTACGAGTATAGTCGAGTACTGTACTCCCTAGTATGTAAGAGTACCTAGTAGAACGCCACATTGGTGCCGTTAGTCCGCTCAGTGCGGAATGGCCCGGTTTACTAACATTGGTATGTACTCCACAAATGGGTCCTAGTAGGTACTCCGTACTCCGCAATGGGTGGGCGGCGCTTACACGTTAGTACGAGTACGTACACAGGCGTCAGGGGTATACATATTCCGGCGCTATGACATTGACTGTACTCCGTATGTATGGATAATCAGTGAGTGCAGCTTAGTATTATCATCACCCGGCGGATACTTCGTAGAAGTGATACATATGTACGGAGTAGTACTACTCGTATGCCATGCACTTCAATCTCGGAACCGTTAAGCTATTACAGCCATGTACCCGCTACTTCTGGTAGTGCTACTCGTACATGTGTTTTCTTCGTACTCGTAGATCATATCAGCCTTCCTCTTCTCGCTAACCTGCCCGGAAGATGGTCCTCCGAATGACATGAACCGACTCGGTGAGATGTCCCTTTCGAGGAATCTGGTGCCCTCCATCATGGACCAGTGTTAGGCGTACAGAGGGATCGCACAGTTGACTGAGGTCAACTCCTCCTGTTGGTGCCGTCTCATCAGCCGACCCCCAAATATGTGCCGTGGGGATTCGGATCATGTTGTTTTGCGCATCCACATGGAGATCGACGCCCAGATGCCGCATCTCTGCCGCGCTGTTTGCGCTCGACAGGAAGACGCCACACTTAAAGGGCATCTCATTGTGGCGCTGCTTCTCTATCAAATACGAGGCAGCCAGGACTGCCCCAGCAGAGAATCCCATGATGGCGTCAAAGGGCCCTTCGGCTGTCACGTAACCATCCAACTGGCTGATGGCCCTTGAGAGAGTGGTCAGATCCTCAGGGTCGAAGAAAGCGTAGAAGCGATCGCCCGGAGACGACAAGGTCTCAACACCTATTGTGGAGAAATAGTCAACGTCAGTTCTGGGCATCTTGGTCAAAAGGTCCGTTGCCTTGAGCCGTGGCAGTGGGTGGGTGATGTTGCACCTTCAGACATGGGCGTCTCCACGGCTGCCTCCACGAACTCATACTCATGGCCGTCTTCGAGCTCATGCCTAAGTGGTGCTATTGTGTCATGAGCAATAGCATATGTGTTAATCGTTTTGGCCTGGACGAAATGGGGTTGCAACTCCTACCCGTCTGCAACTTCATAACCTACAGGGTTTTGGGGTTATGTCAGTCAGAATCTATCCGAAACGGCCACAGCAGACACTCACATTGCTGTTTGTTCCATTTCCATGAAGGCATAGGAACTTCATCTTGAGAATAGGCGGTAACTGGATGGACCTCGGGGCGATCGATGCATGTGGTGCAGACTCTCGCCATGCAATGGAACTATTACAGGGTTTTTAATAGAATACGCTTTAACTACGTAGTACAAGGTAGTTCAATAGTATGTGACCTTCCTTGTGCCCTAGATTTACAGAAATCGGGACTACAACTATGAAGCGTGACGGGCCTAATATCATAATCAATTATCGTCACCACCACCCAATCGTCCACCCCTTTTGAGATCGAACATCCAACATCCAACACCGATATTACTATTGATACATTTACTATTGTGATAGTACGGAGTATGTCAGAGGTAGTAGCCTGTGCATTTCTGGGGGAGGGCACCAATAGACTGGCTCTCCCGAAAACGCACGGAGCCAAAGTCTGTCTGTGTACGGAGTACCACTACTACACTACCACGTTGCAACAATGAGCAATTGGCGGGCCATACTGTCCGTGCGAGGGTAGGGTTGAGCCCGAAGATGGGAAAGGATTTTATATAATAACGGCTTAGGTACCTGTTTTAGGCAGGCAAAATCCGCCGAGAGCTCTTTGCCGCATGGGCAGGTCTCTTAGTCCATTCTGGGCTTGCAGTGAGACATACATATAACGGCCATGGCAAACATATAGTAGCAATTGCAAAGGTATAATACACAGAGACTGCATACAGCACGAGATCAGCTTCGAAGGAGATACGACATTGCAGTTGGACCTTTCCGTGACATTGGGCCTCCATCATTAGCAATGGAAAACGCAACGCTTTGACAGCTCGGCTGGAGAGTCAGCAGACAATGCCGTAGGTGTCTGTAATTCTCCGTCCTCCGTACACTCCTCTGTCTGGAGTGTGCGTATTACTCCATACCAGGGCAGACGATGGCCTGGCAGCAGCTCAACAACATCAGATCATGTTAGTGGTATTACTCCAGCTACTTCGTAGGCCCACCCGAGTAAGCTCACAGCTCCAGCACCTTGAATAATAATTGGGGCCTAATTCTAGCACCCTAGCAGTAAGACTCGACCGCTGTGGAGTTCTCAGCCTGGGCCACTTATACCCATACCAGGGTGTTTTGCGAGACGCGCGAAAGGCGATTAGTACTACTACTCGTACTAGTAGTAGGAGTAGTACTAGTATAATTTAATACCATCATACCAAACCGGGGCACGGATCTGTCGGACGGACCGCCCCGCTAGCAAGACCTCATCCTTTCGGTGCCTCTAATACATACTCGTAGTAGCAGTATTACTCGTAGTTACGAGTAGGACTACGAGTAGTATTTGCAAAGGATCCTCCAGCATGATGAACCTTGAAATATCTCGTCCCTGGCGATATTTGCGCATCTGCAATGTCACCCTGTCGCCCGCTTGTTAGGGGGGGCTTGTTGTCAACGTAATTGCATGCATATGTGCACATATCCTGCAAAAGTGAAGCTCCACTCTATGTACGTAGATAAGTGACCTTAGATACTATGTAATACTACCTACAGGACATATTGATAGTGTTACCTACCCGCTTCGTATAACGGGACGAGACCAGCCGGACAGGACGGACAGACCGATAACCTACCATTTACACACCACACATAAAACACGAGCCCTCGGATAAGCACGAACCGCTTCACATGTCTTGTGCGGCCAATGGGAGAAATGTGCAGAACTTCCAAAAATCCCTTCAGTGAAACCCAAGCCTTCGGCATACAACGCTGCTTGACAAGAGAAGGGCTTGGGATCTGCACCGTGAAACCAACATACGGGTATAAAGCTCTATTTTATAACGCAGCAATGTAACCCACAGCCGTCAAGGAGGTGAATGGCCTGAGACGGGGCCTGCAAAGAGTTGTTGCATGGGGCTCGGTCCTCCACCAGCATCCCCATGTCCCATGCTCCAGGCCATGCCATGCCATGCCATGCCATGTGAGCGGCTGCTGCAGATACCGCTGCAGTTGCTGCTGAAGAATCCTCAGTCGTCTACGGAGTATTACCCTCATGTCGTCCTGTTTCAGCTCGCTCAGCAGAAGCGTGCAAAGGCCGCTTCAATGATATGCCATCTCGATTCTCGCCATCGATTTGGAAATAACTACCCCCCTGTTCTGCGCTGTTCTCGGTTGCTTGTTGTTGCGAACTTGGATCAACATCTTTATTCCGTCCTTCTACTGCTTACTCGTACAACTTGCAATCTGCCGCCAACTTCCACCAATCAATAACACATACTATCCCTACTGCTATCATGTCTGATTCCGCTGGTGGCGCAACGGCAGATGCGGCGCTTCCGCCCAATGCCTATGAGTATCGCGGCGGCATCTTTCGGGGCTTGATCATTGTCATGACGGTTGTCACATTGGTCGCCATCATCCTACGATTCATATCGCGACAACTGGGCAAGAATGCAGTGCGCTTCTGGTGGGACGACTGGGTGGCCTTGGCCTCTGTGGTACGTTGAACCAGTCAACTATTGCGTTGGAGAACTTCCAGACTTGTTCTAACATGGGACTTTCGCACAGCCATTCATCATGACCCAGATGGGTATGTGTTTTGCCATGCTCAACCATGGACTTGGCCGTCACATTGCCGTTGTCCCGCCCGCCGACATAGCCACCTTTGGCAGATTGCTCTGGGCCATCTATTTTGTATACGATACGGCTCTCGCTCTCACCAAGGCATCCGCACTGTTGTTCCTGTCTCGTGTCTTCCCTGCGCGTGCCAACTCGCAGTGGTTCAACTATGCGCTCTACACGGCGCACGCCTTCAACATCGCGTGGCTTATTGGCATCGTCATCGGCACCGTCTTCGCATGTAACCCGATTGAGAAGAACTGGAACCCAATGGTGCCCGGAACCTGCGGACCGGCAAGCGCTCTGTGGATTGGTAGTGCAGTCCCGAGTGTTGCCATCGACCTGATCATTTTGATCTTGCCTCTGCCAAAGATCTGGCGTCTTCGAATGAGCCTTGCGCGAAAGAGCGGCATCTCTGTCGTGTTTCTCCTGGGTTATCTGTGAGTTTTTCTCCATTAGCAGGAAACAAAGTTAACCGTGGCTAATCCGAGTTCCTCAGCGTCATCGTGGTGTCTCTGGGTCGTTTGATCACTCTCCTCACACACTCTGCCGGTTTGAACACTGATATCACATGTAAGTGTAGTTTCCCATTGTAATCTCTCTGATATCGGAAAGTCTCTAACCATCATGCCTAGATGAGGTTATTCCGGTCGCTCTCTGGGTCTGTGCCGAAGCCCCTGTCACCATCCTCTGCATCTGTCTCCCAGCTATGCTTCCGCTCGGCCGACACCTAGCCACTACCTACTTCTCGCCGCTTGCCAGCAAGATTAGCTCAACCTGGAGCTCTCGTAACGACAAAGGCAACTCCCTGAGAAGCAAGAGTGGAAACTTCGCCTCGGCAACAGAATCGAACTCGTACGGCGTGAAACTGCGTGGAGCAAAGTCGCAACAGTCGATTGGCGATGGTGCGAGCTTCAACTCAGACGCCGGGACCAGCATGCGAGGAATCTTGCCACCAAAAGACTACTACTCGGCACGTGTGCGCGCTGGTGACCCAACATCCCCTACAACTGTGGACATGCCCAGCCAGGCTATCAGAGTGGACAAGGTCTTCAAGATCGATCGACAACAGGGATAGGATAGTGCAACATGCATACTACTACGAGGTACATAATGGGAAATAGGGATAAGGAGGAAGGATATGGGTTTTCACGGGTTATGTTTGGGCTATGGCTAATGTTGCCTGTGGGAGCATAGGGACGGGACATGTAACATTAAGGGAGGATTGTTTGTGTATTTTTTGCAAGATACCAAGTGCGAGGGACATGTGGGAAAAAATTTCATTTAGCTTCCTTATTCTATTTTATATATCCTCATGTGCATCTATATATATATATATGTTGTGTAAGTCAAGATAGGGGACGTATGTGAAGGTGCCGCCGACTAACTTGCGGGGGGTTGTTTGCATTTCGCAAGGTATGAAGTTATGAGAATGCCAGGAACGAACTGAAAGAACGAACGACCAGTTAAAATAAAAACTAAACTCACGTCACTACTAGCTACGATTCTTTATTTGGTTCAGTTTAGTTTAGTTCCATCGAGGATCCCCATTCACCTGATCCAAAAGCGTAATCCATCGATAGCCCGCGATGGTATGAACAATGCCTACAAACTCAGTCTTCGTCATCTTCAACGTTACCTCGCGCCACGTCTCGTCATCCAAGGGCCCATTTAGCGTCGTTAGGATTTTGCTTAAACGATATACCATGTCCTCCTCCTCGCTCAGCCCCTGAGGGGTCCTACCCGCAACAGCGTCGTCGACCTGCTCCGTCGTCAGACCGACTTTGGAGGCGATGCCGCGATGGGAGAAGACGACATATGGCGCGTTGAGGGTCGAGGCCAGGCCGAGGACAGCAAGCTCTCTGTTGCGCGGCTTAACAGCATCCGTGATGTAAATGGTCTTGGCCACTTCGAAAAACTGCCGGGCCACATCGGGCGTGTAACTAGGTGAAAGAAGGTGTGTGAGTGGGTAATAAAAAAAAGAAAAAATTAAATGGGAATTCCCACAGGGTCATCGGGGTTTACCTCAAGGCGGCATAGCAGCCTAGAAGGGCACTGCCGTCTTCTTCGATCCAGGGGAACGGGGGTCCGCTTCCGGGATACATTTTTGCTAGAGCATCTTGGATGACCTGCTTTGCCTCTGAGCCGCCTGGCGTCTCACCAAGCGGGAATCGAGGAGGACGCGGTGGTGTCGACGACATTCTTTCCAATGTCTGTCTTGGGCAAGTTTATAATAGAAAAGCCGTTGTTGAAGTTGAGCCACTCACTCACTGGTGGATGAGTTATGTGTTCCTTGGCCGATGTAAGGACAAGGACAAGGACAAGGGTTGTCGGTGATAACGAAGCAACTCGAACGAGTGAGTACGAGTACGAGTACACATACGGAGTACGGAGTACAGAGAAGAGAATAGAAGGATATAGTCTGCGGGGTGTGTGGAATGTAGACACTTTCAGCGGCCTAATCTGATCCCACGTGTGCTCGTATGTATATGTATGTATGTCCCTGTCACAATGAGCATGAAGAACCAGCCATCTTATGTATTGCCTTGCATGAATCACGTCTTGAGCGCCCGCAAACGTTCAAGGGGCAGCACACAGACCTTTTGCCAATCCATGTCTTATCACGACAATTATGGAGCCGCTACGAGTAGTAGTAGTAGTCCCACCCCCACAGGCCAAGCAAGACAAGGGAGGGGTAGGGTGAAACAACGCACGAAGCCTGCATGCGGTTAGTACGAGTACTGCATGTGAGGGACCCTTGTTGGCTGCTATCAGATGCAGAATGTGGCGTTCTTGGAAGATTAACAGCAGGTGGTGTTTTAATTTGAGATTTTCGATTCAGGGACTTTGTTGCGGAGTATTAAGACAGCCGCCCATCTGCTAAGGATTTCCAAGAGTTCCAAGAACTTCTCCCACGATCTAGAATGATTATATGTGGCTGAAGCATTACTACTACTCCGTACTGGGGGCAATATTACCTCTCGGTATTATAAGAGTTGCCTCTATTAACATGGTTGTTTCATCATGTGGGCAATTACGATGCTACCTACTACGAGTAGAAGAGTCACATCCAAGGTACTTACTTGTACTTGTACTTGTACTTGAATTTGTATGTATATTGGAACGCTCGTGTAAGGTAGTGACGGACTCGGCTCCTAGTTGACGACGGCCCGGACGGAGATCTGTCACATCACAGACACATCTATAGTACTACGTACTACTATATTTTACAACTTAATCAATCACCTGAAACTAGCTTGTGATAAAAGTCCCAATATTTTATACCTTTATAATCATAATATTGCACTTATTGCAGCCCTGTTATACTATAGCTGTATTTCCCCTTATATTAAGGTTATTGTGAACCGCATATATATTTTTGGTGCTTGTGTTTAATAATAGAGCTATAATAATGGTTGGATACGCTATACGGAGTAGGATAAGTCAACTTACGGGAAAAGGAAGGAAATATTAGATACTATTTAGGGGAGTGCCAGTGTCAGCGTGTTACCCGGTGTTTTCCCGCTATAAAATGATTCCATAAATTTATAATCGCGCGTATATTAATCGTCAGCTTTTAGCTATACGAGTAATCTTTTAGTTGCCTTTATAATACCTGTAATAATCTTAATAATCGTTCCTCCAATCCTAAATTTCTTTATTTAGCCTATTTAGATAAACGTGTACAGAGCCAGTACTATGGAGTCGTAGCAGCAGCCGTGCCTCACGGTGTCACTAGAGAAGGAAAAAGAGACAGACGGAGACGGAGACGGAGACAGAGACAATGGAGGCAGACAAGAAACCGTTGAAGGTGGTGATTGTAAGTCGACAAGGAATAGATTCAGGCCCATTGGCATATGCTCATCTCTCCCCTAAACATTAGATCGGAGGCTCGCTCTCCGGGCTGATGGTCGGCATCGCCTTGAAACATGCTGGCCACGCCGTCACCATCATCGAACGGGAAGACAATGTCCGCCAAAGCCACATGGCGGGCGTCTGTCTCGGCCTCGACGCCGACCGCTATCTCGCGCGCCACGATCGCATCGCCGACGTCTTCTCCCACCGGTGCGTCCGTATCCAAGCCTTCCGAAAGGATCACTCTATCCGCGTCTTCCTCAATGCCCGCCGCGACCTCACGAGCTGGGACACGTTCTATTTCCGCCTCCGCGCCAATTTCGATGGCTTCGCCAGCTCGTTCTACCCGAAGCCGCCGCTGTCGTCCCCGACGGATGGCCCTGTGCTGTATGACGGCGAGAAACAAGTCCTGGACATGAGGCGCGACCACGAGAACGACAAGATGGTTCTGACGGTCTTGAACCGCAACACCAACACCACAGTCACCGCGAAGGCTGATCTCGTCATTGGCGCCGATGGGCCTGACTCCTTCGTCCGGGCTAAGTATCTCCCTACTTGCAAGCGTGAGTACGTGGGCTACATTGCCTGGCGAGGCACCGTCCCCGAGAGCGAGGTCTCCGAAGAAACACGCCAGATCTTCCACAGCAACGTCACCGCGCACTTGATGTCCGGCAATCACTGCATCATGTACATGATCCCAGGCATCAACGGGTCTCTCGAGCCAGGTGAGCGATTCCTCAACTTCCTGTGGTACACCAACGAAACCCCCGAGTCGCTCGACGAGATCATGATTGACGGCGTGGACGGCCATCGCCACCACAACATCGTGCCCGCGGGCCGCGTGCGCAAGGACATCTGGGAAGCCCGTCTCGAGGAAGCAAAACGAATCCCCCTCCCGGCTCCGCTTCTCGAAGTCGTCCTGAAGATCAAGCAGCCCTTCATCCAAGTCATCACCGAATTCGTCACCCCGCAAGCAGCCTTTGAGGACGGCAAGGTTCTCCTGACAGGCGACTCCTTGTGCTTGTACCGGCCTCACACAGCCTTCAGCGGCACGCAGGCGGCATTCCTGGCGTCCAGCATCGAGGAGTACGTCGCGGGCAAAAGGTCCCTGGCGGATTGGGAGGAGAGGGCGTTGAGGTACGCTGGTCTGCACTTGTCGCAGAGTGTCTGGTTCGGTAAGTTCTACCAATGCACTCCGCTGAACGCTATTGGATCGGCGTTTTATTATTGGTGGTATTGCGCATACGATCGTGTGAAGTCATGGTGGAGGGGTGAGGAACCTCTGATGAGGGGGGTGACATATGTGCTTGAGAATGAAATGTAGGTATATAGATAGATAGATATGTTCGTTCATACACACATACATACATATATATATGTCACTACTGCTGCTATGCAAATGGCACTTTGATTCATCATCTTCGCAAACAGAACAACCAGAACAATGGGGAAATAATAACAATACTCATATATATTAGATAATGTACCCAAAAAAAAAAAACTTCGTAAATACATCTGTTAACTGTTTAACACGAATTAAGCCCAAGCTCCTCGATAAAAATGTCCGCCGCCTTCTCACCAACCACAAACGCAGTGCTGCCCGTGTTTGCAGCCACATTCGATGGTGGGATACTCAGATCAGCAAGCTTCAAGCCCTTCACACCATAAACACTCAGAGTGTGATCCACAACACCCTGCTCGGCAAGAGGTGCCATCTTGCACGTTCCCATTGAGTGCCAGGTAGTGCCGACATTCTTGCGCACCCAACTCTCGAGAATGGCATCGTCCTCCGCCGTGTACACGATGTCTTTAACGTCCTTGAGGGGCCCGTCGGTTTTGGTGAGCGCGGCCTGGGATCCAGCAGGGAAGGGAGGGTGACCTGGAGGGTATTCGCCTCGGTAGACGTCCATGCGGCGGAGGATCTCGCGCTGCTTCTTGTAGGCCCACATAGCCTTTTGAATGTCAATGTCGTGAGGGTCAGAGAAGAAGCCGGTTTGGAAGTCGAGCGGAGCGCTCATGTTAGAGCCAGTGATGTGGATGTGGCCGCGAGAGTAAGGGTAGACGGTGAAAGTGGACACGGACATGAACTGTGCCACAGGAAGACCAGTTGGATCGCCGGGGAAACTATTTTTTACTGTTAGTAGGCCATTTTCTCACCACAAAGTCACGATATGTATTGACTCACCCGTTGAGAGACGTAATGATGACGACTGGCTTATTTGGAACGGACTTAAAGTCCTCGTTCCAGGCCTCCAGGAAGACGGGACCAAGGGCAGCAGCTTCGGCATCCGAGGGTCGCACTTTGGCAGTGACATCGGCAGCGTTCCAGCCGAGCATAGTGGAGTTGCTCGCAATTAATTCCCCAATATCAACCCGGCCACCATAGACCGCATCGACAGTCTGGTTGGGCAACAAGGTCGAGTAGTACGGGTACGAGAGCAGGTGGTGGTCCATGTAGTTCCGGCCAACACCGGGGACCTCGGCAACAACATGGATACCAGCCTTCTTCAGAATAGCAGGGTCACCAACACCGGATCGCTCGAGGATAGGGGGGGTTCCCAGTGCACCAGAGGAAACAATGACCATCTTCTTGGCCTTGACAGACCTGACGGCGGTTCTGTCGCTGAAGGCCGGGTTGGGTCGGAACTCAACACCAACAGCTTTCTTGCCCTCGAACAAGACACGCACAACTTGATTCTCGACGAGAACATGCAGTTTGGGGTGTTTGCCGTCTCGAAGACGGGGGTGGAGGTACTTGTGGGCGGCATCCTGTCGCAGACCATCTTGGCCGACGAACTTGAGGTTCTTTTGAGTGGCATTATTGGTGTCCAGGTTCTGGATATCCACGTCCTCGGGCCAGCCAAGCTCGGCTGCGGCCTTGAGGAATTCCTCCTGGGACGAGGTGACAGTGTAGGTGCCATTGCTGATTTGAATTGGGCCATCGTCGCCGTGAGTTTCCTCAGAGCCGGGTCCGTGGTACGTTTCGAACTGCATGTACATGTCGCATTTAGCCAATTAGCCTTTCAGAAATGATGGCAACAAAAACACACCTTTTTCATGTACGGAATCAAGTCATCGGCCGACCAACCAACTGTCTTCCAAGCATCAAGATCCTGACGCTGGGGTCGGCTGTAGGTCATGAGGTTGATTGATGAACCACCACCAAGGACACCTCCAGACGGCACAACCATCGATCTGTTGTCGAGCTTTTCCTCGTTCGTGCCCTGGTAGAAAAGCGTGGCATTGCTGGTGGGCGTCAGATGGCTCAAGAAGAGCAGCGGGTGAAGAATGAAGGGATCATTGTAGTTGTTCTTGCCGCCTTCAATGACCAAGATGGACAAACTGGGGTCGGCGTCAGACAGCCTAGAGGCAACAACACAGCCAGCAGTGCCGCCTAAGGATGTGTTAGCCAGTTCAAGTCTTTGCGTTTGTGCCTTTTGCACTCCGTATGGCATATAAAATGCTCACCTCCCGCAATAATCACATCCACTTCCTTGAGTCCGCAAGGAATCTTGGTGAAAACCCCACCAGTCGACGTAGCCATTGCGAACAAATTGCGGTTATTGTTGGTGTTGTGATTGAAGTTGAAAGGTGTCAGGAGGAGTACTGTCTGCAAGACAAAAGGCCACGACAGGCCACGGGCTTGGCCTGATAAAAGAACCATGATTCCAACAAACACAAAGCCGACCTATAAAGGTCCGCACTGGGATTCGCTATTGCATACAACGCAACACCACCTAA
This sequence comes from Hypomyces perniciosus, assembly GCA_008477525.1. Taxonomy (NCBI): domain Eukaryota; kingdom Fungi; phylum Ascomycota; class Sordariomycetes; order Hypocreales; family Hypocreaceae; genus Hypomyces; species Hypomyces perniciosus. Next base: position 3,888,479 of record SPDT01000003.1, read on the forward strand.
ACGGCTCGTTGATGGTCAAAACGCCGCCCGTTGGTTGGCCAGCAGAGGCGTGCGCGCTATAGCCTAAGGATTCCGGGGGCCACACCAGTTTCCCACTCTCGAGTGCTACCTCAGCGATGTGCCGATACGTCACCCTGTACTCCGTAGGTAGATTTAAGTACTCGATTCGAAGTCGAGATGTATCTGCCGGAGAGAGGGAGAGCCAGGCAGAGAGAAGGTGTGGCGTCCCGAGCCAATATAGATATACTCGCTCAGCCTACTAAGGTAGCCAGCAGACAAACATCCATGATCCGCCATCACTTCTTGATAATAGCACGAGCACTACAATTTGCCGTACTTCGGATATGCCCTAGCCTCCAGGCTACCCGACCCTCTCCCCATTTCTGCATTCTGGGGGGGGAAGCCGGGGCCAATTCCCATTGCATGTCCACAGTCCCATCAGATCAAAAACCATGGATATCGCGGTGGCTATAGGGATGGGAGCCGTCTGCTGACCAGTGCGTTCAACGGGTGAGAATCGCTCTTGAACCTGAGACCGCAAACAGATCCTCCATACCGTAGATAGTGCCTACGCGTACATTAGCAGTGAGCTGGGGATCCCCTCCAGGTGTTGCAGTGACGGTGGAGCTGACGAGGCTTCCAAGCTTCATTCCTTTGTGAGCGAGTGAGCAGTTGGTTGGGACAGTGCATGAAGAGCCTTGAAGACAGTAGTACGAGTAGGAGTACATAGGTAGTGGTACTAGTGCTGTGGGACAACCAGGCTTAACGATGGTCAGGGGAGGTTAGGCCTCCGGCCAGGGCCATGCCAGGGGAAGGGAGCGGCTGCGGCCGGTCGATTTTACCCATCCGCTGTGTAGCTTAGCCTGGGCCTCTGGGCACCCACTACTGGTAGTCTAGGTACCCGCCTGGAAATTGCCCAGATGATGCCATCTTGGCACTGTTGCCAGGGGCCGCCAACTGACGCCCGCTACGCACACCACCTGGAGTACATGCACATCACAACTAATATGTACTGTAGAACCACCAAGCCAACAACATGACATGGAACCCTGGCATTGCTGATTTCTCCATCGGGATTGATGCACACGGCGTGGAGACACGGACTGACTGGAAATCCCACGCCTAACCGGCACGTTTCTAACGCGTGGCCTGTGGCCTGGGGCTGCACGGCTCTCCGACTGCATAGCTGCATAGCTGCAGGGGAAGCAGAATCAACATAACACATCCATGTAGTACGAGTACATGAACTCGACTCGCCCAGCCAACACGTACGAGTATGTATGTATGTACGATATGATGATGGAGTTTTAATTTCCCATCTTCATGCAGACAGACACCAGTAAATGCAACCACAACACCGTCTCGGCTCGCTCCAGTCATGGACATATCGTCGCATTCGCCCCCCCTTCTATATGTGTTCCATGAGGCTTCTCTTCTACTCTACAACATGGGTGGCAACACTGATGCATGTGTTCTAGAAAATCTCTCCCACCACCACCACCATTCCTGAATCCTTCTACCCAAGTCGTCCACCATGTCCTCAGCTTCCCAGGCCGGCTGCTCCACTCCTTGCTCCTTGGCCAATATGCCCCTTCTGACGGCGTTCCCCGGTGTTGGAATCGCAATTCTGTCAGCCGTGACAACCCAGTTTTTCTCAATGTCATCCGTGATTTCGTTGGCGAAGCGACCAACCGTCGAATCGACTCGCAAGGCCCGAACGTGGCATCGTCCCACACCTCCCAAAAGGGGGCCTGTGTCCATCGAGCTGTGCCCCATATCAGCAAGATCCCTGAGATATGTGCGCGCTGTTATAGCAAACGCCATCAGATGCTCAAGAGCGTTCATGACTTCGCGCCAGCCCGCGGACTGCGAACCCAGTACCGACAGTGCATAGAGAGACGGCCAGAGCAGGTTCAGGATAGTAATCGCCTGCCTCATGACGTGTGCCCGCGATCCAGACAATGGTTCATCGCTCAGGCCCAGCTTGTTCATCCCCTCAACAATAGCGCGTAATGTGACGGCAAGATGAGGCAGGTCACTCTCGCCAAGCTCATGCGAAACTACCTTGCCGGCTAAAAGCAGGCGCAGAGCTTCCACATACACGTCCATCAGAGGAAATGCAGAGCTGTTGGTGAAGGACGCCAGAATAATAGCCGGTAGCATCTTGCCCAGCACAAAGTCCACGATGCCTTGATGCTTCAGTACCTTCCGCAGCATATCAACATCGTCTTGAAGCTTGCTATTGGTTAATGCGGCTTTGAAGTTGTTGAGTAAGAGGTAGAACAGCCGCTGCGCCGCTCGCACATCCCCTTCCTGTAGCTGGAGACCATAGGACAACATTCCCGCCACCTGAAGCTGGGGGTCCTGTGTCGACGGTGAGTACTCCTTGCTAATTTGGTAGAAGAAGTCATGCACTGCACAAATTTCGGATCCGTGCACTTTAATGAGTGATATAATCTGTCGAACAAACACCACGTAATTGTGGTGTGAGGCATGTTGTGACATCACTTTCAGGTCTCCCTGGATCTGCTCCATCACCAACCTCAGCGTCTTGGCGTGTTCATCCTTGTGGGCACTCTTGTGAGATCGCCCTGCATCCCGCACTGATCTTCGCATCCATGAGATTGCAAACTCGAATAAGTCTCGGTTGCTGTTATAGTCAGGTCTGATACTTAAACCAACCACAGCATCAGGGACGAATTGCTCGCCATGGCGTTGAAGTTGCTCCGCAAGCTGGTTTTCGTATTCCAGGTATTCATGAGGCTTTACCAGGGACAGAGCCCACGCCTCACAAAGGCTGAAGCTGACATCTGAAAAGTTGTCGTGGCCGTGCTTCAAGAGAGTCAATAGAAAGAGAGCAAGGTACTTCCTTTGGTTTGGCTCAATAGTGTGTGGGGGGCCATCAAACAGCCCGTACTTGCCCAGCTTAAACATATCAGACAATCTCATGAGGCCGCCATTGATGAACCTCGTGCCCATTCGTGCAGACAACATGATGACCTGCTCCATGCACCAATGCTTGTCTAGTGACGCCATAGCCGAGAGGTTCAAGTCACCTTCTTGTGGCGACAAAATACATCTCGTCATCAGAAAGTAACTGCGTGACAGATCGTGATCCACAACCAGAAGAGCGTCGTCAGCTTGTGCAGAGCTCAGGATTTGACTCTCACTCTGCTGGCTTTCCTCATTGTCCTTAAATTCGTCAACCTTGGCGAGAAATGAGTCTAGAGTAGCTAGTGCCGTCCGCAGGATTGTCCAGTCAAGCTCAGGGGGGGCCACAGAGAAGCACTTGAATACTTGCTGCAGTTGAGACGTATTCAGGCAGAATGTTGCCGCTTCCAGGTCCGGAGCATGTCTCATGACATCGAGCGAGGCAATAACTGAGAGCTGCAAAACTTCCATCACCGCTGCCTTGTTCATCGATATCATAGAGTCAACCATGTCTCGACTGATGGACTTGCTAATATCTTTGGAAAGAGCCAAAAGCTGTTGGTTAATATCAGCCGCTACAGAATCGAACTGTTGCATCATTTGCTGGAAGAATGCGTTCCTCCACTGCGTGAAGGGTTTAAAAGAGGTAGTTGCTTCACCTGTCGCGACAACAAATCGTGCAAGCTGATTCCAGGCACGGATATTGATCAGACATGCCTCCTTATGAGAGCTTTCTGGCGTAATGAGTCTCTCGATGAGCGTCACGGCGGGACGCAAGTCAGGCGGAGATGCCCAAAATAATGTGCCGATAAGGTCATGATGATTCCTCAAGGCGGCCAAATCACGTTCATGGACGTTTTGTTCCTTGAGGTATTGGCGATTATGATTCGGTATCGTTCGGGCAACGAGGTTGCGGATGTCCTTGTCGGAACCAGCATCCCTCAGTTTCCGAATGCTTAGGGCCAAAAGCTTCAGAAAAATATGAAAGCATCGGTCGTCCGGCTCAATATCCAACGACGGATTCTTGGCCAGCTCTTCAAGAAACCGTGGGGACTTGTAGACTTCCTCGTTGCGAAGGTGTGCAAGATTTTGGGATCCGAAGAAGTCAAAGATAACCCCGACAACCGGTGCACTTCTACGCCATCCCCACTGCTGTACAAGATAGTGACAGCGTCCGACAAGGGCCCGGCAATAGTTATTGAAGCTCGGCGACTGTCGATCGTTTTCCTGATATAACTGGAACACCCGCTTGACAAGTTTCTGGGGAATCGTCCAGCCATCAATCGTCGTGTAATGTCGTTTGCCAGCAATAACCACGCCGGAATCATTAAACTCAAAAAGCGGGACAAGAGTGAACATAATCTCCCAGACACGTTCATACGTCTGAACATCGACACTAGATAAAGTCTGGGGCGAAATCGCAACTGTCTGCACCACGTCCCAAAATGAAGCCCGTGGGATTCGCGCATGCTCGAGAACTTTCATCAAAAGGACCCAGGAATGAATTACAGCCGCGTCGTCCCTTAAACCACGCTCACGACAGCTTGGTCTATTCAAGTCTTCGTAGATCTTCTTGATCCGATTTGTTCCCAGGTGCAAGAGTGTCGCAATTGTCAACCTCGCTATTGATTTTAACACGTCTTCGATTTGGATTTGCTCACTCATTAATGATGGTTCACCGCGACATATCCTCAGAGCCAAGAGGGAGACCAGAAGCAGGCGGTCATATATTCTCAATGCTAACTCACACTTGGCCTGCGAACATTGGTTGATCCGAGGGCTCATGCGGTCGATAAATCCTCCAAAAGCTTGCTGTAGACGTGACAAAAACGACGATGGAGTAGTTCCTTCCCCCAAGCTCAGAGAGTCCTTGACATATCTAAGTATGAAACTCGCTGCATCAACTGTAGTTGATCCATCTGAGCGACCCGATTCGTTGTGATCGCTCTCAAGCTGTTCTGCGATAAAATCTAGTATAATCCCGAGTTCTGAGGATACTTGGTCGTTCCATAAGCCCCATCTTAGAACTTGGCCACTGAGAGTAAACGAGACTCGTGGTCGAGCATCTAGTATTTTCAGATGGGCATTTTCACCCATGCAAGCCTCGATAATACCACTGCCAATGAGGGTAGACTCATGGAAGTAGACATTTGGATCGAGAGGGAAAATCTCGAAGTGATGAGTGTATCTGGTACCATACGGCCCTAATCCCTGAAGTTTCTTCCCTTCGGGCTGTAGCTCGCTCACTTCAGATGGGTGATGGTATTGCACTGGAAGAGGATCATGAGCATGCGTGTATTGCGGTGCCTCAACATCGATGTGGCATGGTTTGGTCTTTTTTCGAAAGCGAGACGTTTTTGATTCCCCTTCGCGCTGTTTTGAGACATGATGTAATTTTTCTACCTCGTCATCTGGGGAGCTAGCTCTTGATGGAATGTCAAAGTCGTTGGTTTCGAAACCTGCAACAGAGCTTGCCACGGACAAGCCCCGGTCACGTTTTCGGAAAAGACGGTCAAGGAATATCTTCCTTGAATGAAAGGCAACACCAACAGGCTGCTCTGATCCGTCTGTCTCCAATTGAGCAGGCCTTACTGAAGTTGAGAGAGTCCGGCGTAAGTCCCCAACAGACGGCACCTGCCGCTTCGTGGGGGGTTTGGCAGACGAGTCTTTTGGTTGATAGCTAATCGAGCCACCCTTGCTAACATGCTTGACGAGTTTCCGAGATACAATTTTCGGGGCACTAAGTAACTCTATTGTCTTCATGCTGTTGCCTGAGCTTTCTGCAAGTGGTTGAGTTTGCCGGCGGTGCTGCTTTTTGGACTGGCTGGCAGCAGAAACTGATGGGCGCTGTTTGATAGATCCAGACCTCCATTCGTCCAAGACAGATACGGCATCTATATGATCCTGTCTACTAGCAAGTTTGATGCTTTTCTGCCTTGGGCTACTACGGCCCTGATTGGCGCGTTGTTTGGCAGTGCGTGCAGCAATTCTCAAGAACCTCGGGGCATCCGGTTCGATAATATCCAGAATACCGAGACGAGGAGGAGAAGCCGAAGGGGCTTTCGTTACTCTCGACTTTTTGCTCTGTGCTTTGCTTGACTTGCCCCTTGTTCCAGTTTTGCGAGAACTCTTTTGTGCCGGAGGTCGGTTTACTGAATGTGTGCTTCTAGAGCCTTGAAGGAGGCCGGTGAGCTTTGATTGCTTTGACAATTTCTGCGACGGCTGCTTTTTGGTGATATTTGAAGTCTTGGTTCGTTTGCCATCTCTATGGAATGCTTCAGAAAGCTGAAGTTGACGTTTTCTCCCAGAAGCCATACGGTCGATATAATCCTCCTCCACCACCGAGTCTCCATCATCGAAGGAGGCATTTCCCTGCAGATCAACGTCCGGCAGCGGCTCGAATGGTAACTTTCTCTGATGGTGAAATATGTCATCTGTTGTCTTCTGGTTGGCCAACGGAGCCTCATCGTCGGATTCCTCAAACAGGAGATGAGTTGCGACCGACCCAGGCGCTGCTTGTCTTGGTTGCGCTACTCCACGTCTCACCTCACGCTCGGGGGTCCGGTTTCTTTGCCTTTTATTCATATCCCTTTGGGCCTTGTCTCTGCCTGTTTGCTGGTCAAGTCTGAGCCACGAGGCAGGAAGAACACCCCTGATGCGCCGTCCAATTTTTGTCACCAACTCTTTTTCATTCTCTGAATCAGTTGATGTATCCATGTTATCTTGGTCCCCTTGAACATTGTCTCCCCTCTTGTCAGTGTCTTCTTCTTCTCCGGAAGAGATATCAATCACAGACGCTGAAAGCTTGGGCAGCGGAGCCACCTTCTCAAGTGGCGACATCAAATCGCTGATTTGGTCGATGCTGGTATTGGGAGTAGAGACGGGATTGTATTGTAGCTTAGGGATTGGCGCAAACAAAGGATCGGGCGAGTTGAGCCTTGATTCGATGGGAGCATCAGGTTCATGCAGATCGCCATGAACAAAATCTCGCCTTTGCCGTTTTCGAGTGACTGACTGAGGTTGAAATGTCTTCCGCTTTGCGAACTTGGCCGTGCCGGATCGCGAGTTTGAGTTTAGCAATTGGTCCAAGTCTGGTAGGTCCTGGTCCAAGACGCTTGTGTCATCCGTGTCGTTCTGAGAGCTAAGTAGACTGCTAGTGCCAGCACGATTGTTCAACGGTGAAGTCTTTTGGGGCGATGGTGAAGGGAAACCCAGCTCTTCGTGGCCTCCCGAGGCCTGTGCCAGGCCATTCGGTTGGCTCTCGTCAGACACCTCGGGCAGTCCACCCCCCTGGCTTTCCTGTTCAAAATCATCGTCATCCGCAGGCAGTTCCTCTCGCTGTCGTCGCTCAGCCTCAACGGCCACCTTGACAGGTCTGACACCGTGTTCCCTTAAGAAGCTACTATATTGTGCATTCTCGAGGAGATACGGGTGTTCTTGGATTGGTTTTCGTGGTCGCAGGGACCGCTCATAGCGAAAGGCAACTTGCCTAGCCTCTTGCTCTTCCGTATGATGACCAGGTTCCTGGATATGTATTTCTGTTCTTGACTTCTTGATTGGTGAGACAGTAGAGGCCTGGGCTATGTCACCATCATCCGTGAATTCCGTCGTTGTTGGCGCTGTGATGCGGACAAAGCTCGTTGATACTTCGTCCCCAAAAGAGGGCACATCTCTGGATTCTTTCGATACGGGGGCTTCCGTTTGTGTTCCATCGTTTTGGGGCGAGTTGATGCCATCGGCCGTCTCGTCGGTTAGGGCAGACGATATGGGTGAGGAATCGAGAGGCTCGGGGGTTATTGGTCGCGGTGGTCGGGTGGAGAGGTCTGGCTTCTGTGGTCTTCTTCTTTCTACTTCGTTCTCCTCTTCCGAGTCTGGGAAATCCCATATGTCTCTTTCGTGATCATTGTTTGTGACCGTCGCCGTTGTTTTTATGGTTGGCTGGGCTTTCGCCTCCTCCACGTTCTGGCTCTCGAATCCGTCCTCATCCTCTGAGTCCGGGACTTCCCCCAGCACTTTCCAATTCGCCATTGTCGTTGGTCGTCATGATTTCATGGTGTCGAAGTGGCTCCGGTCCGGGATGGCTCGCAAATGAGCTCGAATTGCCGCATAATATGGAGGGCAATTGTTGGAGAATGAAGTTCTGAGTTCAGTTGATTCATAATCCTACTGTCTCAATTAAGCCCATACTCAGACAAGGTATGGAGGATTAATGCATGCATTAACGCCGGGCTTACCAGGATTGCCTCCCTTAAAGTGAATCGCGTTAATGAGGACGCGTTAAATCCACACCCGCATTTTGCATGCATAATTGTGGGGAGCCGTTTAATGGATGCACAGAAGCTTCGTCATTACCCTACAATCCATTGGATATAAGGTATGTCTAGATTACGCTTGAGGCTTTGAATTGGTCTATACAATAAGGAGATTGGGTTGATTCGTTTTTTAATTCTACGCCTTTTTTTCTATTCAATTGTATACTGTGAAGTACAATTGTTACTCTTTAATTGTTCTTATTTGCCCGTCAATCACAGCTTGAAGGTCGGCCGACAATTCCCCGACTACTCGTGAGACGCGCCAACGCGTTTCCCTTATCCAGGAATTTAACATTCAGTCCAACTCCAGAGCATTTATGTGATCTATATCCAACAACAATAGTCTTCGGAACGAAGCTATAATGGGTTCACTATTCAGACTACCGGAAGAGATAATCATCACACCTATTTTACAGAGATTCCCTGGTCGGGACCATCAAATCCGCTCGCTGGTCACGCTCCTCCATGTAAGTGTTTGCACTTCCTGCAAGCTGTAACCTGATGGATATGCTGCTGACATTCTTTTTTGGCCGTCTAGCCCAATGGTGTGCTTTGCCCCAACCTTGTAATTCACGGCACGGAGTCTACGGGGAAATCGAGCGTAACGAACCAAGTCCTCGAACGACTCTCGGAACATATCGCGGCGGAGTCGCATAGTGAAGGGGGCAACGGACTGCTATACGCCACGATCAATGCAGCTCAGTGCATCACAGGGCGACATCTATTCGAGCGTATTGTGGGCGCGGTAGTTGATGAACTCAAAGAATGGAAAGGCGATGGCATTGATCCCTCGGTACCTCGAAGGTGTGAGACGTTGGCACAACTGACCGTGACCCTGAGCGGCTTACTTGAAGGACCACATTTGGCAGACCCGGCATGGCGATTTGTCCTCGTGCTGGACTCAATTGATAGACAAAGGGAAGCACCGCCAACACTGATGCCGGCGCTGGCTCGGCTTTCCGAAATCGTAAGTTAAACGGATCATTGTGATGGTAGATGGGATTGGGGGACAGCCTGCTGATGACTTCAATCCAGATACCATGTCTTACTTGCGTCTTCATCGTAACAGCGCCACCCGCTGGCTTTCTTCGGACGCCATTATCTCCCTACCTCCACTTCCCACCATATACCAAGACTGAGTTCGTTCGGATTCTCGCTCTCAACCCTCCACCACCGATCCTTGGCCCAGCCTCGGGAACGGAAGAGGAAGCAACAGAGATAGCCACACAGCAAGAGACCACGGATTTATGGAATCGGTTCTGTGCCGCTGTCCACGACTCTCTCGTCAAGTCGGCATCCCGTACGCTACCATCCTTCGAGCATAGCTGTCACGCATTGTGGCCTCGCTTCACAGCTCCTATCATAGCGGGCACGCACTCGCCCAAGGAATTCTCCAAGCTGCTCATCGCAGGTAGACAACATTTTCAAGATGAGACACTCTTGAACCCTAGTATTATATCTGTTCGGCGTACCGGCGCGGCACCGATCTCCAATGGGACCACCAACAACAACACACAAACCCCTGTCAATAATCCCGCAACATCACTATCAGCTTCATCGGCACCATCGGCATCACAGTCCATAGCCGGGCTTACGGCTTTGCTGCCTACTGCCGCCAGACTCCTCCTCCTATCAGCCTACCTAGCCTCCCACAACGCTACCCGCCACGACCTCACCCTTTTTTCCACGTATTACCACGGCCGCAAGCGCCGGCGCGGCGGTGGTTTTGCTGCCCGCGGTGGTCCTCGAAGCAAGCACCGCAAGATCGCCCGAAAACTACTCGGAGCACACGCCTTTGTCTTGGAGCGCATGATGGCCATCTTCGAGGCCGTCCGAACTGAGTGGGTTGGGAAGGGTTCAACCGTTGGCGCTACGGGCTTGGATGGCGATGTGGGCATGGCGATGGCGACTCTGGCGAGCTTGAGACTGCTGGTACGGGTTGGTACCGGTGACATGATGGATAGAGCTGGTAAATGGAGGATCAACGTCGGATGGGAGGTCATCCGAGGGATAGGCCGAAGTATCGGCGTGGAGATCGAGGAGTGGCTGATTGAATAAATGTCCAACGGTCATGAATGATATAATAACATGTATACTATTTTCCACAAGCTCTAGACATATTCCTCAAAATAACTTAGAATAACAGAAGCCACGGCTGTATTGAACAAGCTTTGATCTATTTCATCACTGTCCCGTCTATCTCAGCCAACTAGGAGTCCCAACCCATCCCATGAATTTGATTTCATAATTCATGCCCCAAGTATCAGGGTCATGTCCCCTCCAAACAACGCCAAAGACCCCTGTATACCGTAGAATGCTCAGTCTAGATGCTCGAGTGTGTTTTGCATTCGCCAGCCCATCTGGGGGATGAGGGCTAGATTCCAGATCTGGCCACGAAGAGGATGAAATGCCAAACAAAAAAAAGCCATTTAAAAACCGAACAAAAATGCGAAAAAAGTCATGCCTATCTTGACAAGATTGCTCTTGTCTCGTTTACGGGGGAAATCGTCCATTGGTACTACGACTAGGCCGGCCCCTGTCATCAATGTCATCCGTCTTCTTGGAATCCGCGCCAGCGGCTCCAGTCCCAAAGTGGCCTTGGGTGTATGGGTGAACCCCATTGGTCTGAGAGGATGTATCGAAACGTCTAGTCTGCGTTGGTATCTCGGCGAGAGGCAGGAGAGGTGTTCCATGGCGAGACTGGGTCATCATGCGTACCTTGCGGTCTGCCTTGTTACTCTCGCTGGTCCGGTCATAAAGATACAGGCCCAAGAACGTTAGGGCAATGCCTACAGCCTGCACGGGCGTCGTTGGACTCCTGAACCAGAGGATAGCCATGACTATGACAAAAACCCGCTTGATCAAGCTCGCGACCGAGTAGGTGACGGGAGAGACCATAGACAATAAGACAAATGCAAGAATATTTTGGCCAAAATGGAAGATGCCATTGAAGATAAACTCCAATGTCAGACGACCGTGGTCCATTGAGTCGGGCTTCTCGCTCAGATCTACTGAGCCATCGTGTAGGAAATCCTTCACAAGTGTGATGCCTTCTGTCCAGAACCAGATGGGAACGGTCAAGGCAAAGGCCATGCCGGATGAATAACACAACAGGTTGAGTTTGTCTAATTTCTTGGACTGACCACCAGTGCCTTCCGCCTCAACCTTGGCCGCCTCATTGAACAGCTTTTTGGAGAAGATATTTTGAGTGACGAAGATGAGAGTTGCTAGAAGAGCTTGTATAACACCAACCAATTGACCCCCATAGTTCGACTTGCCTGAACAAGCCAACATGACTCCAAGAGTAAGCGGAATCAAGGATAGATACGTTGCGTGGGGGTATCGGATATCGTAGATGAATCTGTAAGCCACGACCGTGAACAATGGCGAAAGTCCCTTGATTGTATGAACAAGTGATACGGGGATTTTGGCGGTCGCACTCGAGCTTAGAAGGTGGCCACCAATCTGAAAAGCAGCTAGGGGGAGCGTCGTCATGATAACCTCCCTAGTTGGCCGGCGGATAGGATGTCTCAATGCAGAGATCTTCGTTCGGAGAATCGGAAAAGTGCTGGCCAGCCAGGCGAAAAATATGCAGAGAGACGAAACAAAGGCAAACTGAACCAGTGTTAGGGTCGCAGGCATGTCGAAGGCGTTGAGGATCGACTTGGACGACGTGTTTGTTAATGCAGATGATGTATACCACATCACGCAGAGGATCTATCCAGTGTGATGTCAGCTTTCTCAAGTCTGTTGACGCATACTGATAGAACGGAACATACAATAAGCTTGGGGGAGACTGGCGCTCGCAGCGCATCAGCAATTTCGTGAGCATTCTGGCTGATACTGCCATTCCTTGCGCGAATCGTCCGAAATGCGTCGCCTAGGCTCTTTTGTCGGCCGTGGCCACGACTAGAAGGGGCCCATGTGTTGCCATTAAGATAACCATTCCCCCTCTTTTGCCCCGGCAGCCAGCGCTCTGAAGGTGCTGCACTGCCATTGGAGTAGGGCGACGGCGATTTCAAAGGGCTTGGGTCGCGCGAACCGCCACTACTCATTCGCGGCGAATCAACGAGATCTGGAAACTTTTCCATCACAGACAATCGTAGCGCGATGGTCGTGATGATAGACTACCAAGGCTGCGATCGATGATGGGGAGACGTCTTGCGGTTCGTGGGAGATATGTACGGAGTACTTCGTAGTCGCAGTGATGCTGGACTTGGGGATGTCGTACGTGTTCGCCACGCCACCACCACCGCGATTAGGATTTGAGGATGTGGACAAGACGAGAAACGAGCGACGAGCCGAGAAAAGGCAACGATAATTGAATCGAATAGAGCAAATGGCCAATTATCGATGGAGGGCCATGGCGAGAAGGCTTGGAGCAACGACAGGAGCTGTCGATATAATACCACAGAGAGTTGTTGATTCAGCTCCAGCACTTCGGTCGCCCTTCTCAAAAAAGTTGCGCAACTGCTTGCAGATACCCAATAGCTACTTACTAGTGGACTGTGGCGTTAATGTGTGGCCATTGCGTCGCGAACGAGAGCGGCCAGCCGGTTCGAGTTTCTCCGTAAGATTTGCTAGCATTTTTGTACAGAGTACGAAGCACTACCTTGCATGCATAATTGTATGTACTTCATAAAAAGGACTCTGTACTACCTCTACTAGAAGGTGCTTGGCCGGAAGAAACATGTTACCCGGTGTTTTGCCGACTGCCGCACCGATAACCATTGACGCGCTGTAGCGCTAGACCTAAGCAACCCAGTTGCTTGAAGTTGTAGAAATATTATCAGGCAAAGAACTACGACACGAAGATCGTCGAATTTATCAATTCCGCGCACGACACGCTGTCGCAGAACATCTACATACCAGATTCTTGATCGCTGCGGCATGGGAAGAGACCCGAAGCAATACGTTGTTGCTCTCGCGGGTCTCTACGCCGTCTTCCAGCTCCTGACACAGGTGGCGAACCCGGCCGCGTTCTCCAAACAGAACCCAAACGCGCTGTCGCCGGGTTCTAATTCACCATGGCGGCCCCAAAGATGACGAAGAATCAGATGAGGAGGGCGAAGAAGAAGGAGCAGAAGAAAGCCAAACCAGAGGTTCGTCTCCCTAGCACCTAGCCCCTGCTGCAAGTGCCTTGTTTCTTTCTAACTCCATCAAAGGATGAAGCACAACCAGAGGTTGCTGAGACTGCTGAGACCGCCGTCGAGATAGCAGAGGAGCCATCCCAACCAGAGGACGACAACGGCGTAAAGAAACCACAAGAGCCGAAGAAGGATTCTGCTGTTGTGGATGAGCTGACAGTGGACGACTTCTTTGAGGATGATCCGACTCTCGCGATATATAAAGACATTTTCACCAAGTTCGGCGCGTCTTTCGAAGGAGATAAACCCACAAAGGAAGTCAACCAGGAAATATTTTTCGGCGACAACGACGATATTCCAGATGAGGAGGAGGAGTCCGGCCAGCCAAAACTGTCCAAGAAGAAGCGCAAGCAACTGAACAAGCTATCTGTTGCCGAGCTCAAGGCCCTTGTTGGGATCCCCGAAGTGGTAGAGTGGCAAGATGTCTCCTCATCGGATCCGCGACTCTTGGTCCAGATTAAGGCACAGAGAAACGTTGTACCTGTTCCGTCCCACTGGTCTATGAAGAGAGAATATCTGTCTTCAAAACGAGGAATTGAGAAGTCGGCGTTTCGACTGCCCAAGTTCATTGCTGAAACCGGCATTTCGGAGATGCGAGATGCGGTATTGGAGAAGCAGGCAGAACAGACCCTGAAACAAAAGCAGCGCGAAAGAGTCGCGCCGAAGATGGGCAAGCTGGACATCGACTACCAGAGACTCTACGACGCCTTCTTCCGCTTCCAGACGAAGCCGGAGCTGACGAGATTTGGCGAAGTCTACTATGAGGGCAAGGAAAGCGAGGTGGATTACCAGCACTTCCGCCCTGGTGAGTTGACTGATATGACAAAAGAAGCCCTTGGCATGCCTGCAGGAGCACCACCGCCATGGCTCATAAACCAGCAACGCTTTGGTGCACCTCCTTCATACCCAACAATTAAGATTCCCGGCCTAAACGCGCCACCTCCCGCCGGAGGGTCATGGGGTTTCCATCCTGGTGGTTGGGGCAAACCGCCCGTTGACGAGTTCAACCGCCCCTTATATGGCGGTGATGTCTTCGGCCTCGCTAATCAGAACATTGCTGTTACTCAGACACAGCCAGCGCAAGCCCCAATTCATACGGGCGAACCTGTGGAGCGCACCCTCTGGGGTGAGCTGCAGCCTCGCGAGGAGGAGTCAGAAGAAGAAGAGGAAGAAGAAGAGGAAGAGGATGAGGAGGAAGATGAGGACATCCCCGGCGGTACTGAGACTCCTAGCGGGCTTGAGACGCCAGGTGGCTATGCCAGCACTGTCCATCACGACTATGCAAACCAAGGAGTTGAGACATCTATTGCTGGTGAAATGGATCTCCGTAAGGAGCGACGCGGCTTTGACACTGAGGAATCTTCCGCTCCCCGCTCTGCCTACACTGTTGTCCCTGAGCGACAGGTCCGCGCAGAGGGCTTCTTCGGCAGTGACCGCGCATACGATATCAACGCCGCACAGCGCGCAGCAGGAGCTGGGTTGCCCGTGCTTGGTGCTGACGACGATTCCCGCAAGCGCAAGAAGCCTGGTGATGTGGACGTAGCCATTGACGTCGACTCACTTAACCAACACGGCGGCGTCAACAGGGATGAGTTGCGGAGCAGGTACGACGCCGGCACAAAAGAAGAGGGTATCGGTGCCAAATGGGCCTACGACGACGATCTCAGTCAGATGATTGCAGAGGAGAGCCGGAAGCGACAGCGCACCGAAAAGGAACGCAGCGAGAAGAAGAAAGAGAGCAAGTATAGGTTTTAATAGGCTGGAGGGTTTAAGGAGGGAGAGGAAATAGGGTCTCGGGGGGGTAGTGTGATATACCCCAGGGACTGTGTAACATCAACGAAGTGAAACGTGAGGGACAGAGCGTGATCACGGGTGATGGAAAAGGATGCACTGCACACCTTGGTTTGGCGTTTGTTTGTATGAGTCGAGAGATAATTACTACTTTGACCGGATTTCAACGGCTGAACCTGAGAATAAACAATGAGGTTTTAGAGACCATTCCATCAGGCACCAGCACTTGAGAGGCTCCACGTCCTGTTGTGAATATGCTTTTAATTTCATCATCATGGAACGAGATGCCACACCCCCAAAATCGAGATGCGATCTTGAGAAAGAAAAATCAGCCATCTAAAACTAAAAAGACCATGCATGTACAACAATAAACGGAGCCTAAAAGCTCACACCCTGGCGACTCTTCTCCATCCCATATTTCGTTTCTCCCTTCCATAAAGCG
Organism: Hypomyces perniciosus; assembly: GCA_008477525.1. NCBI lineage: Eukaryota > Fungi > Ascomycota > Sordariomycetes > Hypocreales > Hypocreaceae > Hypomyces > Hypomyces perniciosus. Next base: position 3,904,102 of record SPDT01000003.1, read on the forward strand.
CCGAGATATTTTTGTTAAGTTATACAAATACAGTAGCCGCCTTCATCTCACCATCCGAATCATGTATTTATGCGCCGTTTACCGGGCAGCTTTTCTCTGGACACACCTTTGGTAGATTTTCTGTATACCCGTCTTCCTATTACAGGCGCACAGCTTGCCCAAGAAACCCATCAAGGCCGGTATTATTATGGCCTTTCGCGTTTCAACGTAGTCTGCGCGGCGGTGACCGAGCTTGTAGAAAGAAGAGTTGATTCCGGACTTGGCAGTGCTGTGGGCGATTCACCTACCCTCTAGACAGGTCTTTCTAACCCGCTGCAGGTGTTACACAGCCACTCACGTCTATTGACTGGCGTAATGGCGTCTTTCTCTATGCAGTTGGAGTGATAGAGTCGATGTGAACAGGCCTAGAAAAGTCAACTCGTCAGTGGAAAATCAAACAAAAGAAACCCGCCGGGTAGTGATGTGAATAAATACCTTGTTAAAGCAAACCAGCATCCTTGGCCCAAGAACAGGGAGCTGGCAAATAGTACAACCATTGGCACCTTTGCGGATTTGGGCTGCCCTTGGAGATTGCTTCGTCCCAAATTCCGTCGGCTTGGTGCTGCTTGGCGAATCATCGACCTTCGGTTGCGACTGCACCCTTGCCTCATTGATATAAGAGAATGCACCCTGCATGGTGTTTTCATCCAGCAAGTCGCGGATCAGGAGAACACTGGTATGCTTTCCAAATTCCATCATGCGCTGGTCGGCAGCGACAAGCCATGATGCTTTTTGTCGAACAAATTCCAACCAAGCCCGCGGAAAGTAGGCAGCAGAGGTGAGGTTCTGGCGCAGGATGTATCCGTCCCATTCCCAGATATACTCCCTTTCTGCAGGCGTTACGTCGGAGAAGTCGCCAATAGCCTCCCGATGTTTCTGAATCAGCCATGTGCTGTCTGGGATTGGCTTTGGTACCTCCTCCCCAGGGATCAATCGCGCCCTGCTTATGGGGTCGAAGAGAGGCTGAGGAATATTCGGTACCAATACCTTACTCTTGGGCCGTCCGATGCGACGCTGTATCGGGCGTTGCGTAGTGGCTGGGGACTGGGAAGGTAGTCTTTCATATTTGGTTTTGTCTTTGGAAAATGTGAACACATCGTCGATGGTGTCGGATCCAAGACGAGAAGTGACCCACGATTGATCCCCTGCGATGAATGTTTGAAGATTGAAAGTCTTGATGGGCTGGTTGAGCTCGTAATTTTTCGAAGGAGACGATACCGATTCGCGACGGCTAGTGACACGAAACTGCGGTCCTTGACTCGTCGTTTCGAGCATATACTCGTACGCAGGGTGGAACGTTTGCAAGTGAAGTTGCAGTTGCGGCATCGTCTGGTGGTAAGCCCCGCAAGTTATGCAACGATAATAGTCCAAGCAGATGGGCTGATCAGATGGTAAGAGGTAGTTGACGCGACCTTCGCTGGTTGCTGTAGGGTTGCCCCGAGCGCGACGTTTCCTTTCTCGTCCCTGAGCCTGGTCACTCAGGACTTTCAGGTTGTAGACCTTGTTCTTCTCCCGAGTCCTCAAAGACCGTGAAGGGGTCTGTGCTCCTTCTGCAACCTCATCCTCGAGCTCAAGGGACGATTCGTCTACATGGCCGTTCGTGCCCGTAATCCCATTGATCCCTCCGTCCAAAGACGGAGCAAATGGGTCATCTGAGATGAAGGGGTCCGTGCCAGGATCAATGGCATTGATGCAAGGCATCGAGCCCTTTTCCAAACGCCTCAGTGCCTTGAACCCGGAAGTCCAACGGAGATCGATATCCATGAGATAGTCGGTCTGGTGTACAGGCTTATGGGAAGGGTATCCAACCGAGAGGGAAACCTGACTCTTAAGCCTACCAAAGATTTGGTTAAAACGACTTGACAAGACGCAAGTTCGACCCAGGGTGCTAGTACAAGCCGGGGAAACACCGAAATCATTCGAATCAAGTGGAGGCCAATGTCCATCATGAGCCGCTTCCAGCTCGACCGCGAGTTCATAGGAGTCGGCCAAATCGAATTTGCTGTCATCACCTCTGTTAACGAGGATGCTTTCCTCGGGGATATAGAATGGCCGGGGCAAATCAACCCGGGCGATGCGGTTGGGGCCCACGGGATTCTTGAACGTGGTTAAGTCACAGACTTGGCTCTGACAGTGAAGAACACGAGGGTAACCGGAGCTGAGTTCAGAAATAGTGACTCTGCAGCTGGCCTTGGTCTTCATCACATCGCGCGGAGCAGTTTGGGTTTGGTAGGACCTGACTTTTTTGGAGTCTTTATGGGAGACTCTGAGAACTTCAATGGCCAGCGCGGAGCGGGGGTCAGAAGTGCGCGGAGAGGCAATGAGGTGGTCGACCTCGAACGGGTCAGGCGAGGAGAGCCGCCGTCTCTTGTGAGGAGGAGCGCCATCGTCGTCGACGTGGTGTGATCCCTTGTGCCCTGGTGAAGACACTATATTGCCCATAGCTGCAGAGTCTTGCCAGGCTCTGACGCCTTTGATCCAATTGCGATGAAGAAAGGGGGCTCTGCGCTGACACCTGGTTTTCACCGTCATGGCGGGATAAGGCCGGTCATGAGAGGGTACGGTTTATGAGACGGCAGATGGTCCAGAGGGCTGATGAAGGATAAATATGATGATAAATCTGTCCCTGTGTCATGAGTTTGCGCGACTCATGATCGTGACGGCAACTCCGGAGAATGCCCGTGTCATAAAACTTGCTGCTGCCGCTGCTGCTGCTACTGCTGCTGCTGAGGGTGAGAATAAGCACGAGATCTGTTGGCACTATGACAACGGGCGATGGCCACTCGCGGGCATGAACCAGAGAGCGCAGAGAAAAAGAAAGGAAAAGAAAAGTCAGAACAACGGACACTACTCGTAATTCCTCAGAACTGAGAGAGGAACGAGAGGTGAGAAGTGAGGTAAAAGGCCGGACAGCGCGACGGGGGGCCCGTCAGAACAAAGCAGACGCGTGTGGATGCGAATCCAAAAGCGACGAGGCAAACAGGGAGTTGGAAAGTCGGATTGAGCCCCAGAAAAGGTTCTAGCGCTGGAGCCAGTGAGCTTAGCAGCAGGCTATTTTGGGGCCCACCTTTTGTGCATGAACAAACGCACCCAAATGATCGGATACAAGCATGCAACAATGTCCGCGTATGCGGAGACGCCATCCACGATAAGGTAATTGTGTTTCTAAAGAAGATGGGTCCGTGAAGTGATATGGGAGAAATTGCGGCTTCTATTCACCATTCAGGCAATATGAATCTCTACGGATGCATCTTGGTACGTATGAATGTGCAGAAGTACGGAGTATCTACGGAGTAAGGTCTGTATTGATTAGTATTGATACTACGGAGTACTCGTCCCCAAATATGCAGTTAAAAGAACATGCACAACATTGTGAATTACCACCCTAATGCCACTATAGGACACTAACGCAAGGCTGAGAGGTATGGTACTGCTCCAAGTACCTCCGCAGACCAGACTTGCACGAGCCCCGCTGAGCGTCATAAGTTCCTGATATAGCACTCGCTCACCTTTGACCTCCCTCCCACCTTTATCAATATTATTCCCCTTGTTCTTTGTTGCAGCCCAGCACAGGACGCGATCTTTGCCTGCTTGATGCAGGAGCCCATTCGGATGCGTCCAAGATCATTCGAGCACGGCGCACCTTGCTGCACACTCTGTGGTCCCTCAAGTGCCTTCTGTTGTGTCTTGCGTCTACCAAATTAGCTTTGGTGGCCAACAAAGACTTGGACAGTCCCGTCAAAACCGCCTCAAATCTGTGTGATTTCCATAAGCGCACCTCATACTATCATACCTGCCACTGACAGTCATATCTTTGATAGGCGCTGTGCTACAATGGCCTTGACGCGAAGTGCTGGTCGTGCCCCGGCTGCGGTCCCTGGCCGCCGTCGAAACCCGAGTCGTCGATCCCGTGCTTCATTCTCTCGTGCAAACGATCTTTCCGATGACTCGACACTTTCCGATGATGACGTGGACTCTCCATCCACGATACCTGACCAGAGCGACTCGGATTCTGGCGGCTCTCCGCAATATCCCCCCCAGAGAAGCTCTCGCAGCGCTTCCGACCGGCCCGGCCAACGTCGCACTCTCCGTAGGAGTACAAGACAAGCTGCTGGGCGCAGCCAAAGTGCTGAAAACCCTCGTTCTAAGGCCTCTTCTACCAAAAATCCACGTCAAGCGACCAGAAAGAGCAATGGCAAAGGCCCACGCCCCCGCAGCACCTCATCGGCCCCTCCAAACAAGCTGCATGAGGCTGCTCTTCAAGAGGACGACCAGAAACGTTGGGAAAACATTCCAAACTGGCAAGATCCTCGGATTCCCTATGACTTCTGGGTCAATGTCTTTCTGTATGCCGGGAGCGAAAGCAGCGCGGACTTCGTGGCAACCAACTGGCTCGTACATGCCGCCACAACGTGCAAGATTTTCACTGAGCCAGCGCTGACGGCAATATACCGTTGCCCAGTAGTCAGATATCCGTCAAAGGCAAAGCGACTCGCTGCGTTGCTCGAGCGCGACCCTACAGGGACTCTCTTCAATTACCGGTCCAAAGTCGAATTTCTTCATATTGACATCCATGTTGTGCCCCAGGCTATTCTCTTCCAAATAATCCAACCATTATCTCGCCTCAAGGAACTGGTTTTCTTCACCTCTATGGACCAGCCACCCTACAGGAAGCTCGATGCCAATATACGATGGCATTACCCTGAAGATGTTTTTCGTGCTTTGGCCCCAACTCCCACTTACCCGGATACCGTCGTAGAGAAGCCGTTTCCCACCTATCTTAAGAGCTGGGAATGGAGTGGAAGATTGATTGGTGGATATGTTGCAAACATTGATGATATTGCCCGTATCCACCAGACGCCATCATTCTCCCACCTCACCCGACTGAGCTTCACAAATTTCCAGGTCCCGTCTTTGCGAAACTTGCAAATGTTGCCTGATAACGACGAGAGCGAAATGAAAAGCTATCATGAAGACGGTACTGTCATCAAAGCCGTTGGACATGCTATTGCACAATTGAAACACCTGAAACATCTTGTGTTCGAATCATCGACCGTCATGAATGACCGGTTGCTTCCTCTCTTGCCCAAAAATCTTCTCCATCTCGAACTGATCAACTGTTGGGAAATCAAGTCTGAAGACCTCATGGCGTTCCTTCGTACTCATGGTAGCAACCTGCGTACTCTCACCCTGTTGCACAACCAGTCTCTGAATCTCGCATTTCTGACAGACCTGGCTGATACATGCCCCGGCCTTCGAGAACTGCACATGAACTTGTCCTATTACCGACACCATGATTCTATCAATGACGCGGACCCAATGTACGATTTTGCCCTTCTCCCAGATCAAGTGCCCAAATGGCCGCCTAGTCTCCGTGTGCTCGACATTGAACACATTCGGAACTGGTCAGTGGAAGCCGCGGAAATGTTTCTCCAATCTCTTATCGATAATGGACACAACTTGCCTGACCTACGTCATCTTGCTATCAAGACAATGCTTGACATACCATGGCAAGCCCGTGCCAATCTGCGAAAGCAATGGGGATACAAGATGGAACGTGTTTTCCTTTGCCCGGTTGTGTCACTGAGGAGCGACACAATCCTTCAGCAACCAAACAGTGATGGTGAGGCTCCTTCGTCTCGTAAAAGAAAGCGAGGCACATCGTCGCCGCCATCACGCCGAAGCGGTAGACTTGACTCGATCCGCCATAAGCGTGGAAGGCCTTTATATCGTGAGCCAGAGACCGATGAAGATGAGTTTGACGCCTCGGAGGCTTCTGGTGGTGATGGTGACGACATGAGTGTTGACAGCAAAAATTCCGAACCTGGTGATCAAACTAACGAGGCCGAACCAGCCATCCAGGGGCTTTGCAAGACAGTCAGCGTTGTCTTTGACAATCAGAAAGTCAGGGAGTGGCAGTATAGTATGGAAGATTTCCTAGCTGATGACGACGGCGAGGATTCAGAAGAGGAATGGAATGGTGATGATGACGATGACGACACCATTGTCATCTTCCGATGACATTCAACACTCAGCCCCTGCTTCTTTTTTTACTTCACTGCTTGATGGTAGCTCACCTCGTCTTTATCTACGAATCCCCCACCAAACGCCGACATAACGACTTGCAGTTTTTCCATTATTTCTTTTTAATTTCCTCACGCATGCTATGCATGCATGCACACCTCTTGGTTTCACAGCTCCTTCTCGTCTCTTTTGGCCTTGACGGTTTCCCCTATCTATTTTACTTATTTGTCCATTTTTAACCCTCGACGTGGGAAACAAAAAGAGGCAACATACATTTTGGGATCGATACAAGGGAGGTTTTGGGATTATAGATCGGTCCCAACTGGTATGAGCTCACGCTCATGTGCTCCATGATTATTAGCAAGACGAGATAACAATGATGTACTTATGAAAGCTATGAACATTATCGGCAAAGGGGGAAAATCAAGTTTGACTGTTCACCAGAAATTTATTCATTAGCCCGAAGAAAATTTCCTTGGTGACCCAACATCTGACCGGAACTTATGAGGTAATCACTAATGTGTCAAATTATATCTTTCTATTCAGCATGCTGCATTAATAGTGACTAGCTAATACCACAAGCTAGTAGGAGGTATGATTATTATGGGCACAAGCTAAACCCAGGGCTACATTAATCCATGTAGGTCGTTCGTTCCCTGTGCTCATACCTATCCAGCTGGGTTCCACGACACGGTCTCAGACATTTTTCAGTACAAAGGTCCTTTAACTTCTCGACTTGGCAGAAATCAAAAGGCAGCACCGCCAATGCCCTCTCCAGCCAAGTTCTTCATGCTCTTCTCGCTCAAATCACTTCTCATTTCCCAAGCCCTGGCATCTCTCTCCAGTCTGTTCCATGTGTAGAGGCTCTTCCGGAGCCGTTCTTGTTTAACCCGTAGTTCTTCCCGAATTTTCTCTTCCTCGTCTCGTAATTTCTTGTAATGGGGCTCAATATCTTTCGTCACGCCCAACGATAAAGGTGTCATGGCAGGGTCAAGTTTCCCCCCCGGGATAAGAGGGGGCATGGTTGCTAGTAGACTTTGAGCAAGAGTCTGTCTTGGGCCATTGCCATGCTGGGCTGATGGTCCCGTGGGAGGGTTGAATGGTCGTGTTAGAGTAGGTGTGGCATTTGTTAGAGCGGCTCGGGGACCTGTTGGAATACTTGCTGGGCCACTGGGAGTCAGTGGAGCAGAGGGTGTACCAGACACATGCCTCGATGGTGCTTGGCCCCAGCCGCCTCCCCATCCACCTCGGGATACAAAAGAGGTGCCCCGGGTTGGCGGAACGTATCCTCGCGGCCCCGATGGTGGATTTGTCGGACTCGTAGCATCCGGACGGTGCGGCGGCGCAGTACTTGGTGTTTGGGGATGTCGCTGTGCCGGATGAGCAGGCGTAGAAACTGAGGATGGATATGTTCGATTCGCAGCAGGACCGGTGGGTGGTGCTCGCAAGGCCGCAGGGCCTCTTGGCGGGGATTTATTTGACGCTGGGGTCAAGTCGGAACTCCCGAGTCGGGGAGTCTCTTTAATAGCTGTAGACGGTGTGGTTGTAGGATTGTGAGGAGATGCCTCCCGTGGAGGGGGTGGAGAACGGGCTTTGATAGAGTGCGGTCGAGGAGATGCTCTTTCAGACGCTGGTTGTGAGTTGATGGCCGAGGAGATACCGGATTCTCGAGGTGGAGAGGGCCGCCTGTAGGATTGATATCTGTCGCCTCGTCGACTCGGAGAGCGAGATCGTGGCCTATAAGTACCACCTCGCATCGCCATTGGCGTTGTTCTCCCTGGAGAGGTTCTCTCGCGACGGCGATCTCGATTGAATGGTGAGCGTGACCTTCTTCGAATATCCAGTTAATTCAGCTCCCAAGGTAAAAAAAAAAATCGAGTCTGGCAAACCTTTCTTCCCGCCTATCAGGCTCTCGCTCCCTATCCCTCATCCTATTGTTTCGCTCTCGCTCCCAATCTCGTTCACGATCCAGGTCGCGCGGCCTATCCCTATCCCACTCCCGCCTAGGAGGGGATCTAGGACGCTCATATCTGTTTTCTCGAGGTGGTGATTCCCTTCGTGGGGGACTTCGACGAGGCAGCGATGGCCTTCTGAGAGGGGAACGGGTGCGCTCTCGTCGGCGGGGGCTTTCGCGCTCCCTCGATCGCTCGCGCCGATAGCGATCACCTCCACTTCTCGAACGACGGCGAGGCGGATACCTCCCTGGTACGTAACTATCGGATCCAGAGATAATCGGGCTTCGAGGGCGCGGGCTTCTAGCTCGTGGTGGAGTTCGAGCTCGCTCTCTCACGGGGCTTCTAGGTCTCCTGGGTGATCGCTCTCCTCCTCGAGGGGTCGGCCTCCAAGACTCTCCGGCACCGTATCTAACGACCTCGCCATCGTCATATCTTTGACCGTTAGCCATAGAACCACACGTGATGCGTCGTGGCAAAACAATAGAACCGAACGCGTTCTCAGCCATCATCACCATCCAGCCCACCTGGGCGCGATAACCGCGGCATGAGGTCTGCGCAGGCGGCGTAAAATGAAGAACAAGGAAAAAGGGCAAGGCCTTACCTCCGACCTCTAACATCACGGTCCCGATCCATGTTTTCCGCTATCGTATGTTTCTGAGCAAATGTTCAAGATGGGTGCGCGCAAACTCCCAATGCGTCTTCAATTGTAGACTTCAAGGCGGCGTGATACGGAGAGGTGCAAGAAAAATATATCGGAGCTTCCAAGTCCCGACCACCGGATCAGGGTCCAGGACAGTGCCAATATTAGAGGAAACCAAATACGCACGGTATAGCACCACGGGCCGTGACGATCATGCGTGCGTGATGTCACAGTGCTACACAGCAGCCAAGGTGTCAGGGATTCTAAATCACCAATGAGATCTCTCCGAATTGAACTGCACAAATTGACACCTACCTACGAAGTACTTCGTAGATAATACGGAGTACCAGCTGCTAATAAAACATTGGAGAGAGATGGTAGTAATGGGCATTTATAGAGAGAGCATCTCAGAAGAATCTCCATCAAAACCGTGCAAAGGGAAAGCACAGGATGTCATATTCTGGGGCTCAGGACTATTTAAATTAACAGCAACTCGAAGAACCGGTATTCCCCGGGGCACCCAACTGATCGGGAATTATAGTACTAGTACAAGTGATCCTGCCCCCTGTTTCTCTCTCCTCATATAAGACACCGCAATAGAAAAGCAAGGTGTAGGGCCCCTGATCTGGGGTCAGCAGATATAACAATGAGAATATCAGGATCTATCATCCTCTGTTGTATCCCCTTGACCGTGGCTTGTGACTCTGTCCAGAATCCACTGGTGCGATTCGTTTGCGTGCTCTTGCATCATCATGTTGAGGCCGAATTTCTTGCTGCGCACAACTGTTCCGAAACGCCTCTTGTGGACTTTCTTTGTCAAGTCAGGGTCGGACCAGCATGCGTGGTCGCCTGCAACATAAACCCGCGAGTTATCCTTATACCAGGACGACAGTTCGGTGTCGGCATCTGACTTGACTGGCCGTAGATTACCGGTTACGAAGTTGACTATGCCGGCAATCTTATCCTTGCAATCTAGTTGTTGATCAGGGTCAATGTTCCTACCGAGAAGGGTCATCAAGCCTCACCTCGACTTATAAGGAGAACCTTTACTCCAAGGTATGCGCTGCCAACGCCCATCAAAAAGATCTCGTCGGTCTCGTATAGCTGAAGAAAATTATCCCAGAGATAGCAAACAAGGGACTGGATTTGCTCTTGAATTTCTCTCTCATTGAATCCGGGGATGAACGCATCGGCATCCTTCACAAATTAACCACCATCTTGACTTGAGGGAGATCATGCTATAGGACTTACCTCTTCGTGCGTTACATAGGCGGGGACGTTAATATCCATAACGCCAAACTTCTGGGCCACCGCCCAGTCAATATAATTTGTTACTCCATCAACCTATTCCATTAGCTTGAGTCCTCAGTATGTAGGGGCAATTACTCACCACCCAAGCGTTATGGGGCTCGAGAGTCGTATCCATAACATCAGGTTGAGCTAAGAGTTGCGGCCTGCCCATGTTAGCTACATACGCCGTGGTGGAGGAGCTCCTTTACTCACGGATCGTGGATAATAACCAATATCCGGCGCGCCTCATGGAGGTTGGGTGTGACCAGAACTTGGTTCTCAAACGATTTGAAGATTTGCTCCCGCTGCACGTAGAGCGGCATCATATTATGCTTGGATTGTAAAACCTGCCGTTGGGCGTTCCTGATGACATCGTGGAGTCGGCTGGCGTTGAGAGACTGAACCTCTGGTACGTCAACGATACCGGGTCGCATGCACTCCCAGTACGGGGCCTGATAAGCTTGCACTTTCGCAAGTATCCTAGCAGCATCCTTATTGATCTTCGGGAGCCCCATCTTCGGCGGCGGCTCTCCCATAAGTGTTCTGGCGACAGCCACGGCTGAATTAGAAATAGCTTGGAGATTGTAGCCGCCCTCAAGACACACCGCAACCTTACCATCCGCAAGAGACATGAGCATGTGAGTCATGTGAGCGTAACATGCTGGTGTTACAAAACAGCCTCCCAGTTCATCTCCTTGGGCGGCATCAAAACCTGCTGAGATAACCACCAGATCTGGGTTGAACTCTTTTGCGATAGGCATGACAATCTTTTGGAATGCAGCCATGTATTCGCCATCACCCATGCCCTGATCGTGCCACCCGATGTTGATGTTCTTGCCGAGGCCAGGACCTGTACCGCAGTTTTCTATTCCACCGTCTGGTGTCATTGGATTTGGTGGCTTTCCCGGATAAAATGTGCCATTTTGGTAGACGTGTATGGAGATGTAGAGAACGTTGGGGTCTTGGTAGAAGATATTTTGAATTCCGTTTCCATGATGGACGTCCCAATCCAAGATCAAAACTTTGCGACAATCGTCTGGATAGTCTTGTTGACATACCTTGACAGCCACAGGGACGTTGTTGAAGAAACAAAACCCCATTGGCTGATCAAACTCGGCATGGTGACCAGGTGGTCGAATGACCGCAAAGGCATTCTTCACTTGTCCGGTCACAACACTTTTGCACGTGTCGATGGCACCGCCAGCAGACAGCAGGGCGGCAGGATAAGACATACTCCCAACGTAGAGCGACTCCCGCCCCTGGTCGAATCGTCTGGTGAGTTCCCGAAGCTCGGCTGTGCTAACGGTGTCAAGATTCTCAACCCAAGCCAAGTGATCTGGCGAGTGGGCGAGGCAGATCTCTTCCCGGCTTGCATGGCGGGCAGGTATCCTCCACATGTATTTCGTCGGACAGTCCCTCATGATCCTAGGAAGCTCTGATTCGGGGCCCGTATAGACAAGACCCATCTTCTTGAAAGCCTTGAAGATTTCATGAATACGACGAGGATCTTCTGGGTGGTGGGTGTTTGGACTGAAGTCTGCATTCATGTGGAGCTTCATCCGATCATCGTAGCAACAGCCTGTTGGAAGCAAACCTCGTCGTCGGCTCGGCTGCTCAGAACCAACTTCTTGAGCTCCGGGGCTGCTCTCATCATCAAAGCTATCCTCTGATGCGGTATCGTCGTCGTCTTCTGCTCTGGCGCTTCCCGGTCCATCGTGTCCATTAGTCATGTCTGCATCTCCCATGACATGATCTTCGGTATCCATGGTTGGATTTTTGGTCATGTTAAGCCTCTGGGCAGGGGCCGATGATTCTATCTGAGAGGAGTGCGACCTGGCCCCCCATGTCCCAGCGTACGCCGCAACCTCGAAGTCTTGCTGTGCTGCTTGACAGAGCAAGTCAGCTAACTTGAATGAAGCTATGAGTATATCAGCGCTGACCACCAAGGGGCAAATACGATTGAAGTCGAATGAGCCATGACTAAGAGTCGCAATGTGAGGTAGGTATACACAAAGCGCGCGGGTTCAATGAAAGCCAGAGAGACACGCGGCTTCAGGCCCTCGCCTCTCAACAAAGAACCCCTCCAGAGCTCTCATCAAAGCTTGCAAACAATGAAAATGTTGTCACTGAGTGCTGCCTAACATTCAGGGGCCAGGGATGAGAGAGACCAGAGCGAATGCAACCCACCTCTTCTAGTTCCTGATTCGGTCAACTGCTGGTCGAATTAAATGGGGGATCAGCGCGACTGTACATAGATGGCGGCGGCTGAAAGACTCGAGGAATTTTGCCGTAAATGAGAAAGCGGTCCGAGAGGCTTGAAGACAGCCTGCGCGATCACAGCCTTCGTGGGGCCTCTCAGAAGGAATTCGAAGGGGTGTGTGAATTGTGAATTGGAGAGCCAAGTTTGGTGGTTGCTGGTGCGGGAGTGAGGCTGGTCTGAAGACCACCTAAGGCGGGCTATATCGCTGGAGCGGGCACCCCCCAACAGAGCCGTGCTATTAGTACTCACTAGCGAACGTGCCGCAATGCTCGTGGTCGATGCGCAACACCACAAAGGGAGCAGAAGCCATGAGTAACACAAATAAATTGCCTCTGAAAATGATACATGGAAGCATTCACATAGTTTGTTCACGTATTAATCAGTGTGTACAGTTGTAATGAAAACAATCGGAAAGCTGCATAGGAAAAGTTTAGTGAATAGAGGTCCTATCAGATATATCTACCATATCGAAGCCTTAACAATCCCAAACTACTAAGACGCTGGGATAAACTGTGCATGACGCAGCAGCCATCAAGAAAGGTAAACATTACACCGCAGGGGACACTCGTTGTTGCACCGCATCCTCTTACCACCGCCTAACCACACCCGTCATCATTGATGCCACTGACAGGCTCTCCAACTCGGCTTGGTAATAGAGAGTTCCCTCCAAGTATGATCCGTCATCACCGCGGGGTGAGTAATGGGAGTACGATTGGATCATCTTTGTTCCAGGAGGCAGCAACCCATCCGGACTTGCGTCTCCCCCCAAGGACAAGCGCTCGGCGTCTCGCTCGTCATCAAAGTCGATTATGCCGCCAACGCTGTCCTCGGCCAAACTTGGTACTGTGTCTAGCCACTTCCTCTCGTCCAAGGCACACCTAATGGCAATCTGAATCGATTCCTGATCAAAGGTGAAGTTTGGGCGGTGGAGCCGGATCTCAGAAATGAGCCGTTTGCGTGGGTAGCTGTAAATATTCTCAAAATAGTACATAAGCTCCTTGGGACCAAGCTTAGCGTAGGTCTTGACGATGCGGCCCCAGCAGCTCTGGTCGTTCCAGCTGGCGGCAAGCGAGCGCCCTCTGTCGAATTCCTCAACCAGGGGTGGGTCATGCATTGCCTATACAGCATTGTTAGATTGGCTACGCTTTTGGTGGGCATGATAACTCACGTCGTGCTGGTTTGGATCTAGGCGCGGGCATATGTAATACAGAATGACGTCCTTGATGGTTTCCAACAAATCCATAAGCTCCAGGAGTTCACTGGTCGAGTGGTATCGCATTTGGCTTGTCCGAACGTCGTGAACATACGGCTCTGGAAGTCCCACCCGGGGCCTGGGGAAATCTCCGTGGAAATATATCCCATACAGCCACCAACGGTAGAGAGCTCTTCGAAATCTGACCTTCTCGTGTGGCCGAAGGCTGCGGCAGTTTTCTGGTTCGTGGTACCACCTCATCTGAGGAAATAGCTCTTCCCACTTCTTCACAAGTCGACACTTGTGAAGGATGGAATCCAGGTCATTCTCCGTTAGCGTCACGATGTTCAGCGGAATCGGTTGACAAGTGGGCTTCCGCCCAGGGACGACCTTTGTAAACCCCTCATCAACATAATCCAACGAGGCGATTGGTGACTTGGATTGTGGTGTTAGGACATGCCCTTTGTCGCCCGGAAACCGCTTGAAGATGATGGCCCGAGGCCGATATAGCCCATTGACAACATCAATATCATCCGCAGATGCCGTATGAATCTGAAGAAGCTCATCAAAGGGGCTGAAATCCCGCCTAAGCACCGGTATGAGAATTACTGCTTTCCTTTGCTTGAAAAGGTCGAGAAAATGCTTGTTGACTAGAGACAGCCTGAAAATAGAGCTCAAATCAAGATGCTGATAAATATCGAGAATAATTTCAATAGGGAGCCTTGATAGACAGGCAGAACTTTTTGTGGGAAACGGCATTATGAATTGGTCCACTCGGAGAGATTTCTTGTGTGATGAATTGTATACTCAGTAGGGTGGTATGTCTGTTGGTGATGACCGGGTGTTTTTTCAGAGTGGAAGTGCTGATAGGGAGATGAAAGTCTGAAATGTGCCGCAGCTCGAACAGAAATCAGTCCAATAAACGATCTTTTGGCTTTCTATTCAAGTTCTGAACCGCCGTCCTCTCTAAACAGACTCTATATTCCGGTAATCACAGCGGCAGGAAAAACTACAACGAATGAGTCTCGAGCAAAGTCCAAATAGAGTTGGTGTCTTACCTTGTTAGTTTGGCATACCATTTGTGCCCAGGTTGGCAAAGCGATGATGGGTTCTTTTGCATCCGACGCGAGTTCGTCTGCCCTTGGAAGCGAATGCCGCCTTGTCAATCTCAGGGGACTCTGAGCAAGAGATGAAGAAAACTGAACCGTAGTATCCCAACGAGTTCAAAATATCTGGAAATTTTTGGTAGTATCAGAGCTTAAGAGCTCACCGTTTGCCTCGCGGTGTCGTCACCGGAAGCGTCAAGCACTTATGCTCTACTGTCCTGCCACCCCAGCGTTGGGGCTTGAAACGATGGAAAATTTGTCATGGAAAATTGGGCGTAAAGCAATTAAAGGTTCCATTTTGAATGGTAGAACTGCTAATTTTCCATTTGCCATGCTTGGTTGAACGAGGAGAGGCAAGTGCCTTGGTGACTCAAGGTGAATGTAAGTAAGCCTGGCGTGTTCTGGATGAGTCGCGTCATCCTGCAATGGCAGCTTATCCGGACCTTTGCCGATCCTTAGAGTAAGTATTATTAGTAATCCATAACGTGTGATGCCACTTCGAACGAGTATCATCAACCAGCTTTCGATCTTTTTTTTTTGGTTATGAAGTGACTTTGTAATGTTTTCTTACGTATCACTCTAGAATCGCAACGCCCGCTCAGACAAGATAGGAATAATCTTTCAATTCAAAGTTTGATATCAGGAAACCTCTGCCATTACCCGTTTTTGTATCTATGCAAACAGTGCCTTTTTGTCAAGTTCATTCTTGGCCACCTGCTGTCCGCCATTGGATCTCAGCCCAAGATCTCCCTTCTTGGATAATCGTCCCACGGTCTGTTCCGCCCTAGCGTTATGTCTTGCAGCCTTGGCCCTCCGTACATCGGCTCTGACTTGATTGGGAGAGACGAATTCCTTGTTCTCATAAATGATCGGCCCACCAAATGAACCCTCTTGGATGACAATAGGTTGTAGCACAAACCTAGGCCCAATTTCCACCAAGTTGATGTCCGAATCTTTGCCTGGCTTAGAGTTGGCCGACTTGGATTTGTTGGTCTCCTCCTCATCATCCTCGGACTTTGTTTTCGATGGCTCGACCTCGCTAATCTGATAGTTTCGGACCCAAATCTTCCCGTCTACAACGCTGAATCCCATCACGTGGTCGACGAATGGCTTTGATTTCCTTGCGCCTTGTGGAACACCAAAGATGTGAAGGAAAAGTTCTTTGATCACGCGGAGATGTGGCTGTTTCTCGAAAGCAGCATCGAACGACAGAAGAGGCCTCGATCCCTTCAGGCAGTTTCCGGTGAAGTGCAACTCCTCCATTGTGTGCACTGTAGCTACGTTAGCAAGCGTCTGGAAATGCTGGTGTGGGTTTTCTTACGGTTTTGAGCATGCATCTTGACTGTCGGGCCATTTGGCACCTTGCTCATCCACATATAAAGGTCCTGACCTTTTCGCGCCTCGAAGAATAGACAATTGTTGCAATTGTAAAGCTCCGAGAGTTCATTGAGCTCGCCCAGTCTCGACTTCGCATCAAACTTGGCATCCTTTCGGCTGTGTGGAAGCAGAGACGCAATGTCGTTTAGCAAGTGCCGATGCCTGTAAGTCACGCCGCGCGAACTCAGGATGAGAACACGTTGCTTGTTCTTCTTGACACCATTGCTTGGGGCTTCTGTCTTCTTGCTGTCGCTTTTCGACAGCGACTTGTATACGGCCGCCATATTCTGTGCTGGTGAAGATTGCCTGATGTTTGACGATGGTGATGGATCGAATTGGTCGGCCAGCCGCCAAATTTTTTGGGAGCGCCAACCCGATAAGCCCTCCAGATCCTTATCGGATATCGGAGGGAATGAGCTAGTCTTCTTCTGTATTAGCGCCAGGCGCTTCTACCCCAGAACAAATTAGCGCCCTAATATTAGTGAGCGCTACTTCGTACGTCCAGCAAGCTTTGCATGTGGTACGAAGTAGTAATGCTATCTATTGCCACTTGCGTACTTCGAACATGTGCAGAGAGAAATGGAGTCACAATATGTTTCATCCCGTTCAACGCACTGGTTTACAACTCATGGCTCAAGGCAGCTTTATTGCGTGCTACTTGGGACCAAAGGTCAATCATTAAGGATTCATTCAGCTACATAAGGTGAGGCTTCGTAGCGATCGTCGGACGCATCAACCCCAGATAACCATTGTGACAAAACAAGAACAAAGGAAAGTCGAAGTGTTTGCGCCCTTCTAATTTAACAAAAACGACGTATCGAGTATCCTCATCTCCTCGGCGCTACGCCGAAGTCTCAGTATGCGACGTACATTTCAGGAACATATGATGATGATGGAGACACCCGGTGTCTCCTCCAGGTTTCGTGGGTACCGTAGATACCTTAGCAACACTTTCCACTCTTGGTGGCCTCGTCATCGGCGGCCTTGCTGAGTGAAATATTGGTGCCTGCGCCGATGGTAGCTTGAGCACCGTCGCCGCTGTCGAGCGCCTTGCTAGATACGATTCTGTAGATTTCTACGAGGAGGGTCAGCATGGAAGCCTACAGTTGCGTTTTGTCGTAGCGGAGCACACGAACCAGTCAGGATGTTCTGGAATGCAAGCTCGACATTGCTGGCGTCGAGGGCGGACGTTTCGATGAAAGACAAATGGTTTTCGCCTGTGGGCAAAGGTGTCAGTAGAGCTCTGCGTCACCAGGGGACAAGTAACGTACTAGCAAATAGCTTTGCCTCCTCTGTGGGCACAGCCCTCAGGTGCCTCAAATCGCTCTTGTTGCCGACCAGCATGATGACAATATTTGCATCGGCATGGTCCCGCAACTCCTTCAGCCACCGTGTCACGTTTTCGTACGTCTGGTGCTTGCTGATGTCGTAGACAAGAAGTGCACCGACTGCACCTCGGTAGTATGCCGAAGTAATGGCTCGGTAGCGCTCCTGACCAGCGGTATCCCAAATCTGCGCCTTGATCGTCTTGGAATCGACTTGGATCGACCTAGTGGCAAACTCGACACCAATCGTCGACTTGGAATCGAGGTTGAATTCGTTTCGAGTGAACCGGCTGAGAAGGTTGGATTTTCCGACTCCAGAGTCTCCGATCAAAACGACTGGTGCGGAAATGATTAGTATGAACGCGCTCGCGAAGCTCGTTGGCGCTGCTGGTAAGCGAACATAGGGGGAACGGTACCTTTGAAGAGGAACTGGTGGGGAGGAAGACACCGCTGTTAGTATTCACCAGTTTGCGTCGGAGGCAAGAGAGTCACGTACATCATACTCGTCGTTGGCCATGGTGGCGATCGATGTGCTGTGTAGGTATGCGGAGAGAAGTTGTTCGTGTACACCGAAAGAAGCACTTGAGATGTCGTGGATGAGTTGAGGTTGTGGATGTGGAGGGGAAGAGTGGCTGCGCGGCTCTGGCGATTGGTTAAGCCGCCAAGTCACCTGGATAAGGCTCAGGAGGTGGAATTACAGGCACCGAGGGAGTTACTTTAGGCTACCTCACGCGTACACGTGCTGTACCTAGGGGTGCTAACTCCTTAACGTGTGTTCACTTGTTTCCTCATAGTGCGAGGCCTAATACGGCAATGTATCCTGCAGGTAGTGATCCTCTTCTCCCTTGCCTCCCTAAAAGGGAGGGAGATACTCTCACCATCAGTATTACTCTTGGTACAATACTGAAGCCCGCCGTTATGTGAGGACGGATAATCAGATTACCAGAGTACCGAGCAATTCTTGCGGGATTTTTATACTATGTACGTGTCTATCACCCTCATGATTGGGAAATACTTGTTCCCGTCACTCCGTAATTCCCTGCCAGGTATTGCTGCCTCTTGACCAGGCAGCCAAGTGAAAAGGTCAAAGTGATGAGATCGAGAAATAATACGGAGTACTTGTAGTACCTACCATGGCAACAGTAGCGTCGGCATAGGGAGCCAGACCCATCTACTACTACTCTGAGCACAGCCTAATTAGGTAGCCCACGAGGACCTTAAGAGAAGCCAAAACACGGAGCATACCAGAAAGGCAAGGTATTAATTAGTAGTACTCCGATGGATTACTACCTAGGTACTATAGTATGTCATTCTAGGTGCTTATCCTGCAGGCAGTGCGGCACTGGAGGAAGGAGCGCACAGTGCGGGGCACTATAAAAAGCGGGATATTGCTTTAATCAAGCATCCCTACCATTTCGTCACCTATTATCTACCCAACTACAGTCATATTTGACCTACTTACGCACATCGGAAAAGACATGGCACGTTTTGAGACCCAGTGCTATTACTAGGGTTGTTTTTTCGGTCACAAAGAATGCTTTGTGACGCCTTTCCTCACGCTGATTGGATCACGTGAGATTTAATAGCTGTCGATGGCGCTGCTTGTGCTTCTCAACCTGCCAACAACCCTATCCAGCCTCCTTCCAAGCAATCATCACCACAATGGTAAATGGGAAAATCGACGAAGATGTCGAAGACGACATCTCAGTCACGTCAACTATCGAAGAGAGCCCGGATTCCGACCATGAGTGGCCCGTCAACAGAGTCCTAGCTGAGGGAGAGATTGATGGCGAAGTTGAGTATCTGATCGAGTGGCAAGGCTTTTCACTTGCCGAGGCAACCTGGGAGCCCAGGAGTAACCTCAAAAATGCCCTGTTGGCCGACTGGGAGAAGACAAAACAAGAGCAGAAAAACGGCCTGGTTCCAAAGTTCAAGATTAGTGAGTGGCGAGAGGCGTCCATTCAGGCTTTTCAAGCCAAGGTCGCCCGTCATGAACGTCGAAACCGTAAAAGAGCCCGGCTGGGCCTAAAAGAGAGTGTTTGGCAATCATCATTCAAGGACCTGATTCAAGATCTTGACAATCATCCCCAAGAACGAGAGGAGCAAGACGAAAACACAGTGAAAACGAAGAAGCGCCAAGACTTGATGAAGGACGGTGAGGCAACAAGCAATACAGCAGGAGGTTCACCAAGGAAAACAAATATCCGAGATACAGTGCCAGCATCTCCACCAAAATCTCCAACTATTCAAAAAAAGAGGAAGCCCGAATCAGATAAACACCCTTTGCCAGGCGTTCCCCTGCGCTCGGCGTCATACTCTGGCTCGGCGGGAAGTCAGAAAGATGGCGGGAACGTGCTAAGGAGGCGATCTATTGATCAGGTTGTTCAATCTAAATCTGCATTTGAAAGCACCGAGGGAGCGAGACGGGAGTCTACCAGCAATGCGTCATCAAGCAATCATCCAGAGCGTGACGCTCAAGAGCAGTCTGAGCAGCCCAGACCAGACTTGTCCAAACATTCGATCTCTGAGAAAAACTCCACCATGGGGCTCACAAATGTGTTTGCGGCAGGCCGTGTTCGTAAAGGAAAGCCAACACTACGGGAAGCCGCCTTAGATCCGAACAAGCAACCCAAGCTATTGAACTCACACCTGCAAAGACTTTTGGAGCTTCGCCGCCGAGATAGAGAGGGCGCTGTAGCACCAGCGCAGAGACCAACGGCACTTTTCTCCTTGGATCAGAGCAATCCCAAGATTGTGCGACGGGACGAGCCTGTATCGCCTGGTGAGCCCACGTCGCTTGGTGACACTGCACTGCTTGACGAATCTGTAGCGGTTGATAAGCCTGTGTCACTTGACGAGCCGGGAGGAAACGGGGCAGAAACGGAGCAACCTAAGCCCAAGAATAAGAGGAGAGCTGTTCATTGGGACGATGATCCAATGGAACTAGACCCAGAGGAAAGCCTGTTTGTTTCTGAGAAGCTTCCATTCCCGACCAAGGACCTCTCGAATGTAGGCCACTCCCAGACTGACGCCTTGGAGGTATCAAAGCCCTCTGAGCCTGAAAAGCCCCCTGAACCAGCAAAGCCCTCTTCTATTCTCAAGAGAATATCTCTTATCGAATACAAAGCTCAATCGACTCGCCATACCCTGAAGAAAGAATGCCAGTTCGGACACAACACGCAAACCATCACACTATCATTCAGCGGAATGCCTCTCGACCAAGACTCGTGGTTGTCCACGTTCATGCTTCATAATTGCCTTGTGTTTTCGCATACCTGTATTGCTCAGGATTTTGTGTCCCAGGCTCAACATGGTGGCCCGCTAGTGGTTCGGAGTTTATCTGAAGGGCGTATTTCCTCAGCGACCGATACAGCCATTCTACGGACTTTGGCAGATCGATTAGGACTTGGGTCATTAGGCTTACTGTGTCACACTGAGGATTATTGTGTGTTGTTATTCCCATCTGACTGCAAGGACTGGGGGCCCGAGAAGCTGTGCAGCGACGCAAATTCGACACAGTATCCCCTAAGATATTCTATCTTCAAACCCAACCCCTCCTTCGAGACCTCAAGGCTCGCTGCCATCCCAAACTCGATCATGCCAAACCGACAGGGTGGAGATGTAGGATTGCACTCTAGGCCATTCGAACGCATCTTTGGTCCCAAGTATGAAGCCCTAATTCCCCCAGGGATCACAGATAAGGCAGCCAAACACCACTTCTTCCTTGCTTTCCCACTTCTGGCCATACACGAGGCCGCTGTGTTATCTCGGTGGCTAAGGTGTTCGCATCCCGACTGTGATATTAGGACCAGCCACTCTGAGGGCCATTGGTCAAGTTTCATGAAGGGGTCACACGGGGTTGTTATTATTCACGAGGATGCCATCTGGGCCATCCGAATGTTTCCGAACTTAGGCAGCTTGCTGCATGGATCAAGTTCAAACTTCAAGTTCTGGGTGTTTACGCGATCGCATCGGCCGGTATCGTTGTTTGACTCCATAGACGCCCCAATTCCTGGCGTTGGAGACATCCATTTACACCGGGTCTTCAACCGTAGGCCAGCCATCTTGCTGACGCCCAGCTTTCTTGTGTCTCAACCAGAGCAAGCCTACAACATGATGAAGTACGTCTTCCAGAATTATTCCAAGCATGCCGAAATCAACCGTAGGGGCAAGCTGGTTGTTTGTTCCAGGTTCGGTGAGTGGTTATTTGATTTGGCAATGGAACAAATTAAATTGCGCGAGAACCGTTCAATAACAGTAACAAGCAGTGAGCTGAAACAAATGGGCCTTTCTGGGAAGGCATTGGAAGCTCGGTTGAAGACCTGGAATCTGTTTCGACAGCTTGCTGCGGAGTCAATAGACGAAGAGTCTACCTGTCTGGTTTTTGCTCCAGAATCATTAGACGGCAACGATGAGCAAAGCTTGGTCAACTGGTTCGGATACTGGTCTATCATGAACATGGACGAGTTCCGCAAGTTCACTGTCCTAGGCTCAAGCAACTCGGGCGTGAGACGACTATCAAGAGTGCTTCAACCGCCAAACTATAAGAGACCCATGATCAGCGATCCCAATGAATTATACCCAGCACCTGACCCCTCAAACCAGCCTGATCTCGGTACCGCAACATTACCTGTAGGACCCCGCCCAATCCGAGACGATGACGCTTCAGAAATTATCAATCGTTTACGAATGGTCTCTGATAAAAGTCAAGCACTGAAGTGGTGCCCTGTATCGTTATACTGGTTCCCAATGGCGTACTGGCATTGTGATATGCCATACCGACTTGGAGATATAACATCCAAGTATACCTCATATCCCCAGTGGTTGAAGTTCTTCCGGAACGATTTTGCAAACTCTGCGACGCGAAATAAATCGCCCTATAACACATTTGCAGCGTTCTTCTATACTGTTGAAGCGAAGTGGGATCCGTCGATTACATTAACGAATCCTCGTCGGCATCCATGGGTCGCTTTTTATCGCGCTGTAAACCCACATATTCGACCATGGAAATGCATTGAGCTGTTCATCTGGGACCTTGGCCACCTTGAAAAGATTAACAAGGGCAAAAAGCTATGTTATGACGACCTCCCACAGGCACAGCAAGAGCTCATACGGCATTTTCAAGACCCATCAAAAAGCCCATTGCCTCTCGAAAAAGTCTGGGTTGGTGCATTTAGTGCTCCGCAGACCAACGAGGTCAGTCCCCTGGAGATTACGTTGCGTTGGCTGGATGATGCAATGGGGAATGTTAGAAACTGGATTCCTGCACCAGCGAAACAACTAGCTGCCAGGGGATGGAGTCTTGTTGCTTCTGAAAAGATGATGGAAGAACACGATGTGGACGATGTAAACGATGCAGCACTAACCGCGGACGCGATGGATATAGACACACCTGTCAAAGTTAATGACCCAACGGCCTTGAAGATGATTTTCCATCCGCCGCGTGGGAATATCCAAAAGGGGTATACCAAATGTAGGAACCTACTCCACCAGCGAGCGATGGAAGCAGAAGCCAAACGGGAAAAGACCTTCGATTACACTTACCGACCAACGTTGGAGTGGTATAGGGAACAGATTGATGAAGGGCGAGGATTTGGGCACATCAAAGTTGCAAGTTGGGAGGAAATCTTTGCGCTCTACAAGATTGAGGACCCTGAGAAGATATGAGGACAGAAACAGCCTAGCTCTAGATCTTGAGATGATATCCTGCTAGTTGAGGTTGGACGACGCATCCGATATCTCGTAGATCAAGGAATGGCGTAGGAATTGGCTGAAGAATGGCAAACAACGCATAGGGAGGAGTACTGGACACATTGAACCATGTAATATTAATCTGACCGTTATACAAGACATGTGGCATTGTCATCATAATTATAATAAGCAGCAAAAACTAGGCGATGACTGGCATTTCCTGTGACCAAACTCCTATGATTCCTCCAACTGTAAAATTATAGCTTTCCTTCTCTTCGACTTTTCCATCGCGGTGGCTGTTGGATAATTCAAGGTCACCTCACCTCTATATTACCTCGTGGAGGCAGGGAAGTTCCGTGTGCTCAACAAAACACCCTTGATTCTCCTGATATTGTCTCTGACCTTTCGAATTTCATCCTCCGGCTCAGATCGGTTCAACTTGCCGTACATATCCAAGTCCCCGCGGCCGCCATACGTCATACCATCCAGGTCATCCCGGAAAACATCCAACAGTGTCTTAACATCCTGAAGACCACTGCTCTGCGTCCGAAAGTCATCCTTGAGTCCTGATAGGGATTTCGACAGCTTTGAGAGGCGATCTGCCTGCTTCTTGTGTTCGGACTCGGTGGATGCTGGGCTGGTAAGTGTGGAAGGGCTCGTGGGGAGGGATGTCTGGGTGCCGATGTCGCGGTGGAACATCTCGGAAGGATCATCCACGTCGCTCGCATCGTCTGGACCAGTGGAACCGGCAGTCTTGTATGTGGGAACGACAGAGACAGTCTTCTCGAGCTTGGAAACAATAGTGTCGAGCTTCTTTGACGTTGTCTCGTGGAGGTCGGCGCGCGCATCGGTGAGGCTGTCGACCATTGGGGCGACGACGTATTTGCTCGTGCCGTAGAGAAGAGTAGATAGACCGGCGAAGGCATAAAGTGTATTGAAAAGGCCATCGGTCGTGACCAATGGGGGTGGTCGTTGTGGCTTAGTGAGGAACTCAGGGTATGTGACGACGGGAGGTCGGTCGCTTCCTTTCAGGACCGAAGCAGGGGCATCGTGAGCCGTGGGCAATGCTCGTGAGTGTAGAACCGAAGATGACTGCGAAACTAGAGGCTGCTCTTTGTTCTGGATCTGTCAATGTTAGCTTTGCGTCATGAAGATGAGGAGCGCGGTTGCGACAGCAGCCTACCTCGGATACTGGTGATGCTGGTTCTGGCTCTGGGGCTGCGACCTCCCCTACTGTTGTCTCCTCTGGCTCGCCCAGGAGTGTCTGGATATCGTCCGCTCCAATGCCTTTGGACTTGAGAAACTCGACCTTCTTTTCTCGGGAGGATGCCTTGACCTCATCGTCATCAAGGAATCGTCGCGCGACTTCGAGCTTGTCTTCTTCAACTTCTTCTGCTTCTTCTGGTTTCTGGGATGATTCGGCCGTTTGGCTGTCCTCTGATGCGGTGCGCTGCCATTCGGGCACGCCAGAGGACGTTTGGTTTTCTTCCGGGTCGCTCATCTTGAAATCGCGATTGGCATTGCTATGGAGAGGAGACAGCGGCTTAGATAGTGGTAGAAGGATACCGGGAGGCGTGAGTGAGGCGGGTAAGGCTCGGGCTGTGCAATGCCTCGGCAGTTTGCGCGTCAAACACGGCTCACCATCACGGGTTTGATGCAGGCATGCAGGCTGGATCCATCACGATACTAGTATCTAGGACATGGAGACACTCTAAATCAGCATCTCTGCGTATTGATGTATTATTTTCTCAGAATATCTGTATAATAACCATCTTTGCAATACAAATCGAGCATATTCAATGCAAGGTATGAAGTACCTAGTAGTATCTAGTACGGAGTACATATGATTGTAGTTAGGAAAAGTGGGGCCAAGGGATGTTCAAACCTTCGTGGTTCTCATCGCTGTCAACTTATCTAGAGTCTGTCCATAAAAATCAGCCCTTGCGATATAGGCTTGGAAACAGAGACTGTTGACGTTGATTGCGCAAGATTTTCTTTCTTTCTTAATTTCTCTTGTGCCATTGAACTGTTCTTGAGACGAGATCTGAGCTTGCAGCCGGTCTTAGTTAAAAAGTATCCATACTACCTCTCTATCGTCACGAGAGCCAGCCATCATCAAAATACGATCGAGCCCCCCCCCCGTAGCACTGACAGCGTCAAGACAACGAGTATTATCGACTGTGCTAGCTGACCAGGCTTGGGTGCATTAAAATACATAGCATCCATTCGCCAAAAAAGAATCGCCACCGCTGATCCTCGAGGCAAAGGAAAAGGAGCAGAGCAGATCCTAGCATCTCCATTCAAGCGCAGCCGCCGACGCTGACACGCGCATCGTGAGTGGCTTGAGCCCAACACCCGTTTCAATTGATAGACAGACAAGGTAAGCCGATACGTGTGCAGCTCCTCTTTATCCGGTCACTTCCGACCTCCATCTTTGTTCCTCAACCGCGTTTCATTGCACGCCATAGCCCGCCTCTTCTCTTGTCTCTGCGTATGCTTGATTGGTGATTTTGCCTTTGATCATACCATCTATCGCTTACTGCGCTGCGCTGCATCACTCAATCGTCCAAACGCGAGTTGGGAGGAGCAGCCTCGGAAACCAATCACCGGACCGACGAACCGCGTGCGGTCTCCCTCAAGCGAGGGAGACATTGCCAGAGGCGTCTGCATCATTGGGCCTTGGCGCATCGAGAACTTGCATCACCGCCCCCGTCGGCCATTGGACATTGGACATTGGACATTGGACGGCAGTCGGCGCACGACGTTGGATGACGCAGGGGATAGCTGCGTTGTGTGTGCAACATATCGTATATTACCGGGCTCTGTCTCTGTTTGGGGACCGACCGGCACCTAAGATCTTACACCTTACATGCCAGGAATTGCACAAGGGCAGTCCGCGGCTTCCCCAGCTTGACGAGCAGTCCCTGAATCCATGACCTTGCCTCTTCTCCCTTTCTACCTCTTTTAAACCCTATCTCGGAACTGCCGCGCCCCAATTTGCCCTATCCTCATCCCAAAAACAGCACTTCACCATACATACATCTCAACTATACGACACCCTCGTATTCCTTGGATAGTCGGTGATCCGCCAGTGCGGACAACATCATACGTCATGGCTTCTCGCCCGCGTCGCTCCGCTGCTGCCAAGGCAAAGGAAGTTATTTCTGTCCATGCCAGATGGGCTGACTCAAGTGACAAAAGTGATCGAGCCGCCATGTCCTCCCGCAGATCAGGACGTGCATCTGGCGCCACGGTCTTGCGCGACCCACCTTCGTCTCCAGACGACGACACGCATCTTAGCGTCACAGTCAAGGTGCCCTCGAACAAGCTTCGTCAGGCTACGCGCGGCGGAAGTCGCTATTCTGAATCGTTTGAGGGTGGAGAAATTGTCCATGGCAAACGGAATCGCGGCGCCAAGAAGAGCTATGTGGTAGATTCAAGTCCCGACGAAGACGACGAAGAGGAAGAAGAAGAGGAGGAGGAGGAGGAAGATACAAGGGTTGATGATGACGACGAAATGGAGGAAGGGGATGAGGACGCCGAAGGCGAGGATGAGATGGAGGTTGACGCTGAGGGGGAAGACGTCGATGCGGAGGGTGAAGATGCGGAAGGAGACATTGACATGGCGCCACGTGCCACCACGAAAGACTCCCGATCTGCGAAATCGAAACCTACTGTGAGGGCTGTAGCGTCAAAACCCAATCGGTATGACGATGTTGAGGATGACGACGACGACGACGAACTCAGTGATCCCGCAGATAGCGACCTCGGAGATGAGACTATGGGGTATGGGGATGAGACAATGGCTGATGAAGATGCTGAAGGTGAAGAGATTGAAGTTGCGGGTGATGAGGAGGTTGATGACGACGAAGAAGAGGAGGAGGAGGATACAACTACAGTGGGCCGACGAGCTGCAGGTGTTGATTCGGATCTCGACAGTGACGAAGAAGGGGGCAGTCGAGGTGACACCCCGGATCTTGCGAAGATGACCAAGCGCCAAAGGGCTCGATTCGAGGATGTTCCCCAAGAGTACATGAAGTTGTCAGATGGTACGTTGAAGCTAATGCACGATATCGGCGCGCTCCGATCACCGCTGAGTGGCACTCACAATTTGAACTCTCAGAAATTCAAGTCAAGAAAGTCTTTACCGCGGAGGAGCTGTCAATGCGCCGCCAGGAAATGGCTCGAAGACGCCGGAACCTGAGCGAAAAGCGCAATGAGGAAGTCAAGGTAAGATTTGGAGCATGCTGTGATGAAGAGATTACTTTCTCTGACTCACTCACTCACTCACCCACTCACTCACTCAGATAATTGCTAACACTAGACATATAGATGGAAACTATCAACAAGCTCCTCAAGAAACAGGCGCCCAAGATCAACCGCAAAGCCGCGGGGGCCGGGGAAATGTCCGACGGCGATCGATACAAGCCTAACCCTGTCTTCATTCGCTGGGTAAGCAACAAGAATGGCAGTCAGGTTGCTGTCCCGGGTGAGATACTGGAAGGGCCAATTGGCAAAGTCTTCAGTGGGAAGCCTAATCTACCCTCTGGGAAGATGGTGGAGGAGGTTGCCTGAAAATGCACTGGCAGTAGACGACAGACACATTGTTGTTTGGCCATCCGGGCCCGAAGGGGAAGGAATGCCAGAGAAAGATATTGGTTTTTTGGTGCGAAAGCATGTATTTTGAAAGGTTTTTGCTGTAGATATAATAGAAATGAACGACTCAGTAGTAGATTATGCAAATGCACGTCGAAGATTCTGCAATTGACGTGAAATTATCTAATGGATGCAAGATGGTGGATTACATTCTGCAACGGCATGGCCAATGAGGCTCTCCCGAAAATGTTAGAGCGAAGAAAGTAATTTTCAATTGAGATTTCAACGCCAATATGGGTATTTACGTTGGAGTCCCTGCATAATGGCGTAAACTTTACTGAACTACATCTACCTCCCAGTCAGCCATGCCAGAGACCCTTTGCGGGGCATTGAAGAGAATCGTGAAACTATATATTCTGCGACAGACAAAGACATCACAATCCGCAGAATTCGCGATGTTCATTCTGTTCCAAAAATAACTACGGCTCAGTCCATTTGGTCTATGAAGTCAGGAGTTCGTGTATTGGGCACATCTTGAGGCAGTCCAACTCAGGGGTAGAGCTCGATTCAGGGGCAACCCTCAAGTCAACCACAGAACGGCAGAAGAACAGCCACGATAGGATTTCTCCTACGAAGGGACAGAAAAAACATACTTTTACGTGTACAGGAAATTCTGCACATCGTAGGCTCGAGTGACTGCATGTTGGCTATGTCTCCGCTTGCCACAAAACTTCAACTCCCCCTTTTCTGTCCTTGACACCAGCAGCTTCCACGCTACGCCGTGGGATTTTTTGCCCAAAAGGCTAAAAGCGCGCTGTATCAGTGCAAAATGTGACATATTCTGCAATGCTGATGCACGATAACACTGGTTCTGTGAAGCAAACTCTGGGCTGCTGTGGGCAAACAGCTGGTGGGCGGCTGTCAGTCAAGTTTTCACTTTCAATTCAGTTTGCCCACGAAAATTTGCTGCATAATCAAGGCATTCTGAGGCTTCAGAACGCTCGAAATCACTTTCTGTTCAAAGAGAGGCTCAGAGGTTAACCATATCTGCAAAAACTCTGCCAGAGAATTTCAGTTTGGCCTTGGGTATATAATTCCCCCGTCCCCCCCTTCCTTTCACCTTTTCTGTTTCTTCACCCATCAGAAGTTCTACACTCTTCATAGGTACTGCTCAGTGTCTCATGCTCTTAGCATCTTGAAGGTAATCAACCATCTTCTGCATTCTGCACCCCATCAAGCATTCAAGACTCTAGTCTCCAGTGCCTGATACACCATTCTATTACCCCTTGACAACTTCATTCTTCTTCTTCTTCTTCTTCTTCTTCTTCTTCTTCTTCTTCTTCTTCTTCTTCTTCTTCTTCTTCTTCTTCTTCTTCTTCTTCTTCTTCTTCTTCTTCTTCTTCTTCTTCTTCTTCTTCTTCTTCTTCTTCTGTCAATAAACCCATTCACACCTACTTCTACTTCTTCTCTATTTAACAATTTCCCACTGTGTTTCTCCGAGTGAGATCTCTATCTTCATCATGGACCAGACCATGGGATACAACGCGAGCCCCGAAGATATGGCGTGCATGCAGGCCTATTTCCAAGGTCTCCCGCAGCATCAAGTCACAGGCTTTCAGCAAACTCAAAACATGGGTTCCCAGCTGTCTCAAGATCTGGGCTTCCAGCAGACCCAAGGCCAAAGTCTCCAGCAGCCTCAAGACATGGGCGTCCAGTCAATGGATATGGCCAACGACCCTCTCGGCCAGTTCGACCCATTCATGACCATGGCTGGCTCTGTCCCCACAGACAACATGGCCTTTAACTTTTCCATCGCGCCGCAGGTGGGCGTTAGTATGGCAACTCTCCCTCAGATGCCTGCCATGCCTCAGTCTCCAATGCCCTTTCCCCCTTTGAACAACTTCCAGCCAGCATTCAATATGAATACAGTTCAGCCGACGATGCAGGCACAGCAGACACAGCAGACACGGCAGACACGGCAGACACGGCAGACACGGCAGACACAGCCTACTCGGCGCCCAAGGGCCAAGCTGGCACCTCGCTCAGGCAACCCGATGCCTGGAGCCACTAATGGGGATGACCTGCTTCAGGGACTACAGGATGTGCTTGGTTTGCCTCCTTGCAAGTCTACTCCGTCTCCTGCCTCTGAACATCAAAAAATCATCAACGATGCTCTTCTAGCCGCCTTCAAGATGGGTGCTGAAATCACTCGAGCTCGTGTTTATTCAAAAATGGGCGTCGAGATGGCAAAATTCCACACTCTCTTTGGCATAATCAACATGAACAATGCCGGTGTTCAAGTCACCCAGCAGTTTCTTGACCAAGTCAACGCGTGGTTGAAGGCAAATACTCAATTTAGTGACAATCTGGAGCCTACCTTCATTGCCAACCAAGTCCGTACAGACTTCGAAGGACGCTTCCCTCACATCTTTTGTCCAGACTCGACGCAGGCAGACACCTCATCCACATCTGTGCCAGATGATGCGCTTGTTAAGACGTTGACTCCTGCTTCTTCACCAACCGAGTTATCGTCTAATGCTGGGAAGGCTGGCACTTCTGACGCCCAACAGGCGTCTCGTCCCAATGGCAAAGGCAAGGCCAAAGCGGAACAGACCTTCACTCTCACAGGACACCAAGAAAGCCGCAACTACAATGGAGAATGTGTGATCTCTTATGCATGCTCCGATGGCCAATTCCGCATCCTAGCATCAGAGGAGCTCAAGCAAGCCCAACAGCGGACTGAGCTAGCGTCGCTGAATACTGCTCCCCAGCCTGCAGTTTCTGGTTCCAAGCGCAAGCAGCAGCCTAATCCTGCCTCCAAACGAGCATCGAAGAAGAACAAGGTTTCAAGTCTCCCAGCGCCCGAATCGTCTAGCTCTCAGGTTGAGTCGGCTCTGCCTCAGCAACCTGCTCAGAGGCAACCCAACTGCGATGTCTCCAATACCAATGCTCCTAGGCCGAGTGCTTGGGCTTGGAAGAAATCATCAACGGCTTCCGGTCCCCTGACTCTTCCCATGACAATGCCTTCCACCAGTCAATCCCAGCAGCCGAGCGACACCGCTGCCAATGCTATTATTGACCTCACCACCTCTTCTGACCCTGAAGCCTCAGCTACAGCCATCGACTTGACAGAGCCTAATGTCGAGCAGCCAGATGAGCGCACCGCTGAGGAGGAGCGCATTCTAGAGCTTATTCGCATTGACAAGTCCCTTCCAGCAAGCCTGGTCAGCGACTTCATGTCGCCCCACGCGAAAAGCCCATATCCCATTGTTCAGCTAGCGGCTCAGAACAACGAAGGTGACATCTCTCACCTCTTGAAATACTCGGATGTCCGAAAGGAAGCTCTGGACATCTATGATGCTCTCCAAGCCGAAAGGCTCAATGTCAAGCCCGGCCAGAAGCCAGAGTGGGACCCAGCAGTCCGCAAGGCCGATAAGCGTACGCAGAAGAAGCAACGCATGGCTGAGGAGACGACGAGTGCTCGAGAGAGCCGAGAGAGACTAGCTGCAGAGGCAGCGGCAGCGGCGCAAAATGTCGCTACTCAGGAGCAATCCCCGGAGGAGAGGGTGATGCTCCTTGCTGCTCATGCTTATGAGCAACCCGTTCCCGCTCCCGCTCCCGTCCCCGTCCCCGTCCCGGCCCCCGCCCCAACTGCTGAGGCTCCTGAGGAGGAAACCCCTCTCGAGCCTCAGCAAGGCAATTTTGAGGACGCTTGTTGGTCGGCGTTTGCTTGCCTCGAAGAGGCGGATGACAATGGGGACCACATGTCCCTGTTCGGCGAGGACATCGAGTCCGAAGAGGAGTAAAAAAAAACTCCTAGAAAAAAAGGGTTCTGGTCTGTTTTTGGTTTCTTCGCAGCGTGGGTGGATTCCTGGCTTGGCTGTCTTTGGAATTGGTGTTTGGTGGAAACAAGATTGCCTGACTACAAGGCTCGGTGGGATGAGGATGGTGGTGAGGGAAATACCCGAGAATAGGAGGGGAGTTACCAGCGAGAATTGATTTGCTTTTGCTTTTTTTTTCTTTACGGCTAATACAGATTGACCATTGGCAGCGATGGTCACTGATTAATAATTTAACTATTGAAAATCATGATGTCCTTCTTGATGGCAATGGGTGACATAATATGACTGTGATGTGTGGCTACCTGATGGACGTATTGTATTGTCTTTGGTAACGTATAATATGAATAACGAGAGACGCACAATGACTGTACAGGACAAATTGTATCATCTATCAGAGATCCTATTGTCATTCGAGATGGTCATCAGCCAGAATACCATTTCTCTGCAACACCCGATGATCTGTACTCTACAAACAGTGGTAGTACAAGCAGATATTTGCCAATGCAAACTGGCACGTAGCAAGGGATCATGCGACCGAGCAAGGCATTTTGGGGGTTGATCATCTCCCTCTACGTGTCTTTCTTGATCTATTTGCCGATGTCATGTCTCAGGCAGCAGAGACATCAGGTTTCTATTTATGGTGACGTTTTATGTTTGTTTGCGGCATGAGCCGTTCGAGCGGCATTCTGTGGATTCAGGGAAACTCAGGCTCATGTTTCACCAGGGCCAAGAACAATGAGGAATGCTGCAAACGGCGTTTCTTTCTGGTTGATAGGACCCAACTGGCCGGATACCGCTAGGGGTCAAGATGGTGATTCATGGTATGGACGCCATATGTAACTATGCATCATCCGAAGCAGGAATGGAATTGTTTGTCCAGCTATTAATAGTCAGTCGCCCGCAATTGGCATAGATGGTTGCAAGCTCGTACCTACTTTTATGGAGCGGATGGATCAAGTTTGCCCATCAGCCAATCTATTGTATGTACCGTACATGCTCGGCAAGCTGCGGAGAGGGAAGCGGAACATGCACGGTCGGTCTAACTATATAGATAAGAGCTGTTGACGGATCGATGCGAGTCAGATGGATGTACATACGATGTAGATATCGCGATTCATGCGAATAGGTACATACCGTACGAAGTACACTAGGGTATCTCCGAAGAGCTGGTCAAGGGCATCAGAATGCTGTGCACGAGAAGCACCGCGGCAGCACGTAAAACAATCAATTGCATGAAACAAAAGGCAAACTAAAAGAAGAGGAGAATAACCAAGACAAACTGAAAAAAGGACCCTTGGCATCATAATCACACGACATGACCTTTTTGGAGAGCTGGAGAAGTGATTCGCTACCCCGCCTTTTCGGTGCTTGTCAGGCGGCGATGGTAGCGCTGTGATGTTTGGTACCTCGCGTAAGCGAAGAGATAGAGGGGTACTCGCATAGAGTGCATAATAAGAGCAAGGCCTGTGGTACAGATATACCAGTGACACGCTAATCAGTACTCCCTCCGATCGAGATGCTTGCTCACCCTGTCTTGTCTCTGTCTGACCATCCAATGTCCATTTACGAGATGCATCTCTTCCCCAGCTTTTCTTCCCCACCCACTGGTCTGTGCCCTGCAGGCCCAGTCAGCCCTGGGCTCGCCTGTTCGTCTGTTTGTCTGGTTTTTGCGCGGAACTGACCTCACAGGCTCAACTGTGCGCGGCCAGACCGGCAGCCGAGCGAATCCCGCACTGCTTGCAACTGCATGGCGAACGCCCATTTGCAACCAGCCAACAAGCCCGCCAGCCGAGCACCGAACCAGTGACGCGGCGCGCGAGCGAGCGAACGAGCGAGGGTATCGTATGGTGTATGGCGTCCTGCGTTCTGGGCGTCAGTCAGTCAGTCAGTCAGGCCATCATCATGTCTCTGCCTCCGCCGCCTCCGCCGCCGCCTCAGGCCGCGCCATCTTCAACTACCCCTACTACTTCTTCTACGACTGCGAATATCGCCACCACAATCACTCCATTGGCTTCCGCTTCTGCAACTCCAACAACGGCTATTACCACTAGTCCGGCCGAAAACAACGGCCATGTGAAGGTTTCAGCGCCAGCTGTCCCCTGTCCGGTCTCGAACGGTGAGTCCACGCGAGCACAAAGCTGTCTCACACCCTATCTCGGAGCGCCCTGGCCCTGCATTCCTGAACCTCTCCATCATTGCCCCTCGCGGCCTTTTTGACTTTGGGCCGTCCATCTACTTCGTACCTAATACTACTCTACTTGAATACGCTATTACCGTCTGAGAAGTCCAGAGAGAAATCCACGTGAGGCCCTCTGAAACGCTCTTCTCTAGCGAGAGGAGACCCTTACCTTTTGATCTTCAGCTCGCGCTTCCTACCTTCTTCTTTCTACTCTCTGCCCGCACACAACTTCCCTCTTGCATCATCTCTCAAACCTCACACCAACATCCCCCGTCTGCTCAGTCACCCGCATTTCTTAAGAGTGTCTTTTCTTCCTTTTCCTTTACTTCGTACCTTTCGCCATACTGCACGATATCGTTCATACGAGCCTCCAACATCAGCCGGCCACTCACGTCACCGTCACCCCACCTCATTTCATCACACCCACACGCTCTGCCTCGCATGAGCCTGTGTGAATGATCCTTAATGCAGCATCAACAAGCAGAGCACTGACGTCTATTGGCCCCACCGCCTAGGCGCAGGTCATTCTATCACTACCACTACTACAGATCGCGCTGCCGACGCCGAGCTCCAGCTCCAGAATCAGCAGCAGCTCCGCGAAGCTCAAGCTCCTCCGTCATCGGTGACTCAGCCGTTGTCGATTCATACTACTCTGGCCGCTCATCCTGCTGCGACCATGATCTTCTCCGACCTCTACAAGGGACCACGGTCTCCCTTGGCCAGGCTGCGCCAACACAACCCCCAATTGCCGAGTCAGTTTCCGACTACCACGCCCGACTGGGTCAGTGATGAGCACGCCGACCTCTTGAGCAGGGATAAAGTGAAGCAAAAGGAGGCAGTCAAACGATATCTGATCACAAAGGTCAGGAATGACTGGCAGTTTCAGTGGCCACCAGTCCCCCCCACCTCTCAAGATACAGAGGAACAACAGAGCACTTCCCAAAGCGCATTGGAGCCTGCGGCCAATGGTGCTACCCCGGAAATTCATGACGAGTCTCGTCATGACGATGGATATCTGGTTGATGATGGTAGCGAGCTGGGCGAGGAACCTTCAGACCAAGATGACGAGGACAGTGACGACGATGCAGAATCAGTCTATAGCGTTGTCTCGGAGGACGCTGTGCATTATCGCCCTCGGATGGAGTGGACCTCTGATCTGTCCGACGATGAGGCTCCCACACCCTCGCCCTACCGGTTCGATAGTCCTGAAGCAGTAGGACTGACTGTACAGGCCTCAATTTTAGAGAAGAGAGCTCGTCGACGGCGAGCAGTTCGGGAGGAGATAATATGGAACGAGGGCCTCGCATGTTTCGAGGCGCGTCGGAATGGTTGGACTGGCGCAAGAACTGTCCGCGTTCGCACGAAACCAGTTACGCCACCACCCGTATCCCCACGATCGCCCCGGCGTTTCTTCTTTCGTCGGTCCATGTCCGGTTCTCCCCCGTCATCGACTGTAATTGGCGTCACACATATGGGCGAAGGAGGCTCTAGTACGACCTCTGACACGTCCTCCATCGCAAAGGACCACGATCTCAAAAAGCAAGGGTCTAAGGATTTGACCCAACTGCCTACTCGTCTTCTCCCCGTCGAAACGCTTCTCCCAGTCGCACAGCCGATCCTTCCTCCGAACAATCCCTTGCGAGCATCCATTACGCCATCGGTTTATCTCAATCTTTACGACAAGGTCATTCTCAGTAACCTCCAGCCCTCGTGTCCCATCAACCTATCCGATATGCTCCGATCGTGTGTTTCGGGCTGGAGGCGTGATGGAGAGTGGCCTCCTCGGCCCTCTGCCCCTGATCCCACTGTGGTGGCTATGCGTAAGAAGAAGCCTAAGAAGGCAGCGACAGGACCTAATGAACCCAATGGCACCACTGCCCGTCGGATGAGCCTTGGCTTACTGGGACGCGGAGGTGATGATGAATCCCGCACGGGCAAGGGCATCCGCAAGAGTCTGCAGAGGGCTCTTGGGTTTGGGCCATTCCCAGGGAGTCCCGAGACTTAGAGGGGCTATGACAGCGCCTAGGAGTGGTATGAATCGGATGCCTGGGGTCGACAGCGTGCAAGCGATGAATTGCTTGACTTTTGTCTGCATGGCACTGGAAAGCGACATGCCGAATCACGGCGTCTACTACTGAGGCTTGGAATGGAGTTTCATTACTTAGTGTCATTTTTCTGTTTCTCTCGTTTCAACGATATTCTGGCACCGGGTTGGAGAGGTTTGGTTTGGTGTTTTCTCTTTCCTCAGCAGTTGAATATACCCCTTCGGTGGATTGGTTTGGTGAGGAAGTGGGAGTTGGGATGATCACGAGACACATAACCCTATTATGTTTACTACTTTGCTAAGTGGTATTTATATTAGCGAAATAGCGGCGCAATGTTGCTTAGCGTCACTTTGAACATGAGTGAAACATTTGCCCCTTTTATACGTGCTTATCGCCTAAAAAGCGACATGGACAGGCTTTCGTCATGCTGTGCTGCGAGGGGAGAAGTGGAAGAC
The DNA here is from genome assembly GCA_008477525.1 of Hypomyces perniciosus. Classification (NCBI taxonomy): domain Eukaryota; kingdom Fungi; phylum Ascomycota; class Sordariomycetes; order Hypocreales; family Hypocreaceae; genus Hypomyces; species Hypomyces perniciosus. Next base: position 3,940,118 of record SPDT01000003.1, read on the forward strand.
CAGATATTATAGCCCCCTGCTCGCTTGAGTAAACGAAAGTTAGATCGAGATATTTTTTATCAGGAGATATAAGCAGCGGAAGTGTTGAAGTTAAGATTGGAGATGAAACCTCATACATCTTTTCAGCCGCATGAATATCCGGGCCACATGTACCTCCTCCAGAAATTTGCGTGGCTTTCCATGTCATGGAGTCAAGATTCGGGTCTGTTAAGATTTTGACAGTCTGCTGCTAGGTCTCTGCTGCTTACATCCGACAGAAGAGGTCGTGGGAAATAGAAGCACAAACTCTCGAGGATGCTGAAGTTCTATCATCGGGCTGGCCGTGGAGGTTGGCTTGTTTGCCTGCCCCCCCCCGATGAATGCGATAGAGTCTTGTTGCTTCTTTCGTAGCGTCTCCGGTCTTGCTCGGTTTCCTGGACCTGTCTGTGAGGCATCCATCCTCAAAGGTGAACAAAATGGGACCTTCAATAGAGACTTCCACCGTGTTTCCTAGCTCATCGGGAGATTATATCCCAGAAACTGGCTCTCGGCATTCGGCTCGCTAGTACCCCTAACGGGAATGAGGAGGTCATGGCCAAGATCAACAGCCTGAAGCCATCTCCTGTATATTAAGGTTCCATCCCTCGACCGAACAACCGCATGTTGTGACCGCTGGCCTGCGTTCCTAGAAATGATGTCGCCTGTACAATTTTGCAGAAATTATGACACGCCCTAATTCCATAGCCATAGTTATTCGAGATCGCTGGTGTCGTTGTCACTGGGGCTGACTGGTTCGTGGCTCTGTCGTTCTGGCGTTGCGCCCAGGGAAGCTGGCTCGTTGACTCCCAATTCTGTCTCTCTTTTCTCGGGAGCTGGCTCGGGTGAGGTCGTCTTCGTGCTGGGCCAGTCGGGAAGCTTGATTGAACCAACTCCTCTTCCATCATCATTGAGTGCATAATAGGCGGCGGTTGGGAACTCGAAGACTGAAGCTTCACAATGAATGATAGTAATAGCTCAAGGCAATTTCGTATGCGATTTTCCCTAGGTTCTCTCAAGACCAAGAGATGGATGCTGTGTAGGGCTTTATGTTTGACATCTACATGTATGTTCTCCGATCATCCCGGCGGCCCCAACGATCCAAAGCAAGCATACCCACGACACATTCGCCTCGCCAAACTATGTATAGCTCCGGAACCTTTGGGGGGGGGACTGTGGCCGTCTGCCCCATTAATATAGCTGCGACAAAATGCAGCCAAAAGAACTTTTCGTACCAACTTCTATGCATTCCCTTGAGGGTGTGTGTTTATAGCATGCGGGTCAACCGTCTCAGGCAGCCAAGGAGGTGTGGAGAGCGACAGGTGATCGTCACGACTTGACGGTACACTCGAGGAACCTTTTTTTTTTCTTGCGTGGGCAGCAGATCAGATACTACTAATGCAGAATGTGTCAAGGTGTGATTGCAAGTGGAGGCCCAACAAACAGGCATCGGCGACTTGCCGATCATATTTCTACGCATCAATAACTCATTGGCCTGTGAAAGGGGGGTAGGGAAATCAGCACACAGAAGCTATGTGGAATATTATCCAGGGTCCTAGAGAAAGTGGCTATTGGTAGTTAATCCGTGCCAAGGTAGACGAGACTCTGGTCGGGCCGAGGGCATTTTCTCAGCACTCATGTCTTTGCGATAAGATGAGAGCATCTTCGGAGTTCGGATATGTGCCTCTCCTCGGTGATATCGAACATCCGACAGTGTACGAGAAAGCATACATAATGGCCAGACCCTTCCCATGTTGTATGGAGCCACTGCCAAGAATATACGACTAATAGTAAATGCATGTACGAAGTACGAATGTTACGAAGGAAAATATCGCAACATCCTGGTTTAGATAGCGTCGTCCACAATATGTGCATACGAGAATGGATCAGACAGGCATTATTAATGGTAACATTAATGTACATGTATAGATAGCCTTGGCGCAGCCTTGGCAATTTTGCGGATTCAGGTTGATGGATCTGATAAAAAGTTTTATTGCTCAAATGATCGTCTACTATTATAAAGAGACGCGCCGAAGCCGCAGCCAAAGCTTGCTGTGGGCGGGAAATATTACTCTTGTTGGAACGGCGGTAGACCTTGAGGTAGCGTCACCCGTGATTGTGAAATCTTATCTGATGATCAGATTAGATGGTGCCCGTAACACATGTCAACCTTCCTGCTGGTCAGGCTTTCCACAAATAACTAGTAGTACTACTCGATTGGGTGCGAAAGTGCGCCTGGGCTTTACTAGTTGACTATGACTAAGTTGCTGACCAACTGGATGAGAAGACGCAAACGAGTCATTATCCAGCACTGAGTAGATACAAGTGCTATAGATGCAAGTATGTTTTATTTGTGACTCTTAGAAGTTGTTGTGGTATTTACACAATTATCTGTATATTTTCTATATAACACATCTCATAGATTGCAAGTGGTACTTCCACTAGTTAAACATCCCCGAGTGCTCATCATTTCGCCAGCCGAGAGTAACCGTGGACTACGTCTCCTTCAAGTGTATGATCTGTTGATTCTGGACAACAGTGCCTGGTGTTTGTTTGAAGGGTCTGATTCGGTGTCGTGATTGTTGGTCCTGGATGCTGCGGGTCGCCAGCCGAGGCAACGGTCGTGGTGGATGATCGATAGCCAGTACAACATCCTTTAGCTATTCGTGTCTATTCCTCTGAGCTCCCACCGCACGGCCTCAATAGATGGCCGCCTGGTTAACAGCACATACACCAACAACCGAATCCGTACCGGCGAACGACGCCCCGAGACATCAACCTAGACAATAGTGGTACATGGTGAAAGTCTTGAACGCGCCTAGGTGTTGCTGTTAGACGATGATTGCAGCTCACCCAACCTGGGTCAGTCGATTCCGAGAAGACGAATTGTGGCGAATGGAGCTCGAATAGGAGATTCGTTCCCGAGAAAGAGTCGGGCTTGAGGCAGAGGTTGTAATATTCGGTGGGGTCGTTTGCGTTTGGCGATGGGGCTTTCTAGATGGTAAGGGAAAGGAAGCTTCACAACTGTCATACCAGGAATAGGGATGAAAGACTTATGTCCGTCATTCTGTCTTGCAGCTTGTGAGACGGAAATATTGATGTCAAGAGGGACGAACCTGTCACAAAGGGAGGGCCTCCCAGCCTCGCCTCGTTCGGTACGGCCATACCGACCCCCCCAGGCAATGGAAATGCGGTCTTACAGCTGCTTGTCCTAGCCATGCTTATTTAGCCATAGTGCACTCCACAATCACCTGGAAATATTGCAAATTGCTTCAGAGCACCAAATGATGCACGAGTGCGTTGTTAGCGTTGCGATTTAGAGTGATACACTCCGTTTGTTCTAAACGTAGCCCGGGAAACTTTTCATGCATCGTGACATAGGTCTGCCTAGCGTCGCTTCATGATGGATACCTAGCTGAACATTGTCACGTTGCCGTATAGGTTAGAAAATGTAAGGCCATTGCCAATGCTTGGCTAGCTGTGCTAGAAAATTTTGATGCTGGAAGGTCTGCTTGGCTGTGTTAGCTGCACAAAGTGGCTACATTATCTATTGCAATGGCTTTGAACATCAACCTTACTGATGTCGCCATGGTATTAATGTATTTTCATCTCCTCTATATCCCGCCTTCAGTTCCGTTATTGCGTGGTGACCTTTCAATGCCGAGGCAAAATCTTGGGTAGGGGTCTAAACCTGCGTTGAAGCTTGGATGACTACGGAGTACTACTATTAGATAGAGGTAAAGTGGTTGACAGATCTTATCAATCAGCATCAGTAGTTCATCTAATCGATCAATCCATCATTAACAACGTAATGCACTAGTATCGACTCAATTTCCAAATCCAGACCTGTATTATTTTTTATTTAATTTTTCTTACTTAAAAAAGGGCTCTGTCCCTGTATTTCGCCTCTTCACCACTAGGGGTCATGTACAATGAAGAATCAATCAGTTACGAATTCTAATATTATTCAAAAATACTCATATTTATAAAACTACCCGCACTTGCCACGCAAGAATTAAAGGGGGGGAAATCACAAACACTACGTACTAGTATATAGCCTATATGATGAATTGTTGGTCAGAGAAATACTAAAAAGAAATAACATAGGTCTTGTTACTCAAATTCCCTCATGCCGCTAGCAGCTTGAGGAGGTAAAATGGAGACAAATGTACCGGTACTACTCTTGGCCCGGCACTAGTGGCTGCCACGGATCTGATAACTTTATTGGAACCAAGGACTGATGTAGTAATATTAGTTCCATCTTTTCCCTCTTTGGTAGTATTTTCAGGTCCGGTAGTCGGAGCGACTGAAAGGATAAAAGTAAAAAAAAACAGCATACTAACGCATCATTAGCCCCGGACGACGGCCCGACTCCTCCACCGTTCATCTTCCCTCAACTTAGTAGTATGTATGTAGGATGCATTCCAGGATTGTGCCAGGCTCTCCATACTCCGTACTCCGTACTCCGTATCCCTTATCTGATCAAAAAGTTTTCACCACTACGGAGTCGTAGTCTCAGCCTTGGCACCCCTGGCCGCGCGCTTTTTTAGCTCTCAGGGTGGCAAGACAGTGGAAACACAGCACAGCCAATAGCACCTGAACTCGCAGATCGGTCTCGCTACGAGATAGAACCATAATTACGATATTATGGAGCAACAGAAATGCCCTTGACAGCTGGGGGCCGAGCCAGCGCAATCCGAGGGCACCCGTAGCACTACCTGGTTCACCTGCTGGTGTTGGCCCCTGTCATGGTGTGGGCTGAAGGATGCTATGATGGAGCGATGCTACCCTCCTTGCCTCCTCATCTGCAGGCCTTACATGCGCACATTCCCAGCCGTTTCGTCAAAACTGGCACTTGGGGTGGAATATCAATCATCAGCGTGAGTGTACAGATCGGATTTATGTCCCTACACGTTAGTTGTCGCCGTAGATCGTGGAACTTTGCATCGGCTTATATGTTGACTCCCCGTCCATCTACGACTCATGGCAAGATGAACGAAAACTCTCGGCATTTCCCGGCCACCTAGTCTTGGAAATCTCCCCTAGTCCATGTACTGGACCTGCCCCACTGACCAGCTTCTCGAACCGTGTCAGTCGCCAATGAACATTTGAGTGTCGTGCAACCAACAGCCCAAAGCCATGGACCATTGAGTCCGGGGACAAGACCGACAGGCAAGCATTACTCGTTTAGAGAGCCATCCCGAACATACAAATAAGATGGGGTGCCCGTCGTTTGTGTTCCTAACCCTTACATATTCTCTCAAAAGCCTCGGCCTGAGCTTCGAGCTCCCACTTCGTTAATACTTGGCCTGCCACGCGACACACACATTGGGTTGTACTGCTGCAACACATCACCGTCGGCAAATCAGTCATTATGGGTGTCCCCGACGAGCTGGAGGCGACTCCAAACCGCAGCCATGAGGGCGAAGGCGACCTCAAAGGCAATGCCTTTGGGGCTACCAATGTCAAACCACATGGATCGGACTCGGACGATGCTATCGACGCCGACGCGCAAGCTGGTGTGCAAGATGCCCAGGCTGTCACATCCGTCTGGACCAAGAATGCCCTCATAACCGCTTTCATCATGATCTGGATCATCTACTTTGTCGACAGTATGCAACAGGGCACCACTGGCAACTTTGTGATCTGGGTTACTTCGTCCTTCCAGCAACACTCGCTTACACCAACCGTCAGCGTCATCAGCAACATCATCGGTGGTGTCTTCAAGTTGACGCTTGCCAAGATTTTCGATGTCTTCGGTCGTCCCCAGGGTTATCTGTTTTCCATCATCTTCACCACCATTGGCCTCATCATGATGGCCGCGTGCAATAACGTCCAAACATATGCCGCCGCTCAGGTCTTCTACTGGGTTGGATACAACGGTCTGGGCTATTCGCTGTCCATCTTCATTGCTGATACGACTTCTCTGAAGAACAGGTTAGCCTTTCTCCATCCACGCCCTTGGCACATTTGAGAGATCATAAACTAACATGGGCTATCTCAAAGAGGTCTTATGTTCGCCTACAGCACCTCACCCTACATCATCACCACCTGGATCTCTGGTCCCGTCGCCAGCGCATTCCTGAAGGGCCCAGGCTGGCGCTGGGGATTCGGTGCCTTTACTATTATCACTCCTGCAATCACCCTGCCCTTGTATTTCTTGTTCATGCACTACAACAAGAAGGCCAAGCAGCTTGGTATTATCCCCGTGCGCAACAGTGGCCGCAACCCCATGCAGTCCTTCATCTACTACTGCCGTGAATTCGATGTCATTGGCTTGATTGCTCTATCTTTTGGTCTGGCTATGTTCCTCCTCCCGTTCAACATTTACTCGCGGCAAGAACAGGGATGGCAGTCGCCTACCATTATCGGCCTTGTCGTCGGAGGCATTGTCACGCTCATCCTTTTCGGCGTTTGGGAGAAGTGGTTCGCGCCAGTCACGTTTATCCCATATTCGCTGCTTACAGACCGCACTATCATCGGCGCCAACATTCTGGCTGCGACTGTGTTTATCAGCTTCTACATCTGGGACATCTACTTCCTCAGCTTCCTTCAGGTTGTCAACGGTCTTAGCGTTACGGAGGCTAGCTACGTGGCTCAGATTTACACCATTGGGTAAGAAGAGATAGCCACCAACTCGAAGTAAAACCCATGAGGCTAACTTTCACAGCTCCTGCTTGTGGGGCATTGTTGTTGGTGTCTTGATTCGATACACCGGAAAGTTCAAGTGGTATGTATATGACACATCCGTTAATGTGAGCCATACTGACATGTTTTGTTAGGGTGTGTCTCTACTTCGGTGTCCCGCTCACTATTCTTGGTGTCGGTTTGATGATTCTTTTCCGCCAGCCGGATGTCAACATTGGTAAGATCTACCCTTTCCACTATATATCGGAACTCATGGCTAACTTTCCATCACTCCAGGCTATATTATCATGTGCCAAATCTTCATCGCCTTTGCTGGTGGCACTATAGTCATTTGCGAGCAGACGGCCGCCATGGCTGCCACTACTCACCAATACGTCGCTGTCGTGTTGGCCATCGAAGCCATGGCCTCGTCTATTGGTGGTGCCATTGGCCTGACTGTGGCCTCGGCTATCTGGCAGGCCGTCTTCCCAGTTAGATTGGCCGAGTATCTCCCTGAATCCGCACAGGCCAATATTACGATGATCTACGCAGACATTGGCACTCAGTTGTCCTACCCTGTTGGGTCGCCCACTCGCATTGCCATCCAACGGGCTTATGGTGATGCCCAGAGGACGATGTTGATTTCTGCGACTGCTGTCTTGTCACTAGCACTGGTTGGCACAGCCATGTGGCGCGACATTGATATCAAGAACCGCAAGCAGGTCAAGGGTACAGTGTTCTGATCATGGAGCGATATTTACAATAGTTAGCATTTACGATATATGTGGGGGAAAAGTCATAATGTCTTTACTGCAATGTGCTTTATGGGAATTATGATGTTGTTATACCAAAATGCGCAAGATGTGGATGATAGTAGTTAATTAATATATAATTTATTTATAACCCGAGAGATATAAATTTCCACGAGCCTTATGTTCTGTACCAACAATCCATGAGGCCTCTAACGCCGTTGTGTTTTATGTGTATGTACATCTATCAGAGCCCTCGTTCATCGTATCCAAATTCTATCTATATCTAGGTCCTGTAGCCCGAAAAACTCGTATGAGGCTCTTAGTGGAAGGTGAATAATTAAAAAACTCGATATATATCTGTCACTATGTATGTGGAAACACCGCCGCTCAAACCTTGGCCTCTGTCTTTTTTCCGCCCAGCTGCATATAGTTCCAGCAGACTACATGTATTGGTTAGCACACCCAACTATAATAAAAAGGGCATGCAATTTTCTGAAGAAGACTTACTCTTAAAGCCCAAATCATCGTTGAAATATCCTTCCATGATCTCAGGGCCAGACAGCACCCCCACGTCCGGCGAATATGCAACGGCATTCTTGCCCACAGCCAGGGCAATCATGGGCGGGATCTCCTGAAGCTGTTGGAACTTGGGCTCGTGGCTTACTAGCTGCTTCAACGCGGTCTGGTGGATGTTGTGTGCAGCATAGTGTCCGCCGTGCATGGCGGCACCACAGCGCTTAATACCAGACCATTTAGCTAGATCACCGGCGCAGAAGTGGAATTCGGCATTAGGTGTGCCAGGGATGAAGCTCATGCTAGAGGGAGAAGTAGTGTTGGTAAGTCGCATTACTGCCTTTTGACAGATGTGGTGTCACTTACTTGGAAAGGATCTTGACGTATCCCTCGGGATCGAGTGCTGAAGAAGGGAGATACGTCGATGTGGAAACACTCTTGGAGACAGCCATAATCACTTGACTCGCGACCATTTTGTGTCCGTTGGTAAACTCGACCTCATACTTGGCTTCTCCTTCAGATGCAACCTTGTTGGAACTGGCGAGTCGGTGGTTCAGTAGAATGTCTACACCAGTCTCCTTGACCGTCTCCAGGACTCTGTCCTTGCACTCCTCAGGCAATGGCTCAGCTGAAAGCAGCTTGTCCCGCGAATGCACCAGCGTGACCTTGAGGTGAGGCTTCACGAGCTTCAGCTCGGCTGCCATTTCAATGCCAACTGCGCCGCCTCCGACGACGATCACTCCGTGCTTTGCAGCATCGACAGCGTTAATGTGTCCCTCGCATTCGATGAGATACTGCTTCTGGGAGAGGGACTGCGGAACTACAGGCCATGACCTACGTAGGCCGGTTGCAGCGACGAAGTAGTCGTACTGGTCAGTGGTGGCTTCTTTAGTCACCCTGTCAATGACCGTGGCTGTCTTTGTTTCGCAGTTGACGCTGGAGACTGAGCCTTGGACAAGCTTGACGTTGGGGAGCTGCAGTGCTGCGATGTCGTCAAACTTGACCCAGGCCTTTTTTGCGTATTCTAGGTCGGCCAGGGCTAATGGCGAGCCGATCAAGTGGTCTAACAAGAATTAGACACTAGATTTACATAATATATGTATATATATAGGGATGGTTGAGGGTGATATGGACCTACAGTATCCATCTCGCTCATCTGCAATGGTAATCTGAAAGTTGATACGAGGGACGCTGGGATGGTGAGGGTATGCCTCCTGCGACATGCGCGGGGACAATCCGTCACCTAAATCGAGGAGGTTGACAGCAGCTGAAATGCCAGCATAAGAGCCACCTGCAATAAAGACCCTGAAAACAGGGACAGTCTCTGGAATTGAGCCCATGATAATGGTAGAGCCGTTATTGTGTGACTGGTACCGAAACAGTAGTGATTGATGGGATCGGACTGAGGTGATAATGATAAAGAAGAGGGATAAATAGAAAAAAAAGGATACGGTACACATTTCGGGAAGTAAACAGTGCCAATGACATATACTAACTATGTATAACCATTGACAGGTATGGAGCCAACAAGGCTTGGCTCTCGGGGCGAGGTCATTGTCCGCAATGCGTCGGCAAACTGTCATGTCCATAGATATACTACTACTTACTATCTACTTTCAATCAACTGTTACTCTACCACTAATACATCTACTGCTGACACACATAAAACTAGAGAGAAAATGTCGGTTTGGGGCCCTTTTATTTCGATTCTTCGATTGCACAGCATCAAGTTCATTATGGGCACTCCGTACTACCTACGGATGGCTCTGCATGTGAACCTAACCTGTGTGGTGTGGGCTAAGAATCTCTAAAAGTTATCAGATCCGAAGCCACAACTAACGCCAGGGCCCTAGTCTCAACACATCGGGGGAAAGAAAAAGCAACGGGGAAATAATACTACGAAGGAGCGATAACGCCGCGAAGGCCTCATCGGAGCCGAGATGGATATGGACTTGTGCAGAGTTATGTACTCCATACTGCACATACATAATTTGTGTGGATGTATTGTACGTACTACCTTAGGCAAGGTAACCCTGTGAGAGTTATTTTTTTCTCTTCATTAATTTTTAATACATAATTCCCTCGCATGGGTTTTCTCCATTTTACCAGTACGAGGAGTACGGAGAACGCCGATTCTCGGACGATCTGATGAACTCTTTGCCGAGAAAAATTATCTGATCCGACGCGTGCCCCACTCAACCCCACTTGGGAAGAATAAAGTACGTACTACGGAGTAAGTATCGGTACTTTGCACATTTTCTCTTCTCCTGTTGGCAAGCTCTAACGGAAGGATTTAGGATATGCATTAGCCAACGGTGTGTGTCTTATCAGATGAAAACCACATCAGTATGACTTAACGGTACTTAATGGGTATCATCGGGTTGTGCGAACAATTCGAGTCTAGTCCGTCCCCATGTCTACCCACCTTGCAATGCTGGCAAAGGCTTGGCCCTTACCCTTGCTGGCCTGACCTGTCCCCAGGGTCCATAGTTAATACAATGGGGAATACCCAGTTGGTGATGCTAGGAAATGGAGACAACAACAAGACACCATGTGCTACTACTCCAGACAGGAGACGCTGCTATTCCGAAAGGCCGGAGGTGATGAGGTAGGGTCAGCATGGAACCATCGACAAAGGCCGAGCTTTACCATTGAAGCCTGCTTGCTCGCATGCGTCATTCGTATTTTAAAATCAGTCACCTAGCTCTTCAGCTTCTTGCAGCTCCTCCAGGATGCCACTTTTGATTACAAGCGCCAGGCTGGCAAGGTCGCGTCTCGACTCAATGCGGATATCCAGGTCGTGCAGTCCGGTACGTTGGGGAAGGTCGGTATTATGTGCCGAACTGTCATAGCTTGTGCAGTCCTGGGTTCAATCGCTCCTCTTCCTTTATTCCTCGGAGGAGTTGCCATATCGTGCCGGAGACTACGGGAAGATATCGAAACTCCGACCATCATCGATTTCCGTTCCGGTGTAGACCGAAAACCGCCAATCCCTATTGTAGGTTTCGTGTCGTTCTGTGGCGTCTAATTGCTTCCAGCCCTAATGAGCCTGGACTCGTGAAGGTGTCCTTTGACTGTCCAGCAGGCAAAGCATTACACTAGTTGGTGTGTCCAGAAGTGGTAACGATTGCGGATCTCACGGCTAGGATTTACGACCGAAGCGAACGAACTGTAACTCTAGACGTTCACGAGCTGCGGGATCTGAATGTGAATAATTTGAGAAGCTTCATGAGCTTGGTTCAACAGGAGCCCTCGCTTCTGGAAACGACAGCAGGACCGCCTTAGGTACAGGAGGAAAGCTCGTCAGCAGATGGCAACAACAGCGGCTTGCCCTCGCTCGAGTCCAAGATCCTTACCCTTGACGAGGCTACAGTGTCCTTGGACTCGGCGAATGAGCGATGCATTGAGATGGTCATGGAAGCTATTGCCAAGGGTCGCACCGTCATTGCCATTGCCCATCGCGTTTCTACCCCAAGAATGCTGGGAATATCATCGCCATGGATGATGATAGCGAGATCATCGAGCAGGGCACCCATATCGAGCTCATGGCTTTCAACAGCTCCTATGCTGGCATAGCTCGTTTGCAAAGCCTGGTCTTGGAGGACCATGACGACATACCATTCATGACAAGCACCACCAGGGGTGACACAGATTGATTTCGTCGCAGAGGGACTCCGAAGCAGAGTGGAAGGTCTTGGAGAATAGGGTGGGACAGCCAGTTCAAGAGTCAGATAGAAGGCTCCCTAGACGCCGGCAATGGGGACGTCAATACGTCACTCAGTACAACCAAATCTTTCCGGAGAATCCTCGAAAGTATTGGCGGTATGACCAGGTCGCATCAATGGCTCTCGTCATTGCCATTATCTCGGCCGTCATCGTCGGTACCACCTTTACATCTGCTGGAGTTATCTTCAGCAGCATCGTCGGAAAGTGAGTGCTTGCAACCCGCCGAGTCAATTCCCGTGGGTGGGCAGGTTCTTCGGCTTGTTCTTCATGCCTGTGGATGTTGGACTCCCTGCGCATACTGGAAACTGGTCCGGATTTCCCTCGTAACGGAGATGCTTCTGTATAAGATTCGTGCACTCAGCCGCCAGTTCCCGAAAGAACGAACACCTGCACATATGACAACCCCGGGAATCACGGCTGAAGCTGTCAACTCGCTCAAGATAGTATCTTTATCTAAGAGATACTAAAAAACCACCGCCAAGCCCTTGACGCTCCCTAGATCTACGCGTTTGCGTATTGGTGGAGTTCAACCAGGATCACCAATGACGAACCAGCCAGACCCAGTTCTTTATCATCCTTGTGACCATGTTTGTGAGTGCTTGGCTCTGTGGACAGACGTGTACATACGCTGTCCCGGAGGTCACACGAGCAAAGGCGACAGCCTCGAGAATCCTGAGTCTGATCGACCTGGATTCTATGGAGTGTCTGGACACTAAGGAGACGGATGTTGCCGTCCCGTCGAGTGAGAACGGATATCCAAGCTGCACCTGATGCAACGCCAAAATGGGGTACGGGGGCGAACCAAGGCGGTCTCATATTCGGATATTAAGAAGAATTTCGTTTACAATACCAGCTGACCAGTTCGTAGGTCTTGGGGTGCCTCAGGAAGTTGACGACCAGGACCCTTTGTTCCGCGGATATCGACCAGCGAACAGAGTTGCCGAGACTGATGGTGTAGACATTTGTGCTCGTGAGAGCATAGAGTTCCGCAATTACACTGTCGTTGTGCCACAGGACTGCACACTCGGCACCAGACCAGGTCAGGCCATGAAGCTTCTGATGCCGAGATTGAGGAGGCATGCTGACTGGCGAACATTCCGATACTATCATGTCATGCGGCCCTAATGGCTCCCGCCTGGTTAAGAAGCCATGATTGCTACTGCTCGACGAAAGCAGCAAGAAGGCTTGGAACATGTTGCCAAGGGGACAACAGTCATCGCCATCACACATAGGCTGCGCACCGCCCGCAAGGCAGACCCGATCCTCGTGGTTGGGGGCGGCATGTGTGATTGATGAGGAGCGTCACGAGGAACTGGTGGAGAGAAGGAGAGAGGAGAGAACCATACAGAGGGAATGCACCGCAGCAGATGCTGGGATAGAAATTGTTGTAAATCAGCAGTCTGACGTTTGAGTCTAGAGATACTGGCCAATAATCGTAGACAATTCCCACACGTGGAAGATTGAGACCCGGCAAATGGATCTCCAGGGGAAATGCATGACCTGCCGCCTTGATGTCTCTCCTTGCCCAAGCCGATTTGCTGGGTTATACAAGGAGGTCTCGAGGACCTGTCATCTGCACCGCCCTCTAGACGCCATACCGACGAGCCTACAGCGGGTGGAAGCAGCCTTCAGTGAACGGCTTTTAGGCGGTTTGGCGGGCTCGGCTTACTAGGCACTGCAGGTCACATGTTCATGTGGGGCCCGCATTCAGAGACTAAACGGTGTCACAGCCAGTCAGACGACGCCGATATCGATTTGATACCACACCTCAACTCACACACACTCCATTACGGAGCACCATCCTCCAGTGTGGCACCTTTGATCGCAACCCACTGCTAGCTAGTCAACAGGCAGGGCCAAGGTTTTTTTTAGACGACGGACTGGTCTAGTTAGCAAAGTAAGTGTCAGCAAAGCAGGACGAAGAAGCAGGGCAGCGGAACAGTCTGCCAACACACTCAATGGCCCTCATATATCGTCGAGAGTTGCCTTTGCCTTGAGAGCCCCCCAGTTAGCCACCATTCGGTCTCTAGCTCGTCCGGATAGTCCCTCCTCCTCTGTGCCTGGTGCAGGTCCTACAGCTCGCTCTGGTGACGATAATCCACACTTGACTGGCGGTTGCGAGCGAGGAGGGAGCTCAATAGCAGCATCAGCAGCCGTACCCACAAATACTACCGGCCACCCGACTCCTCCAACACCTTCTCGCCCCGTCCCGCTGGGACAAGAAGAGGCATACGAACTCGCCGACTATCGTGACATTGCCGCGAGAAAGGCTGCTGAAGACCGAGAGCGTCGACGACAGGAAAAGAGAGCGCGCAAGCGGGAGTGGTTGGAGACAAAAGACGAGATGAAGTTCTCCCACAGCATCCAGTTCAATGCTGTTCCGGACTGGAGCAGCCACTACATCGCCTACAGCAACCTCAAGAAACTGTAAGTCTGGGGAATGGTAGATGGCCAATTCAATGACTGATCCTCCTATTTCGCAGCATCTATCAACTCGAAAAGGCCGCACACCAAGCCCGAGCCGGTGACGCCGAGTCCCGGCCCCTCATCTCCAATGAGGAGCCGGAAGAGGTCTTCAGCAGGTCCCTCGGCGTCGAATTGGAGAAAATATGCTCCTTCTACGTCGCCAAGGAGGGAGAGCTGCTTGACGAGGTCAATCAACTCCTGCGTGATATCGGAGAAGGCGATTCCACCTTGGATGGATCAACTACGCTGCGCCCCGTTCGATCCGAATCCCAGAGCACACATGCCCGAACGACGAGCTTACGTAGTCAGGGCTCGGACGACGACGACAGCGCAAGCGACGATGACGAGACCACGGGGTTGACGAGGCACGCGAAGGGGAAGTTTGCCAGGAGGAGGACTGTCAGCAGCATCCCAGATATGACTGCGTCTTCAGATTTTGGCCACTCCGCTAGGAGATACAGCACCACCGTTGACGACTTTGGCGAGCAGTCTATCATTTTCGGCTCGGCGCTGTACTCATCTGCCATTATGCTGAAGAAGCGCATCATTAGCCTCTACGTCCAGCTCTGCGAGCTTAAGTCTTACGTTCAGCTGAACAAGACTGGTTTCAGCAAAGTTTTGAAAAAGTTTGATAAAATCTTGGATAAGGAGCTCCGGTCATCCTACATCCGTACCCATGTCGACTCGGCCTATCCCTTCAAAGACGAGACGAAGAAGATTATTGATGAGAATATTGCCAAGATGGAGGCCGCGTACTGTGAGTGTGTCACTGGTGGCGATGAAGAGCTTGCCAAGAAGGATTTGCGATCTCACCTTCGAGAGCACGTTGTGTGGGAGCGCAACACCGTGTGGCGAGACCTCATCGGCATCGAACGCAGGGCTGAAGCAGCCAGGTTTGGACAGACACTGCTTGGCCAGGATTCAAGTGTCGCGCCAAAGAGGCTGCAAGGCGATGACGAGACTAAACCTACGGACAAGAAGATATCCACGCCCCTGGGGAGAATCATATTGCCCTCCTGGCTGTCAAACACAAGCATGTTGACACTAATCATTTCTATCGTGATTTTCTTGCTCCTCCTATTTATCCCGATATTGCGAAAGCCCGAGCAACAAAACTGTTTGGCGCTCCTAGTCTTTGTCAGCTTGCTCTGGGCCACCGAGGTATGTTGCCTTCCTACGGCAATAGATAACTTGATGTATCTAACTGTTGTGCCTTAGTCTATCCCACTATTCGTGACTTCGCTCCTTATCCCTTTCCTATCCGTTGTTCTCAGGGTTGTTCGTGAGGAAGATCCCACCAAGCCTCACAAGCGTCTCAATTCCAAGGAAGCTACTACGGCCATTTTCGCTGCTATGTGGTCTCCGGTCATCATGCTTCTGCTTGGTGGTTTCACCCTAGCCGCAGCTCTGTCGAAATGCAAGATTGATAAGCGCCTCGCGACGCTGGTTCTGAGCAAGGCCGGCACCCAACCCAAGACTGTGTTGATTGCCAACATGTTTGTGGCTGCATTTGCGTCAATGCTTATCAGCAATGTCGCTGCTCCTGTTCTTTGCTTTTCCATCATTGAGGTATGCTTCAATAATCATCATTTACCCATTCTGTAACTAAAGCTGACTTGGTACACAGCCCATGTTGCGAACTCTGCCGTCCGATTCCAGCATGTCCAAGGCTGTCATCATTGGCATCGCCCTGGCCTCAAACATTGGCGGCATGTTGTCGCCGATTGCATCACCACAGAATGTCGTAGCCATGGGTATCATGAAGCCAGAGCCAACCTGGTTGCAATGGTTCTTCATTGTTATTCCCGTCGGAGCGGTTTCGATCTTCCTGATTTGGCTTCTGCTTCTGGTGACATTCCAGCCCGGCAAGGGTACAGCCATCGCCCCAATCCGCCCCCTGAAGGAAAGGTTTACCGGAGTCCAGTGGTTCGTGTCCATCGTGACCGTCATTACGATTGTGCTATGGTGTGCAAGCCACAAACTGGAGTCTATATTTGGTGATATGGGTGTCGTTGCGATCATTCCTATTGTCCTGTTCTTTGGCATCGGCATTCTCACCAAAGAAGACTTCAACAACTTTCCTTGGACCATCATCATATTGGCCGCTGGAGGCCTGTCGCTGGGCAAGGCTGTTAGGTCTTCCGGCCTCCTACATACTGTCGCCAAGCTCGTTTCAGACGGGGTTGAGGGCTTGAGCCTCTACACCGTTCTGGTCGTGTTTTCCACGTTGATTCTGGTGGTTGCAACTTTCATCAGCCACACGGTCGCGGCACTCATCTTTCTTCCTCTTGTGTACGATGTTGGTGTTGCCATGGATCAACCACACCCTAACCTACTGGTTATGGGCGGTGTTTTGATGTGCAGTGCCGCGATGGGCCTGCCTACCAGTGGATTCCCCAATATGAGTAAGTTGACCCTCACGACATGGCGCCAGACTTGGAAGCTGACATCTCTTAGCTGCGATTATGAAGGAAGATCCCACTGGCCAGCGATACTTGCGGGTGAAGCATTTCATCAGCAGAGGTGTGCCCAGCAGTTTAATCACCTTGGTGGTGGTCGTGACCCTTGGGTATGGCATCATGGAGATTGCAGGTTTAGACTAGCACCGGGGTAATAATACTGGGGGGTTATGTTATAGAATGGATTCATGTACTCGGTACGAAGTACAGAATGAATGAAGTTTTGATGCTCTGTTTGTCGGGCATGACAATGGACTTATCGGGCTTTCGGAGTTGGGTTTCTTAGAGGGCTTCTGCGTATGGCGTCCATGCAATTTTATTTGAGCTGCGAGCAGAATGGCTAACCTCGCAAATTTGTGTTCCTACCACCTTACTACCTTGTCGTGCCCGTACGAGTAATTTATGTTGGTAGATATTCTATTGGAAAATATCGAGAAGAACAAGGTAACATCTGTAGGTAAGGTATCAATTAAAAAGACGGTGTGGATGCGCACTGTAACACTGTGTACAATGCCGAGCTTCATGCATGCCGATTGACGTCGTCGGTTTTTGGGGTCCGTAAGGTACAGACAGACCGCAATAGTGGCACCTGACGCCTAGAGCTCTTCTCAAGCACACACACCACACAACAATCGCCTTTGCTTCTACAAGCTGCGCTGGCTCTCTCTTGGAGACACTAGAATCCGATTGAACCAGCAGCAATCTGATGACCGTCTCCTCAAGATAACCACATCGGCTTCGAGCTGGCCGGCGCCATGCTCTCCGCGTTTACTGCCCGCCCGATCATAGAGCTCCGACAGCGGGACAAGTCCAAGATTGAGACCATCCTCGCCTATGGTAGGTACTCGTTTATCTCGCAGATGATATGATTGAAGGTATCGGGGGGCGTTGTAACTAACAGGAGCTTCTAGGTGACCGCATTCTTGTCGGACTCAACAGTGGCTCCCTTCGGGTCTACCGCCTGAACGAGCTTCCCTCGACCAATGGCTCTTCTTCTCCCGGCCGCACAGCGAATGCGACGCCTCCACGAAATGGCGACTATTCCCCCTCACAGACGTCGAATAAACCGACAGACTTGCTGCGCGAGGTAGACAGGTTCTCTACCAGAGCGATAGAGCAACTGGCCATCATCAAGGAGGCCAACACGATTGTCTCTCTCTCCAACTACCACGTATCGCTTCACGACCTGCAAACCTACGACCTCATTGAAACCCTCTCCCGGACGAAGAATGCTTCTTGCTTTGCCGTCACGTCGAATATCGTCAAGGACCCAGACTCTGGCATCCCTGAAATTATCAGTCGGCTGGCTGTTGCAGTAAAGCGGCGGCTGCTGCTATGGAGCTGGCATGAGAGCGAGCTTGGCGACAGTGTTGCCGAAATAGTCCTGGCGGAGTCGATTCGATCGGTAACATGGGCAAATGCGACAAAGCTGGTGTGCGGTATGAACGGGGGCTACGTCATGGTCGATGCTTTGACGCAAGAGGTGGAAGATATTGTGAGTCCTGGCGCGGTTGGAGCATCTGGCCAGGGCAGTCGTTTCGGTGCGGTAAGCAGCGCTGGAATGGGGTATATGGGCCTGGGAAGCTACATACCCAAACCTCTGGCCACTAAGTTGGCTGATGGGGAGATGCTGCTCGCCAAAGATATCAATACCATGTTCATCAACGACGAAGGAAATGCTCTGGAGAGAAGACAAATACCGTGGCAGTCTGCGCCAGAGTCTGTAGGATACTCATATCCTTACATTGTGGCCCTGCAGCCACCATCGAAAGGTTCGCTCGAGGTCCGAAACCCAGACACATTATCTCTGCTGCAGACTATTTCACTCCCGGGGGCCGCTCAGCTACACTTTCCGCCGCCCACAGTCAGCCTTGCCCATGCCGGTAAGGGATTCCACATCTCAAGTGAGCGATGTGTGTGGAAGATGGGAGCGACAGATTACGACTCCCAAATTGACGAGCTCGTTGAGGTTAGCAGGTTTGATGAGGCTATCAGCATTCTCAATATGCTTGAAGATGCCCTGCTGAAGAACAAGACCGAGACACTCCGAGAAGTCAAGATGCTGAAGGCGGAGATGCTATTTAAACAGAAGAAGTATCGAAAATCGATGGACTTGATGAACGAGGATGATGTTCATGCACCACCCGAGAGAGTCCTGAGGCTATACCCTCGCCAAATTGCAGGGGAATTATCTAGATGGGCAAATTACGAGGAGAAAGAGGAGAATGCGGACAGTCCTACAAAGAAGACAAACGGGACAAGATCCAGCAGTCCGGAGGAGGTTGTTGCGGATGCTGCAGAGCCACAAAATGTCGGCGGCTTTGCGAAGCTTTGGATGGGTTCCCAGAGGAGGCTAGCCGCAGACACAGCATCCATCATCTCGAAGAGGGACGGGGATGCTGACGACTCAGACAAGGACAAAGAGACGTCAGCCGCCGAGGACAAGCCTCTTGAAGGGAAGGAATTGACCAAGGCTGTTTTGGAACTGAACAGTTACCTTGCCGGCACTCGAGCACGTCTTCAACGAGTCATCGATCCGGTCACGGGCAAATTGAAGCCGCGGACAGATCAACCCAATTCCACAGAGGAGGCAGCAGAGATATTTCTGAAGACGACACAAGACGATTCAGAGAAGCAACTAGAGGAGAAGCTGCGTGAGACATTCCGCTTGGTTGATACGACTCTATTCCGGGCCTACATGTTCTCGCAGCCGTCATTGGCCGGGTCGCTGTTCCGTATCCCCAACTTTTGTGACCCGGATGTAGTCAACGAGAAACTCCTGGAGCACAACCGCTACACGGAGTTGGTTGACTTCTTTTATGGCAAGAAGCTGCACAAGTCAGCGTTGGAGCTGTTGCACAGATTCGGTGCCGCCCCGAAGCCGGATGAAGCAGCCCCGAGTTTACACGGTCCAGATCGTACTATTCAATACCTGCAGAGCCTTCCA
The DNA here is from genome assembly GCA_008477525.1 of Hypomyces perniciosus. Taxonomy (NCBI): domain Eukaryota; kingdom Fungi; phylum Ascomycota; class Sordariomycetes; order Hypocreales; family Hypocreaceae; genus Hypomyces; species Hypomyces perniciosus. The sequence continues at coordinate 3,959,623 of SPDT01000003.1, forward strand.
CCCTCGGAAATCGACCTCATCCTTGAGCATGCAGCATGGACTCTTAAGGTCAGTCCGGAATATGCAATGGAGATTTTTGTCGGGGATACAGAAAATGCGGAAACACTACCGCGGGATAGAGTGGTGCCTTTCCTTCGAGATCTGGATACAAAACTGGAAGGGCAGTACCTAGAACATATCATCAATGAACTTGATGACATGGCGGTTGATTTCCACAACCGCCTAGTTGAGCTTTATGTCACGAATTTGGGGAAAACCAGCAGGGGCGAGGATTGGGATGTTCTTATGGAAAAGTTTGTCCGGTTCTTGCGGGAATCTCGGCAAGTGTACAGTCTCACTAGAGCGTTTGCACTGATTCCCAAGGATGGTAAGATACCCGCCCATACCTGCGTGCTGCTTGGCGATAACTAACGTCTTGGAAAGATGCGGCTTTCTACGAAGCCCAAGCTGTCGTGCTCAGCAACATGGGACAGCACAGACAAGCTCTAGAGATATTCGTCTTCAAGATGAAGGATTATGTCAAGGCTGAAGAGTATGTTGGGTGGCTACCTGATCGTTGGATGATACATTAACTAACGCGGACCAGCTACTGCAACCGGGTACACAGGTCGCAAGGCACGACAACAAATACTTCGGATAAGGCGGTCGATTCGACGCCCTCTATTTATCACACGCTACTCTCTCTGTATCTCCAACCTCCTTCATCCCAGAAACCGAACCTCGAGCCTGCTCTAGACCTTCTCTCCAAGCATGGTTCCCGACTCCCGGCCACATCGACCCTTGGTTTGATTCCCGATGACCTTCCGGTTGGTTCTCTCGAGGCATACTTCCGTGGCCGAATACGGGCAGCAAACAGCCTTGTTAATGAGTCCCGGATAGTTGCAGGGTTGCGCAAGGCAGAGGGCATTTTTGTCGCTGCCAGGCTACATCTTGGTGATGATAAGCCTGGCGGCCAAGGCGGCCGCAACCGGCATGTCACCATTACAGATGAGCGGCATTGTGTCGTCTGTCACAAGAAGCTTGGAGGCGGGATGAGAATGGGCGGTAGCGTAGTGGCTGTGTTGACGGATAATACAGTGGTGCATTATGGCTGTTTGAACAAGGCGACGGGGTATAAATCGGATAGTGCGCGGGTAGCGCCGAGCTGGAGCAAGGGCTTTTAGATTTCCCTTGTTTCATGTCTTCTTCTTTTTCCTCGCTCGGGCACGCATTCCTGTGTCGTCCTCTTTTTCTCTCATTGGTGGCGTTGAGTTTTGGCCGATTGTACCATGATGTGGTGACCCCCTGCGGGCAACCCATACGATGTGGCAATACCCTTGTGCATATGATATACATATACTCGCTTGCTCTTTGTATATCGACCAGGATTAATGTAGGAAGTTTCTCGTCCAGAAATTTCACCTTGTGCGTTATGGTGCTCGTTCAGTCCTCTTCCTCTTGAACCTCCTCGCCATAGTTCTCCTCCTCCTTGTCTTCATTCACAGACGTCTTGGCACCAGCAGCAGCTTCGCGGGCCTTATCTTCTTCCATTCGCGCGGTGAGTTCCTTGTTGATTTGGTCCTGGGTTTCGGTGACAGCGTTGCGGAGCGCGTGGAGGTACTCGGACTTGTCCTTTGCGGAGGAGGTTGATGGGGCGGAGAGGGATTTGGTGATGGTGAAGGGGGTGCTGGAGGGGGAGGCGTAGGACGCGGTGAGAGATGGATTGGACATTGTGGCGATATGTATGGGCGTGTATGGGATTTGGTGTTGAGGTTGTGAAGTTGAGGGATGATATTATGAGGTCGGATAGAGGTGGATGATGAGCGCGGGGCAGGAAAGCATGGAGGGGCAGATAATTTTTCTTCATTGGGAGCATCACGTGGGAGACATGGAAAATGGCAGGTAGAATAAATCGTTGAGACTGCGAACTTGAGGCATTTTCAAAGTCACAACGGAATCAAAGAAGATATTTTCTGTTTCGAGATATATCATGAACAGAAGTGTGATCATTATTATTCACTACCTCTAACTAGACCGGACTACGACTGGGAGGACCACCGACTACACCCAAGATCAACTTTTTCTACAAGTACTCGATAGGAATGTCGGCGTTTTCGGCGTGTGTAAGAAATGATAGACTATACGATGTCGATGACAATGTGCTATGCATACAGAGTATGACTCACATGTCGGTGTCGTGTTTATCGGAGGAAACAATGAGGTACCAGGCGTCAAAACCCACATAACGTTATAGTCATCGGTTGCGAAATCGAAGACAAGCTGGGCCGAGTCAACAATGAGAATCGTCGAATGAATGGTCGTTGATTCAACTGGCCCTGGATTGTCCAGTTGAGAATGATGTGGCCAATACATCGTTAGTAGTATCCTTGAACACAAACGAGGGTAAATTTAGCCATGACTCACATGAGAAGAAAAAAAAGTGAAGCATCGCCCTCAACAGAATAATCGGAATCGTGAAATTTGTCCCTTTCGAGACAAACGCTGCGTATCGCACTCAAGTTCGCGCAACAAGCTTCGCAACGACTTCCCATAGGAACCTGGACTGACAAAACACGCGTCTTCCGCCCCGAAGAGGTATACACGCGCGGCCGCCAGGCCCTGAGATTTCTGATGTCGGTTGCAGACGTCGAGGTGACGCCAGGCCATCACAGGCAGACCACTTGCTCACGCCCACGCTCCTCCCGGAAGAGGAGGTGAGGTGGAAGGGCACAAGAAACCGAAGTTTCCTGCTTTGAAGCATTCTCCGAATTTCCCACATGCAAAGGTAGTGTTGAGAGGCTGCTTGCGCAGACTCTCGGTTTGTAGCATGGAAACGCAGCGTTGAAGAGGGCGATGCTTGAAGGAAGAAAGTTGAGGAGAGCAGCTGGAGGTTTTTTTTTTATAGCTTGCCAGGCGGTGGAGCCCCACATTGGTAGTCGTAGTAGTAGTAGAGCTCGCTTAGCGACTTTTCTACGAATTCTGCTCTGATAAGTTATAAGGCTGGTTTGGGCGAGTCAGTTTTTGAAAAAAGAAAAAAATTGAATCGTATCCGTAAATGTAATGGGATTCTCGTTGATATTTCTTTTAATTAAAGGAAATCATGTGTGGAATAACCTTTTAGCATTTGATTTAGCATCACTTCATCGCCAAGGCTCGGCTTTGAGCCAAGGTTCGGGGTCTATCGGCAGTAGTACATACATACCAAGAATGGCAAACCTTGTCTGCGAGCCATTTCTTCTCAAAAGCAGTGTGCTGCAATTTTGGTATGTATTTGCGTTATCTATGTGGTATGGAGTAGGGCGTATTGCAATCTGCCGGGCAGTATATACGAAGTACACAGTGGAAATGTTTCGGAATAGTATTCTTCAAGGCAATGAAAAGGAAATCGGCCCCATTTTAACAGTCTCGTGATAAGACTTCCCGGACCATGACGCTGATTTCAATATGTATGCGACATACCTACGTAGCAAATAGGTAGGATGAAACACTTGGATAAATCTTCAAGAGAGACTAGCTTGCATTCAAGAAGGAATCAATCAATCAAATGTCGTGCAGAATGCGCCGTCTTGGGCTTATGCAGCTCTGGCGTTGACGCTGCAACCCCACGCTGCGACTATCTGACAGCTCAGCCTCACCCACCTACTTGAAGTGGTACTGCTACTATCTACTATCCGTCCCTCCATCTCTGCCCCGTTCATGTCTCAGCTGCCAAACTACTAAACGAAATATCATATCTGGCTCCCTCAGGAGACCCGAATCCGATCCTACACTCTGCCGACTCGCGCGCCCACCGTCCGTCCTGCCCGAGTCGCAGCAGTCAAGATGTAACAGGCCTCCTACAAATCTGCGACGATGCAACCAACAACACCAGCAACAGGACCAGGGCGGCCCCAGGGCCGAGTTCCTGGCAGCTTCTCTCCCTTGCCTGGCTTATCCAGCGCATCTGGCGATCCGAATCAGCCTCCAGCTCCCCCACGGCCGCCTCCTCTACGCATCGATTCTGCCAGCAGCGGCGAGGACATCCTGCCAGCCATCACCATCCCCAAAACACGCCAACCGAGCATTAACAACACCCCAGCTACGCCCATATACCAACAGTTCACCACCCATTCCAACTCGAGCAATTCAAGTGTGCTTCATAACTACTCTCGCCCGAACGCAACGCGATCCGCGACCCAGGGAGCGTCCTCGCCGGTGCTCAAGACGCATTCGAGAAAAAACGCTACGACCCAGGGCATGTTTGAGCCGACACTGCCATCGACAAGTACATCCAGCCTATCGCATGTGGGCATGAACCATGGAAGCCAAGCGGCCGGTTCTACGACGGGGACGCTGTCGGCCAGCCAAATTGCCGCACAGGCGGCTGTCATGTCTCATCAAAACACATTCCATGCACGGCAGCGATCGCAAACAGTCCCATTTCCTGGTGAGGGTAATGATGGCGCTAGGCGAGGAAGCGGGGGCAAAGGTCCAATAGGTCCGCCGACGCTGAGTTTAACTGAGGCGAGTACGCCGCGAGAATCTGGCTTCGCCAGTCTGGGAGGGACATATCAGGACAGACACCCGAGCAGCTTGCACTCGTCCGCAGCTACAGCAGCAGCCAATGTAGTGTTTCCCAGGTCTGGTCACAACTCGCCGAGGGAGCCATCAATATCACCACAGCCATTCCCGTCCCTTCCTCCCATGGCCTCGACAGCGTCTGAAAAGCCTCTCTCCAAGTCGGAAAAGGCCAAGGCGAAGCTCTTTTCGCGACCCGGAAAAATCAGTACCAAGGACACAAAGGAAAAGGCACTGCCTAGTCCTGGCAAGATTGGATCGGCACTATCTGTCCTCCAACGTGGGAACTTTAGCACAAGCAGTCTCGTGGATTCCAGCAACCAGTCCCTGTACAACCTCAATAACTCATCCTCGGCAACCATTCGGCCAATTGAGTCCAATACCGAAGAAAAGACCAAGGAAAAGGAGAAGAAACATCATTTCTTATCACGACAGAAGCAGAAGCTCAAAGATGAATACCATCTGCCTCTCTCATCCGCTGCGAGCAATTCGAGGCCGACCGATCCAAACGCTCCGAGCAGCCTTTACAACTTCAGCGTCCCTCCCAGTCCTGGTCCGAGCTCTTCAAGTTTCGCGAAAACTAAAAAGGACAAGAAGCATGGCGAGCGATCAGAAAGTCGGCTGGACACTGAATCATCGTTCAATATTCCTATGGACTGGCCAGGGAGTAGCAGCTTGCCATCTGTATCCCAACAATCAACCATGTCCGACGCCATTGATGGCGGAAAGACGGTATTGAACAGTTTGACGATGGAGGATGCCTGGCATCACCTGAAACCCAAGTTGTTGGTAATATTCCAGGGCGAGGATCTCCGCTTCCCCGTTGAGGATATCAATCGGGTAGTCTCGCTGCATATTCAGTGGTGTATCCATAAGAGGTCGCCAAATATGATGCTGGAAGATCTTCGAGAACTCCTCGTCATGGGCTTCTCTACCATGGATCGGACTCTACGCAGGACGCCCGAAGAGCGCTTCATACCGATGCTGGTAGAGCTGTGGCTCTTCACATTTACCTCAATCCTCCCATACATGCAGGCAGCCCTGTTGCCACTTGACTTGGAGGTCTCGGGCTGTGGTACCATCATGACCGCTGACCAGTCTCGCGATTTCTGGGGCGGCGTTGTCACGTCCCCGCCTCCTTCGGCAGCAGACATACCAGCTCGAGTTATGCCTGCGGCCGCAGTGCTCGAAGTTAGACGCCTTGTCTTGACAGCATATCGCGACATCGTCATTCTACCTCGCTACGACACCCTGAAGACCATCTTCTCCCGATTGTCTCTGGAATTCCTGCCGTCGGCCTTTGCTAACATGGCGCTTGCTTCTCCTCCACTTGAAACCAATCTATCAGCCTCTCCCCCTGAATCATTCTTCAACATGGTTCGACCAGGAACTGCCATGTCCATCGATCCATCGGTTGGTTCATACAACTCCACCAGCACAACCCTCCTTGGCGATGGCTCTGCCGGGGGGCGTAGTCGCGCTGTCAGCAACGTCAGTCTGGGCAGCCGCGGCAGCGAAGGCGCAATACGGCCCTTTACACCATCGGGTATGCAGGTCCTCAGCAGCGTGCGCGAGCAAAATGTGGAGGATTCGAAGCAGGTTACGGATATGGTGGGCCGTATGCTGCAGTGCATGAGCGTGCTGTCTAGCCTTGGAGGCGTGGGTAATGATGCAGACGACGAAGGGAACAGGAAGATGATTGAGCTTTGCAAGATGCTCAAGTTGAACTGGTTAGGCAGAGGACGAACGGGACGTAACAGGATGGGCATCGTTGGAGGAAGGGTCAGAAGAGATGAGGCTCGAGAGGAGCTCCGAGTTGCGTAGTAAGAGAAAACATTATGCGTTAAGCATAGAAGCATGCCATGCAATTCCGGGGCGGCGCTGGGAGTCGGAGACAGGAGTTCAGGAGATTCAAGCGTAGTACTACACTAAGTCATGGAATTTACGAACTGGATGACTATTATCACGATTATGCAAAGTGAGACTTGGGAATATGATTTTCTTCTTTATTATTACGGTTGCATGGGTAACTAAATTAGTTGAAATTGGTCCTGCAAACTTTTCACTTGTTAGCTTCCTGACAATGCCCAAAGAAGTCAAGATTGAAGAAATATAGGGGAAAGGTGTTTGATCAGACATCCAAGGAAGAATTAACCCTCATCTGCTCCAAAAAAGGCTCATCGGAGCTCGAGTGGAAACTGCGAATGCGATGGAAATTTTCATCATAAAACAGATGATATGAGAATGAAAAGCCGAGAGGTACTCACGTTAAGCATAGTGTAGACGAGGTCGATTTCTGCGAGGTTAATGACTTTGATGGTATAGCAAGAGATCGAGACCTGTAAAGAGCAACAATGTTAACAAAACTGCTGAGTGGAACGATTGCTGCAAAATAGAGAGGAATGGTGAAGGGTCAGACAAGGTATACTGGCAAGTAACAGGCCCGAAGGCCCGAACAGACTGCACTTCTTCATGGTCGATTCAGTTGGGAAAAGAAGACGTTTAAGATAGTGTCATCATGAAAAGGGGAGAAATTATCATGTGTGAGAAGCAAACGCGTTGTAGTGCTTACCTTGGTCTTTCCTTTCGGCTTGGATAGCCGCTTTGTTAACAGCCAAGAAAAAAACGAATTTTCAGAGGTAAACAAACACCCATGGACAAGCACGCAGCCACCGTCTACCCAGGAAATGACCAGAGGCCGAAATAAGGCAACTCTTGAATCGCCATCAGGAGTAGAAGGTGTCGCTTGTCATTGAGATCGAAGTGCTATTGTTTGTTGTTCGAAAGAGAAAGTTGGAAGAGAAACATGCCTTTTATGGCTGCAGGCAGAAGAGGATATTGATGGACAGTGCCAGTAAAAAATTTCTAAAGTTAGCGCACTGTATAGAGTTCACGTGATAATCTTCTACCCGTTTAAGGCACTAGCGGCGGCAACCAAAAATAGCGCCTCGGATTTTAACATAGAAAGCCAGAGACTCCGTAGGGCCTGGATGCAGCGGAAGGTTTCGCAAACAGCAAAGTCGGTGCGTTTGACGGACAATTTCGAAGTTTTCAGGGCGGCGACACCGATACAGTGTGCTTTTTATGCTGTGATTCAGAGACGATAGGCTGTCCCAATGCGCTACGAACATCACGACAGTGGTACCAAACCGCGTGCCTTATCTTTGTACTATGCCAGGGATACCTCAGTACCGTATTCATTCATGCAAGAAGGAAAGAAATCTCGCATTTAGGGATATTGTTGGCTTTAGCGTTGGCTTAGTTGCCTAGCTCCAAACCTCACCCCGGTAAAGCGGTGCAAACAGGCAAAAGATTACTGCCCAGCCACCGATTTTGGCCCAGCCGGGCCCATTCTTTTGATTGCCCCCATTATCAGGGCGGGGCATGATAACCGCATAGTTGCATACGTCTCCACTCTCTCTCATCCCCTGGTCGCTCCCGCTGGCCACCCACGTACCCACACAGGAGGATCCCCAACGCCGTCTCGACTGCTCCCGCAGGGTTGGCTGCCATACTGACGCCTCGTCTGCTGCACTGCGACGTCTCTCGTCTTGCCAGACAGACAGACAGACAACAAGCCTGGGTCCTCACACAGCATCCATTTCTCGATCGTCTCGGCTCCGCGGGGGATTGGCTGTCTCTTTTTTTCCCTTCCTTGGACGAGGAGGCTTTGCGCTGCGAGCAAACGAGAGCGCTACGAGGCACAGCGACGCGGGACTGCCTGAGGGATTGATTGTCTGCTGTCTCCCGCCGAATCGGTCGCGGTGATACGGAGTAGTCTTGGCTGGCTTAGCTTTTGCAGAACAGCTGCTCTTCCAGAGGACGTTTCCCCCTTGGGCTTCATCCTGCATTGCGTCCCAGCTTTCCGCCTCCGCTGCTGGGCTCGCTTTCGTCGCTTTAGCTTGCTCTGCGGACCTTTGTCCGGGTACGTGCCGCTCACCTCCAGGGCCGTCATCTGTCGTCTCGAGTGTCCGGACTTGGTGTGGCATCACGAATCGCACCACCACTAACCACCATCGGACCGTCCTATCCGTCGCCGATGCATCGTCGCCACTGCAAAATTCGTCGCTGCTTTTCGCTATAGACACGCTTCAAGTCAAAACTGAATCCTGTTGGCACTTTTTTTTTTCTCTCCTTCATCTCACCGATTGAATCGCCTCCGCCCACCGCCGGACGCCATCCAACCACGCCATCATCCACGACGCGAAAAAAAAAAACCAATCTTTCGCTGACGCCTGTCACTGACTACCTTCAAAAGCCTTCGACGTATGCGCATGCGATAGTACTCGCAGACGCTCGTCGATATCCACGCTGTGGATAGCCGACCTCCTTCAGAGAAGAAATGATGGCTACAAGTATGGGCCCCAACTTCACGGGGCACCCTGCTGCGATGGGGCATCCAGGCGTCGCAGGTCATCCCATGGGCGGCCCTGGAATGCCTCCCAACGCAGCCCAACAAGGCGCGCCCGGTGGCGGTATGCCGCATCAGTTCGCTGGTGGCCATATGGCCGTGTCAACACCAGGAGCACAAGTCAATCCTGCCCTGATGGGAGGCATGCCGCCCGGTCCGACTCACAATGCCCATGCCATGCAGCATTTGAATCCCACCCAGCAACAGATCTTTCAGCAGCAACAACACTTGCAAAACCAGTGTACGTGATGCCTCCAATGATGACTCCAACGCGCCACTCCCACAAAACCATTACTGACATGGTAATCTTATAGTTAACAACCCGAGCGCAATGGCTGCTATGCGACAACAGCAACAGCAGCTCCTCCAACAGCAGCAGAGGCAGGCTATGATGGCCCAGCAATTCCAAGTGAACATGCAGGCCAACGTGAACGGGATGCCGATGGGAATACCGATAAACCAACTCAGCCAACAGCAGCTTCATCAGCTCAGAGCGGCGGGCAGATTAGGGCCAGTAAGTGACCATGGCATACTCTACTTCGGCGGGGGAAGGACAAAGCTAATTGTTACTATAGGCTCATAACCCCCAGGCGGCCATGATGGCACAGCAGTTAGCCCTCCAGCAGCAACAAGTAGCCCAGCAGCAGGCGCAGCAAGCGCAGCAAGCGCAACAGCAGGCACAACAGGCACAACATGCACAGCAACAAGCGGCACACAATCAACAGATGCCGGCTGGCCATAACCCGGGACAGCATATGCAGATGAACGCACAGGGTATGCCGAATATGCAGCAACAAAACCCAATGGCTGTGGCGGGTCAGACTCCAATGGGTGCGCAACAACAGCAGCAACAACAACAGCAGCAACAACAACAACAGCAACAACAACAACAGCAACAGCAACAGCAACAGCAACAGCAACAAGGTCAACAGCCACAGGGACAACCACAGCCGCAACCGCAACCACAGCAGCAGTCACAACCAGGCCCGCAGTCACAACAGACGCCGCAGCAATCCTCCCAGGCCGGGACGCCTGCACCGACAGGACAGCAGACTCCGTCCCAGACACCTGCTCCGACTCCTGTCCAGTCAAATCAGATTCCTCAAGGCCAGCCCCAACCACAGCCTCAGCCCCAGCAGGCTCAACCGCCGAACCAGCCCCAGATGGCAGCTGCCGCCACACAGCAGCTGGCAATGAATACTATGCTACAGCAACAACAACAACAGCAGCGGAGGGAAGGGATGAAAGCTCAGTGCCTACTGAAATTGATGCAGTTTAGCGAACGCTTGAGTGGTTTTCCTGTAAGCGTTTTCTATTGTCTCTATCATATTGATCGTTGACTAACTTGCAAGTGGGGTCAGGGTGCCAAGGGCAAGGACGATATGTCGTATTGGAATATGTTTGTGAACAGGTTCTTCTCATCACCAAACGGTGTTTTCCGCCATTCGCTGCACATCAGCGATTCCGAAGATGGCCCCGATAAGCAGTATGAGATCACGTACCCAGCAATTGCCCGTTATTTCCACACCCATTTCAACAGCGGCGTGAAGAGCATGCAACTCATCCTTGACAGCGGCATAACCGATCGGCCGCTGCCAGGGGATTGCTACTGCATCGAAAACTCAAGAGCCAGCTTTGTATATTGGTTTGAGACCGGGTCACATGTAAGCTCTCTTGACAGATGTTACGAGTGACATACTAATTCCTCTGTTTAGCTTGTCGCAACAGGAACTCTGCGTGCCCAATTCGATTCTGACCAGAAGATTGAGCTGTTCGAGTTCCTCACCACAAGGCATGAGGAATACATCTCGCGGAAACAAGTTATCGAGGCAGCAAAGCCAGCACATTTATGGATGAAGGAGTGGCACAAGACCAATTCGGTGGATAGCAAGCAGTCCCCAGAAATGTCCAAGAAGGGCAAAAGTCGGCAGCTGAAGTCTCCCCAAAAGGAGCCCCCTGAGGTCTTGGTTGACCTTCCAGACTCGGCTGTTAATAGCAAGGGAGTCACAGAAGCTGTGCACCAGTTTCTTGAGGTATGAGAATGTTGCCCTTCTCACTATTAAACTTGTTGGTCATAGGAGAGACTAACCGATATATGATAGATCGTGGAGGTCATGGGCCAGATGAACCCCCTATTTGGATTCTACCATTCTAACCCCGGGCTGAGTCCCTACACAGCGCTGGAGCAATATGTGGCGACACAAATCAATAGCGTAACACCAGCAATGAACGGTCAGCCCATGCCACAGGGACCCCGGACGCCGAATTTTGGGCAATTTCCGATGGGGGCGAGTCCTGCTGCGGTACACATGAATTTGCCGGGCTCACCACACCTTGGTAGCCCAGCACCAGGCCATATGCAGGCACCTGGCATGCAAATCCAGGCAAGTCAGCAAGGAACAAGCTCGAGCGGGCCAAGTGCCAACACGTCACCAGCGTCGAACAAACGCAGACGTCCGTCGACCGTCAAGGCCGAAGAGGATACAGGTACACCGGTTACCGGCGGACAGGTCAACGGAGTTCAGAACAGGGGTAACAAACCTCCAACTCCGAGAATGACAAAACGTCTCAAAGGCAATCCGACTTGAATCAAATGAGGCACGATTCGCGTTACTTGACATCTCTTGGCAATGATGCGAATTTCTTGACATATATTACGCTTTTCATGTCCTAATCATGTAGCATGGTGGCGTCTATGATTTCTCTGTTATTTGCATTTCTCTCTTGATGTTGGACACTTGGGGGGAAAAGTCTTTTCGAGTGGGAACCGGGACAACGTGCTTGCCCTTCGCTCCATACGCCTTGGTAGTTGGTTGGAAACCCATGTTTCCCCTGCATCCTTGCGCTGGTGGATTGATGCCCTGCAGTTGGTTCTTGGCGATGGACAAGACGTGTGGACAGTCGACACGTGGTAAAGAATGTTTTCCAATACGACACGACATGTGAGGGCATGTGCTCTTTCTGCTGTCGTTCCGCTTCTATTCGAAGTAGGCGCCAAGAGATGGCGGCGTTTTTGGGTCTTGCAAAGCTATGCAGCAAATGGGCGAGAAATTCTTTAGAGTTGCACGCCAACGTGAGACGGGGAGGAAGAAAGGAAGGGGCGGGATTTCATAATTTGGGTAACGGAGTTTACTCGTGTACGATAAAAAACCCTGGGAGGCTCGGCTTGGCGAAAGCCTGGTGTTTTTGGTTTTGCCCTTTTTTTTTCTCGACGCCTCTTCTTGCCTCCTCCTTTTTTCAAAACTTTTTTTTCCTTTTCATCTTTATTTCAGTTGCGTCGATGTTGCTGAATCCGAAGTCCCCTCGGAGTCCGGGGAGATGAGCGAGGAACAGAAGCAAATAACAAGGGAAAATATGAAGGGTGTTTGTGGAGGGGAAGGGATGTGTTCTTTAGGGCGTGGATATTTAGTTGGCCTTTTTTTTTATTGTGGTTTGGCATGTTTTTATCGTCTTTTATCTTGATTTACTGGCACACCTCCCCCTCATATTACCCACCCAGTATTTGATATAACAGAAGAGGGGGAGCATGGAAGCAAAGGATCGGAGAGAGATGGGTTTTGTGAGGAATCGGGGTTGCTTTTTGGTAAGGGCAAATGGGAAGAAAGCTGGGATGCATGCACATAGTCGTTGCTGTTTTATTGCGAAATTTATATCAAGAGAGGATACCATGACTTTGTTTTTACAACAGCAGTCGTTTTCTATTTGCGTGATTCAAACATGGAGTGGGATTGTGCTTAGGAGGCACCAGCCCCTGAATCGTCCTGGCCTTGATCGCCTCCATCTCCGTCACCTTCTTCGCCTCCCTCTGCATCAACTGCGTCTGTGTCTGCGTCTGCGTCTGCGTCTGTGTCAACTACCAACACTGCCTCATATCCCCTCCTCCTCACATCCTCCATGACATCCTTCATCTCCCCCTCCTGGACATTCTCCAAGCCCAGCACGTGGACCACATCCCCCGGCATCACAGGTCCCACGTCCGGCAACACGCTCACTCCCAGCGGCGCTCTATTCTCGCCTCCTCCCGCAGGCAAGTTGTACAGCTTCATCTTCGCGGCTTGGATTTGCTGCGTCTGCGGCAGACCGTGAAGTCGTGCCCAGCGGGTTACGTCGGCAAGCAGTTTCTCCTTACTGGGCGGAGCATGGTACGAAGCATCTGTAGCGAAGAGCTTGAGGCTGGGGTGCTGGGTGAAGAATACGATGCGCATGTTAATCGCTGGGGTTTGCAAGCAGGATGTTGCTGATGTACCTGGCGCTGAGGAGACGATCAGAGGAGGCAGGGGTATGAGGACTGGGACAGCAACAGTCGGCGTGAGAACCGTCGTTGAGAGCGTAGCTGTTGTCATGATGACAGGCTGGATGATGGGCGTCCATGTGTTCTGGACATAGCATAGATATCGTGGTGGTGGCCGCTGCTGCTGCAGGGCGAAGATGGGAGGCTGGAAGAAGAACGACATGGCTCAAAGAAAGATGTTGACCTGTTTGAACTGCTAAGCTATTATGCAGAAACAGGTTAAATTGGGATTCCAGGGTGGGAAGGAGATTGCGTGGTGGTTTTCAGAGGGTTTGAAAGTGCCAGGACAGCCAAACATTCACCATGATGCTCAAAAGTCACAGTTTCTGCATGATACACACGACAAGCATGAATTTCTTCACTGATGAACGTGAGCATGGACGCCAAGCAGAAGTCCATCTGTGAATCATGCCTCCAAGTAAGTACACTTGATCATTGCTGTGTCGATGACATCAGAAGGCTTCCACTTTTGAAGCTAGATACCAGTTGTTGATGCATATGCATATTTCGTATATTTGTAATTACTTGGCTATGATCTAACTCGAATATGCGTCACCTAGCTTTCATGGTTGTTGATCGATGCCCATCCATGCAGATGCTTCAAATGCAACTGTCCCTACACCACCTTCTAAAGGCTTTCTGGAGTGGGATTCTCGTGCTTGGCCGTGCTCCCCTTGCCCCTCCATGTGCTCACAGCAGGAATGTTCGCCTCGTAGCGGATCTCCTCCGTACCATAGGCTCTTGGTGTCAGCTTGATCAAAGTGTGCAGGGGCACGTTCATCCAGGGGCTTTTAGCTTGGTCCTTCTTCATGAAGTACGCATAGATGCATCGCAGAACCGCCTGGTGAGTCACAATGAGAATGTCCTCGCTACGTTCCAGTTCCATTATAATGGGCTCCAGACGGATCACCACGTCACGGTACGACTCGCCACCGCGGTATCGGTAGTTGTACTTGTCCTCATCGCGCGCCGCAAAGTCCTCGGGATAACGGTCCTTGATCTCCTGATACGTCAGGCCGTCGCAAACTCCAGAGTCCAGCTCATCCAGCGCCTTCCACTGGAGCTGGTTGTAGTGCGGAGGGAGAAATCGGGCCGTAGCAATGGTCCGTTTCAGAGTCGATGTCCACACTGTCAGGGGACGATCATCCTGAAGCACGCAGTCAGTACGTATGATTTGATCAAGAGGAAAGAAAATTATGAGACACTTACTCCTACGGACTCCCTTACCAAGTCCGGGAGCTTCTTAGCGTACAACTCTCCTCGGGGTGATAGAAGGGCATCACCGCCTATTCTTCCACTCAAGTTGTACTGAGACTCTCCGTGCTGCAATCGTTCTAATTAGCGAGGCTCAGGTTCGATTTCTTGCGAGGGGGGCATCTTACCCTCGATAACCAGACCGAGCGCGGTCGTATGTGCAGATTCATCAGGTAGTAGACAATGCGACTCTGGAGATAGTCTTGGATGCGGTTGATGATGACCTGCTTGCCGACGTTCATCAGCTTCAGGTAGGTGTAGTCGCTTTCGTCGCCATCGCCGTCGATGGTCTTGTACACCTTCTCATAGTGGCTGATGCGGTTGTGAAAGTCCTGGGCTGCAGCCTCCGGGTCCTCGCCGCGATAATCCGGGCTGGTGGCTTTGACATCGCGGATATTGGCCATGATGACGTCCTCGTCGTCGCACTTGCTCTCGACGAAAAGGACCTCGATGCCATGGGCGGCGCACATGTCCGAGACCCATTTGCGGCGCTCCTTGGTCGAGTTGGTGGCATCCAGAATGCCGACAACGCCACCTGTGCGGAACCAGGCCAGCATGTCGGCCAAGGCGGCCTCTGCAGCAGCGCGGCGTTTCCTCTCGCCCTCGGGGTTGTTGAAGTCGAAGAAGTCGGCCTTGGGATGCGGCGCATCGTTACGCCGATAGTTGCCGACGTTGAAGGTGGCCGCAGGAATAGACAGCCATTGGAGGTAGCGCTGGGCTGTGTTTCTCGCATCAGCTGAGGTTCTGGAGGAAGAATGAATGATGAATGCCTAACCAGGGCATACTCATACTGGTCCGCATGTTACATACCTAGCTGTGCGATGTAGCTTTTCCCACGAGCTGGGAGACCAACCATGACGACACATATCTTGGTGTCCTCAACCTGGATCCCCACGCCACTGTTAGTTTTAGACGGCATCGTTATGGTTATGGCGGTGGAACTGATGATGATGCGCCAGCGGGCTGTTGGCGTAGAGATGCTAAACTAATGCGGTGCTTGGGATGTGATAATAGCAGAGGCATCCGGCGTAGCAGCTGAGACATATGAAGCAATAGCAGAAGGAGGAACAGGTCGATCGAGATCGGGTTCGGTGAGTTTGGGTGAAAACGGGGATGAACACGAATCAATGGGTGAGGGAAGAGTGTGTGATGAGTTTGAGTGAGTGAGGTGACGAAAGGTCCGGGTTATAAGCGTGAGTGATGAAGTGGGTGAGTGTTTGTGTTTGTGTTCGTGTGTGTGTGTGTGTGTGTGTGAACTTTTTGTGAGAGGGTGTGTCTTTGGCAGCAATTCCAGGCGCTGTGACTGGCTGAAAGCGCTGACACTGTCAGCAGACCGACAGCCGAGGCGCACCCAAGCTCAGGCGCACAGGGGGGCAGCAGTACGAGTAACTGCGCTGAAGTCCAGCCCAGCTGCGGCTTAATCTGATCCAAGGCTTAATTAAGCAGGATGAGATCCGAGTGAGCTTTCGAAACCAGATGGAGAAAAAGAGATGAGAAGATGGAAAGGGTCATCAGTGGTGGTGTGATGAGCAAAAAGAAAGAAAAAAAATTGCACAGAAAAAGTCAACAAGGTATTATGTACGAAGTACTACTCGTACTGGTCTGAAGCTCGGGCAGTTGGCAGCAGCAATAGCATAGCAGTAACAGCAGCAGAGCAGCCGTAGAGCAGTGGCACCAGTGGCAGCAGTAGCAGCAGCAGGTTCGGCGAATAGTAAGAGTGTGCAACCTCGGGACCCCTTTCACCACACACCCGCATTATTCTACTCCTCCGTATGGACGGAAAGCTAATATTAATAGCTGGTCCTCTTCTTTTGAGTAGTACGAGTATGGAGCACTACTCGCAGTATTACCCTACTCCGTAGTTGGTCTCGTGAGTCGTCTCTCCCTCACAAATCAGCACAAAAAAACAGCCACCATCGTCAAAGCGTTCCGGCGGCTTTAGCTCCCCCCTGTGCCGAGGATTGCCAGTGGGGAACTGGAGCGCCCACTGAGGCAAAGGGAGCAAAGGGCCCTGTAAGCCTGGAGAATGAGGGTCCAGGGCCTCTGCCGGGCTCTGGCGGCTCCGCAGCCCCTGAACGAACCTCCGAATCGTCCCGGCAGGCGGACAGGCACTTCCGGTTCGAGGCGACTTTTTTTTCATTTTTTTTTTTTCAGAGCAGGTGACCGATCATGAAATGAGAGTGGTTTGCAGGTCCCTGATTCATTCATTTCTGCCTCCCTGTAATACGGAGTAGTAATACTCCGTAGTGTTCTGAGACGAGAGGGATGGTTCGTTCAACAATCCAGAAATTGCCTCTTCAGGCAGGCTGGCCAACCCTTCCAAGCAAAGCTCATGCAGGCATGGAGGCCCTGCAGGAACAATAATAGCCTCCGGAGGCATCCGATTGATCATGAGACCAAACAAACAGCTCATCTCGCCTGTTTGATGTCTTGTTGAAAGAAAATCGGTCCTCCTTTGGGCCGGAATTCCAATCTTGGGCTCGGCCTTTTGTTTCGTTCTCGTGCCACTCGGCCCATGAATATCGCAGTAGTAGTAGTATTACTCCGTACTCGTAAGCTTTCCATTCCAAGCCTTCTTCCATTAAGAAGCTCGTTGCTTTTATAGTGGAGCCTCATCAATTGGCGGTCGAGATGCTAATTTCACCGCCTGCTGCTTGTTTTCTTGCTGCTTGTCTTCTTGTTCTCTTCTTCTTGTTCTCTTGTCTTCCTGTCGCTTGCTGGTCACTTGACTTGACGATGCCTTCTCTGCTGCTTGCTGCTGCTGCTGCTGCTCATACTTTCAAAACAAAAACAAACAAAAAATGGTAGCAATACCCAAAAACGTGGAGGAAGAAACAAGGGTTGGAAAAAAAATTGGGAATCCCGAGCCAGGCAGTTTTTTATCTCACCTTGCTGAAACTCCATGTATTCGCTCTCGCCCTGCCCAAAGGCGCACCTGCTGCGACGCCTCTCATGGTGGTTGATATCAATTCGTTTCCTCTCTTCTCCCTCAACTGTCGATTATGGGAATGACACCGTTTCCTCCTTTGCGTCCTTCACAATCAATTCGCGTCGGGTACTCGAGATGTTTAGGGTAACAAAAGTCAGACAGGTACTTCGTAGTTGAGATGTTTAAGGTGCAAGCAAAGCACGCAAGCCCAATAATTGGGGACGGTACTAAATCCGATACTGCTACCACTTATTGCACGGAGTACGAAGTAGATAGGCATGGAGTAGCTGTTGATTAGTGGTACCAAATGCCGATAAGCACCAGATATCGCCACATGATCACCATGTTAATGATGATTGCTCCAAATAAAAAGCCATTCATTATTCTCTCAATGTCTCAGTTTTGCCAGCGTTGCAACAAATAGATGCCATCCTCCACACACAATAAATCATCCATCAATCAATCAATCAGCTTTTGCCAATTAGTTCCTCATCCACAACAGAAATAAAAAAAACCATAGCACATTACCTGTGCGCTTTCCAGGTTATGTGACCTACTGCCTTGAGTAGAAGCGCATCTCTGCACCACCAACGTCAAAGACGGCCAGGACATTCTGGAGGAACACATCACCAAGGATATATGGACCAGATCCGCCGCTGGCAATGCCAATCGCACAGTAGCCCGTCAGGGGGTCGACAAGGTCTTTGTAAATCAAGTCCGCTGGGTTGATCCAAAACTCCACGCCCGAGATGATGACGGCGAAGCGAGGAGGAATGGCATCGCACGGCGCAAAGTATGTGCCCCATTGGTAGAGATACACAGCTCGGGGCTGGAAAGCCATCGCAATGGCCTCGGCAAGAGCTAAGTGCGCTTTTGTTAACCTTCTCTCTCTTGGTACAGAGTGCTAGAGATGTCGACGAGCTTCACTTACGAGGAGGGAGATACATCATGGTCGTGCCCGTGTCGACAATGTACGGGTATTTGGTGGTGTCGGTCGTCTGGCCCCATTTCACACCATCAGGGATGATAGTATAGAACGAGTACTTCCACGAAGTCTCCTCTTGGCCGATGAGGTTGGCCTGCCCCTGATGTTAGTCGAGGATCATGATTGCGATGAATGATCTGACTGGAGCTTCACACTTACAATGATGAGATCAGTCGATGCAAAGCCGGTAAACTGCCAATCCATCGGCGGCAGACCACCCCAAGCAATCACACCGTCTGTCGAGTTTTTCAACAAGCCGACGCTGAAGACCGGGCTGATGCTGCCCTGGCTAATAGCACTGGTCAAGAAAGGTGTGTATGTCATGGCATTCCACGGCGCCTCACTCCCGATATCTCCGTAATAGGCGCTGGTGATGGCCGGATACGCCAGCCCAAGGATGCCAACCGTGACGTTGTTACCGTGCCAGTAGGTGCTGTTGGCAAGGCCGACTTGCTGCTTCGACACAGACACCCCGCCGCAGGAGATGTCGCTGAAACCCATGGGACCCGAGACATGTTCCCCGGATCCGTACTTGAGATAGAAGTGCAGGTCTTCGATCTCGCCGTGGGCAAAGTGGTCAATGAGCGGCTTGCCAAACCCGCAGGCCGCCTGGTTGTAGACGTCTCCACTGCCATCCCAGCACTTGAAGCCGGTCTTGGCTGCCCAGGTGTCAGAGCTGCCCGTGTCGAAGAGGAGCCAGACAGGGACGCCATCCCATCCGCACTGAATGGCATACTGGGTGGAAGCCTCGCCAATGGCGCTGGCGTTTTGGAACGATGGGTTGAACTGCCCAGGGGTTGGCAAGTTGCGGAGAACTCGGCTCCGGGCAGACGTGGCAGAGCGGTCGCCAGGCCTGCCTTTGGTGCCTCGGAGGCGAGAGAAACGCATAGTGGTGCGGTCTTCCGTCGGCTTGGAGGAAGCTTTAGCTCGCTGGAAGGAGATGCCGTTCATGGGCTTGGAGAGATCCCAATCAGGGGCGTGCTGCCTGATCTGAGGGAGCCCAAGGGCTGACACAGTCATGGCAGCGCATCCAAAGAGGCAGAGCAGCCAGTGCGTAATCTTCATGATGGCAGGTTGATGGAAAGAGTTTGAAAGATGGTGTCAATGGAAGAAGAAAGACGGAGAGTCTCCTGATGGTTTTCTTGTGTACAGAGACACTCTCGCCTAGAGTTGGATGCGGAGGAGTGATGTGTTTAACACGTTGGTGGTGAGGAAGTAAAGGAGTGAGAGGAGAAGAGTTGTGGCAGCTGGATGCATAGGAGAGCTGATGGCAACTTATGACTACTGGCCAGAGGCAGTGGAAGCCCTGTGAGCTGTGTCAATTGCCATTTCCTTTGTGTCAGTGACGGACCGGCAGAAGGATCCTCGACGGGATGGCAGTTGTTTGCCTGCTCGATAGCACGGAGCTTCCCCCAGTACAACGGCAAGTCTTTCTATCTGGGGCATATATTGTCAGCCCATCAAACGTGGTATGTCTACAGCAAGCAGGACGGCTCATGAGTAGTGATTGCCAGCATCTGCCGTTGCCACGGGAAGACGGAAATGAGCACAGCCCCTTGAACACTAGAACATGGAAGAACTGGCCAGGGGCTGTGAGAGTTGGCGATATCTCGCCATCCTTCAATCAATGCCTAACCGGCCCAAGTGTCATGTTTTTTTTTTGGCATCAGTCGTTTTAGTGTTGCATCCAGGTCAAGTCTTGGCATTACAGATCTTGCGTGTATGTTGTTCAACACAGGGGAACCCGCAGGCGCACTTGCACAAAAGATGCTCGAGTCCAATCCATCGTAGACATCTGCCCATCTCTATCTGCCAACTCACATAAAGTCGTGCAAATAGACGCTATATTCGTGAAAAATCGCCCCAAATTGCCAATTCTGCGTCACATACGGCCCCTGGCAATGGTTGCACACCGATGGTGTGGCAGACGTTCTGCTGTGCCGCTTCAGATCACATCGAGATCCTTTCGCGGGTAGATTATGCACCAACTTAATAGTCAAATGTATTCGGATTCTCATGAACCCAGTTATGATCAAAATCAAAATATCTCCACCCAATTTTATTCCATTTCCCCCCTTCACCTACCCACCCACCCGAGGCACCAACGACTATTCCCAACGAGACAGACTCACTCTGTTGGACTCTCCTCGACGTCGTCACACAGAAAATCGAGTAACGGCGTCGCACTACACAGACACAAACGGGAACCACAGACTCTCTCGTCCCGTCTTAGCAAAGAAAAAAAACGGATGACATACTACTATAACTCGAACTTGTGTGCGGCCACCTCGCTTGTTTACCGAGGCTTCGTGGGCACGTAACGAAGCCGTGCCATCCAGCAAACACTATACTATGCATATCTAACAACATTGAATGTGTTTGTTTGCTCATTGAGAAACCCTTACCTTTTAAACCCAGCTGTGCTTCTCACCCAACATAACAATTTTGAGACAATTTATCGTATGGGCCGTCGCCTCGGAGTCGGACCCCTATAGCCTTCGGTGGAATTCCGGGCTTGTTTTCTCCGCTTCCGCTCCGGGACGGGTCCGGAGGTGTGGTGGGACTATTAATATCCTATGCCGAGGTTAGACATGAATGAGATGACTGACGGTCGCACAGAATCCTCGACATCTTTAACCAAAGACATCAATCATCATTTCTCTCTTACAGCACTGTAATCTCCTTGTTTCTTCTCCAGCAAAAATACAATTAGCGAGTATTTCGCAACTCCTCCCGCGACAGCATGGCATCCAAACCACCACCATCAAAGGCCGATGCGCCCTTATCCTTCATGCAACATCTCAGCCCTTCCGTATCATACTTCACTCCATCAGATGGTGCCGCAAAAACCTCCTCCAGTAGCGATCCAGAGCTGGTCCTAATCCTGAGCTGGATGGACGCCCGCGACGTCCACATAGCAAAATACGTCGCCCAACACCGCACCATGTTTCCCTCCTCCCGCATCCTCCTCGTGCGCTCTCCCGTAACACACGTTTTCTGGCCTCCCCTCGCCCGCAAGCGCATAGCCCCAGCAATCCCCATTCTCAAAGCCCTCGCAGAACCGGAGCCCAGCGACAAGAAGAAGCCCAAGGTTCTGATGCACATCTTCTCGAACGGCGGCGTGAACGCTGCAGCCCGGATCCGTGAAATGCTCAAAGACGTGTCCCTCCCGCGCTACGTCCTGTGCATGGACTCCTGTCCGGGATACTTCCACTATTCGAGCGCCTACAAAGCCATCAGCCAGTCTCTCCCCTGGTGGGCATCGCCCTTTCTGCACATGTTCCTCATGACGGTGTGCGCTCTCATCAAGCTGCGACTCACGCGCCCTACTGCGGACCGCGATGCAGAGGGGATCCTTGTTAAGGCGTTAGTTGCAACAGAAGTTCGAAGGACATATTTGTACAGCACGGGTGATAAATTGATTGATTGGCATGACGTTGAGGATCATGCTGCGAGGGCAGCGTCGACAGGGTTCAGGGTTCGGATGGAAAAGTTTGAGGGTGCGGGACATGTATCACTTGCGAGGGCGGAGGGGGAGCGGTATTGGCGAGTTATAAGGGAGACATGGGATAGGGATGATTGAAGGAGATATATTTCAAAGGGTTAATGATAGGGCTGGCAGGAAGGTGGCATATAATGATGCTGTGGAACGACGCGTGTATCACCAGACTTGTCTACCTTGAGGACGATAAACTGTGGGCTGGGTCAAAGAGCACCTCTCCCGTGTGATATTTGAGATATATACCTGTGCCCAAATACCACTTCTAACTAGTTTCCAATAGCCCCATTGTAAGAGCTGAATAGGAACGTCTTGCGCGATGTTCGTGGTGTTCGTAAATGTCATCATGCTCATGTGTTGGAGCGAAGAAATAATAATAGGTAGAATACACGCGCCCTTGTTTCGACGATCTAACCACGGTGACCGTCAAGGCGTCGTTATGGCATTTGTTCGTAATGCGTATAGTGCCAACTTGTCCGAGTTTCGTCCATCTGTAATATCCGAACATGTCTCCTCTGGGTGTTCGGTTCCCCTGTGCCCTCGAAAATCACACCCCAACGCCTGACAACGTTCATGGTAAGAAAAACAAAATACCGTCCATAAAAAGAGTTGGCCAATTCTGGTGCCGCCGTCCATCCGTTTCCTGACTCGGTTGTATGAGGGTATGCGCATTAACGCCATGTCCAAGAATTCTCCAAGAATCCCTTCCTGTCATGTCTTCATTTTCTTTCGATCTCTCCTCGATGTCTGATCTTCGTCGGCGAGACGCTTCCCCAAGGCCACCAAGTTTCCCTCCACCTCGTCGCCGATATCCCCAACGCCTTCGTCCTCTTCAGAACATCGGTCACACTCCTGGTCAAACTCGTGATGCTCGGCGAATATGCCGGCCGAGCACTCGCCAAAGGCGCCGTTATTCTTCGCTTCGAGACATGATAACTGTTGTGAGAGGTCGTCCCACGTCTGTATTTCACCACACCTTGTGCAGGTGCCGTTGAAGATGATAATGCGACACATGGTAGGTTGTTGTTTGTTGGCTTGGTGGGAGGGAGGGAGGCAGGCTGAAAGAAACGGATTCGGTAGCAGCGAGGTTTAGAAAAATTCCGACTCCGATAAAATGTGCCCGCTGGCGGGATGTACTTGGGGCTCGGAGTCTCCAAAGTGTCTCGGTCGTGTTTGTTTGATCTTGCCTGGATTAGTGGACAGTTTTGGTGGAGATGGGAGGCGATTACATACAGAGAAGGCGAGATTTATAGGAAGGATGTGACTTATACAGACAGGTTGTGATTGCAGGTAAAATGCTTGGCCATAATGAATTGAAAGCCTTCTGGTGGTTAAGGTTGCGTCAATCAGATGGCACCTATGTCTATTGTTGTACAGACGCCGCGGTTGACGTCGTGTGAAGTGAGGCTTGGCTTGGCGGCTTTGGGGATGGTCGTACAAAAGAGCGGCAAACCCGTTTTATTCTCTGATCGCATTAAGAGCAGGGCAGGGGAGGGCAGGTCTCTGCAGGTTGAAAGGGGATCAGAAATGGAGAATTAAAAACATTGCCGAAAAATGCAAGAAAAAAGGGTAGGATGTGGGGAGAACCAAAGGTAGGGATGAGAGACTGGCAATTGAAGACATGCCGAGCCGAGTAGAGTTGACGAGCGACAGCGTGTGCCACACGCATATGTACTTACTTGTAGGAGTAGTACGGAGTACTAATGTAATAGTAATGATGAGCCAGCCTCTGTCATCTGTCACTTTCGGAGATGCTTCATTGATGTTGGTGGAGGAGGCCCCCCTGTAGATGCTTGTATTACAGGTAGTATGGACCTAATGTACGGAGCATAGACAGACGCGATAGTGATGAAGGGCCTCTGAGGCCTGAGAGGCTCGTTCGACATGACATGGGCATCTCGGGGAGCGCGCCTGCATGCGTCCGTTGCGATGTGTCGTTTTGCTGGCGTCTCTGCCACTTGGCCAATGCGATCCCCCGGAGATAGATCCGCCGCCACCTTTTCAGCCTCTTTTCTCCATTGCTGTTCTCAGGCATTTCCAACACAGCCTGTGTTGGAGTCCACACACAGGCGGAGCCTTACTCGAACAGACAGACTCGTACATGGCATTAGGGCCACGGAAGCGACGGCCCTTGCTGCTCAACTGACGAACAGAACGGTCGCCGACTGTCATGCAGACATTCATCTGTGTGCAGAAGTTTGCAGACACTGGCGCATGTGAATGTCGGGTCAAGGCCTGTTAACCAACCAACACAACATGATGTGGAGTGGGTTTCAGTCACAAGCGATCTGCCGCCCACAAGACAGACAGACGTATGTATATTAACGGCACGCCGCCAAGGGACGACCCGAAAGGAATTAATTCTCCGCAATAATAGTAAGTCCAACAAAAAAGCGATGGATGACAAGACGGGCGGGCGGGAAGAGAGAGGGGCCGATATGCGCCACCATACCATGCAAAAACTCTCAGCCGAAGTTACATGCCTGTCTGTGGCCCTGGCAGAAGAGGCACATTGACGACGATGCGATGTGCCAGACTGTACTACACATAACGTACGTATGTGGCAGACAATGCAAAATGCGAGGAGAGGGAAGAGACGGCATTTCGACGAATGGATATCGGAATTGAATCGTGAATCTCATCAGTTTTGGAGATGGTGGAGGGGTGTTGCAGTGCAGTAGTACTAGTAGTAGCAGCGTTAGTAGTACTCCGTAGTAGTAGCTGAGGGAAAAGTTGTTTACTACGGAGTAGATACTAGTGTAACAATCCTAAACCGCTTCTGGGAAAGATGGTGTGAATAACTATTATTATTATTATTATTGCGTCGATGGGTTATTAGGCTGAATCGCTCATGCTATGTATTACTATGCATGGCGAATGCTGCTGCCAAAGCGACTCCGAGGAAGGTATGAGCGTCACCGCCTCCAATGAGATTGGATGATGCTAGTACTAGTTCGTTCTTCATAAGTTACAATTTATGTATATACGTACTACTAGGTAGTGCTCCGAACTCTTGCATAGTGAATCGGACCTTTGTGAAAGTCTACCACAGAGTGCGACATCCATCACATCACCAACATCACCAATGCATACATACGGAGTACATGCTGGTATTTGGATTCAATCATATGTTCGAGTCCATGACTGATCCCAAGGTCGCACAGAGCTTGACCATCGGTTGATGCTATTCGGCACTTCGTACGCCATACTTCGTATACTAGCAAATCGGACTGCGTGTGTGGCGAGCCATCCCTCCCTCTCACAGCATTCGTCAGCCACTCACCAGCATCGAGTTGTCTTAGGCCTCTCGGATGGCTCAGATGGCTAAGATTGAGGGCAAAAAATCATACGATAAAATAGACTTCCCGTCCACAAACGGCAAGCCACACGCAGGCTAACCAGACACCAAGGTCCTCCTCTGCGTCTCTGCTTGTGAGACACACAGGGCGTTGAAGCGGCCATCAGCGGGCAGTTCTTGATGAGCTGAACAGCCGCAGCATTCATCCAAGTCAAGGGACAAGTGGCAATTTCGGAGAGCGGGAGACATTCAACAGTAGACAAGAAGACGAGATCGACAAAAGGCCATCATCGCTTCGCATCTTCATTCTTCATAGTGTCTCCTCATGGCAGCAGCAAAAAAAGTCTGGACAGGGCGAGGTGCATAGCCCGAACGCAAGCCATCGACCGCCACTTGCAGCCTCAACAGTTCGCAAACGGAAACGACCGTTTTGCTTTTTTCTCCACAAGCCAAGGATGAAAGGTTACAAGCGAACCAACAAGAGAGAAGAAGAAGCTTCCCGTAGCATTAACGCCGCGAACCTCCGGTAGCACGCATGGTTAGTGTTTTTCTGAGTATGGAGTACGGAGTGGTGGTATAAAAATACATGCGGATGTAAGCACTGGTGTGTGTGTTACGAGACCGGCAGTTGTTGTGGGACACGATGCAATCAATGCAAAATCGCGTCTCTCTCTGTCTGTCTCTGTCTCTCTCGCACATGATGGGGTTGCGCGAAGAGCGTTGCTCAATCTGTCGCCTTGCAGCATCGTACTCGTATGTGCGCAAACGAGCGAAATCTCTTCCCTGTGCTCCCCAGTTTTATTATGGAGGGCATGCTTGTAAATAACTTTATCAGTAGACTTCACTCGTGGTAATAGATGCACAAGATACGCACTGGTGGACATCAATTCCTGTCGGCAACAACTACATTCGGCGTCGTAATTTGTTGAGTTGACCAAGATATGGAGTAATCACACTCATCCCAGGCGTCTAACTCGCCCAAGAACCCAGCCCACCATGACCTCAATGGCGATGGGAGTGACAAGACGAGTGAAGCGATGTATCAGCCAGTCGGAAACCTCCAAGTAGCCGCCGGCACACGAAAAGTTGACGGCGTGTGATATCTTGCGGCCTGGCAAGACCTCACATATTAGTTCAATGGCTTCGGCGACATTCTAACTACTTCCTTGTCACAATCTTACTTAATGATCGGTTTTGTCAGCATTCCTGGCTCTGATGTGACTTTAGACTCAGAAGACCCATCGCCAACGTTCTTGGCCATGATCCATGATAGGTTGATATTATGTGATATGTCAAGGGGCATATGAAATTATCGGCTTAGGGTACGTCGTACCGACCTTTTTGACTTTACTGAGTCTATGGGAAGAATTTGAGCCGCAAGCGAGGGACTGTGCCCTGTATCTCTTTATGACAGTTCGAAGTCACTCAATTGTTGGTAAATGGATAGATAGTATTAGGATGAAAAAGGACCCGAGTCTTCTGCTTCTGGACAAGGAACAGGTGATGCCTAAGATATAAAAAGCTACAAAGCCCATCCCCAATTCTCAAATACAGACAGTGCCACCATAAATATTAATGAGGCTTGTTTAAACTCTACGAGTAGCAGGAGCAAGGTAGAGACTTTGGGTTGCTTCATGTTGTGTATTGGCTACTATATTGGCGATGGGGTAAATAGACTACTATACACTTCGTGGAGGTCGTTTCAACTCCATGCCGCCCTTCCTCATTCCTAATACGTTTCTCATTTTCAAACGTCAGGGTACTATACGGCTAGTTCGAATTCGTGCGCTTGCCACGCCATCAACCAGGACGAGGGGGGGAGGGGAGAGAGGGGGGAGAGGGGAGAGAGTATGGCACAGCGCAGCTGCACAGTGGCGACAAGTCAGCCCACAACACACTCATATCAACCAGCTTGCCGAGAGCCAGTCCAAAAGTAAGTCGAGTTAACGTGTGCCATATCATTTGCGTAGTGGGTAAAACAGCCGAGCCCGGGGTTCCAACGTTCCTGCGAATATCCTAGTACCTGATTCGTCGGGCATTTTCATTACGGTCATGAGGTCGAGGCAAACCATGTGACACCATGTCCCGTCAGCAAACAGCACATGGAATAGACAGTCCATATCGGGATATACGTCAATCCAGTAGCAGTGAATGGAGATCAGCGATCCATGATGAATGTATCAGCATGTCAAAGTGAGTCCAAAGGTCACAGCTCTGGAATAGTATAGGTCTGTCACTCTGCTCCAAAAACGGGGTAACTGTCCCGGAAATGCGACTTCAGGATGGCGATATGAAAAAGTCAGGAGCATGGTAAGGCATTAATGTTGCTCTCGCAGCATCATCTCAAGCATCGACGTCGTTGGGCCTCCAGACAAAAAGGGTATACTCATGAAACAATCAGGTCGCAGGTCGGAGTCAATGGTCCTTAACCAAAAGGGGGGGGGTATAGGTGGTGTACAGTCGGTAGACTCCATCAGATAACATCAAGTGGTCGTGGGCTGGTAGGGCTTGGACCTCGGGAGGGTTCTGATAGCGTTGTCAATCAAGTCAAGGGCATCTCAAGCGGCGCTCAACCTGCGGTTACTTAGGGGCCAGCGCTCAGTCAAGGTCACACCCAGTCATGAAAACACATGGTCGCCCCTGGCTATGAGGCATCACTGGGCTCCAGGGGGAGGTCCTCCGGCAGCAGCTCCTGAAGATCCTCCCTGCTGCTGCTGGTACATCAAGGATTGATACCAAAGAGCCACATAGTTCTGGTAGCCACCATCTAGATAGGTATTAGTGGGCTGGCATACAAATACAGAGACGGGAAACCTCTCACATTGAGCGTATGGATCCTGACCATCGCCTGAAGAAGCTTGAGGGGGTGGGTTAGTAGACGAGTCAGGGCCTTGCTGGGAATAGTTGCTCCGGTCATGATCGTGAGGTCCACGACTACGGGGGCCACTGCTACCACCACTCTTCTGTCGCTGCCAGACCGTCAGTAACCACTCCTTGAATAACATTTGGATGGAAGAGATTGCGAGACATACTACTGCTTCCACCTTCTCATCAATGGCCTGCTTAGCACGAGCAATACTATCGCGGGTACCGATCAGGGCAATCTCGCGCTGGACCTCTCCAGGACCAGACGACTGCGCCACGTTGATCTTGCATCCGGTGGTATTCTGCATCTCACGAATCGTCTCACCCCCTTTGCCAATAATCATACCTACTGCATCCGAAGGCACGTAAACCGCATCATTAATCCTGTCGTGGCCACCACCGCCACCGCCGCCACCACCACCTCCGAAATCTCTAGGAGGTACATCACCACGACCAACAGGAGCAGCAGGCTTCTTCGTGCCCGATGCTGGTCCATCGCCCCGGCTGTCACTGTCGACAATTTCCATGATCAGATCCTTGGCGCGCGCAGCAGCCTCACGGCTACCAATAAGGTTGACAGGTCGCAGGCCATTGACACTCTTGGATTCCCCAACAATATTGATATGGCAACCGGATCGCTCTTGAAGATCTCGGATGGTCTCACCACCGCGACCAATGATGAGCCCAACTGTGCGATCAGGCACCATAATCTGCATATGATCTTCACCGTCCCGTAGAGCCGCCGCTCCACCTCTAGCTGGATCACGTGGCTTTTCCTGGGCACGGTTAAGGGCCCCCATACCACTATCTTCAATGATGCGGTTGATAGCAGCTTTGACCTCGGCGCGACGCTGGCGAGGGCCTGTAATTTTGCATTGTCGGAATGGACCACCATCCGCTGCCGCCAGGAACTGCACTCGACAATTGGTATCGGCTTCAATTCTTCGAAGATTTTCTCCCTGACGACCAATGATCAAGCCAACAAGGCTAGATTCGATTTGGATAGTCTCTGAGTTGTCATCGGCTCCTCTGAGGGGGGATCTCTCTCGACCATTGCCGCTCCGTGGCGAAAAAGGACGGTCACGCGATGGAGGTGAATAAGAGCGATCGCGTCCGTAGTCTCGACCTTGCCCAGCGCGACGATCATCCCTGTATTGATTCGTGCCACTGTTGTGGTAATCGCCTCGAGGAGGAGAACGAGATCTAGAACGGCGATAGGGTCGGGTATCCGAGCTTCTCGACTCTGAACCGTAGACGAGGGGACGATCATATGGTGTTATTCCCTTCTCAGTGGCGAAGGCTCTGGCCTTGGATACGATGTCGTCAAAGTTCATAGTACCAGAATTAACAGGGCGAATAGCGCTCAGGTCGACATTGCCGCTGGAAGCTGGGGCGGGCAAGGGTTGAGTAGAGCTGCTGCCATAACCGGCGACTCCAGGCGGAGGTGGTTGGTAGTGCGCAGGTTGGGCCGCAGCAGGAGGGGCTGGGTATGCCTGTCCAGGCGCTGCAGGAGGCGTTTGCGACGGAGTTGACGAGGGTGGGCGTTGGGAGGCTGGGTCAAGGGATCAGTATTTATTGGCACTCATCAGAATCTGGCTTGAAGTCTCACCAAGAGCTGCCAGGATGCTCTGGATATCAGGATGTGGCTCAGTCATTATCGCGCAGGATTGAAGTCCCAGAAAAGGACGAAAGTGGCTTGCGACAGACAGAACGCACAGAGGGTGCGAGCGACAGAAGTTTCAACACGGCGCAAGCAGGAATCACGGATTGAAGAGATGCTCAATTCGAGGAAAGCGAACAACGATCAACGCCAATATCCACTCGCAAACGCGCTATATCTGCCAGATTGCGCGACACTTGATGCGAATATAGAAGTACCTAGATGGGCGTGAGGGCACAACTTGGCCTGGGCAACGAGAGCCGTTCTTTTTCGTCGGATGAACAGCGAAATAAAGCGGTCCCAGCAGTCACCGCGTCGTCGCCAAAGTAGTCGCTTCACTCAGATCTAGAGGATAGTCCAGGTTAAACCGTCGCCAACACCGCAGTGGTGATTCTGCTTCGGAATGGATGTTGTTGGAGGGGACTGGAGGTGGTGATGAATTCAGCAATTTTTCGTGTTTTCAGTGGTACCGGATTATCTATGGACCGCGCGTTTTCGGTGGTATCCTCCGAGCTACTATTATACTATCTACGGAGTACGGAGTACTACTGCCTGTATTGAGTTCAGGCTACGAAGTACCAATAATAGGACCCAACCCACTCAAAAAGAACGAAAGCAAAGTAGAATCCTCTGACGGAGTGGGAGCAGTTTAATATTTTAGTGTTTGTTCAATACGGAGAAGGCTGAAATCGCTCGGCTGTCTGCTGATACTGTGGCTGCGACGAAGTCAGTGCTGGTGGTACTTCGTAGTAGCATCTCAAATCCCACAGGCTAGCAAAATACATATGACGCCGAGTTCAAGATGGGGCTTGTGAAGAAACGAGGCAGCCTGCAGGTTCCAGATGCTTAGATCGAACAAGGAGTAGTTGTCACAGCAGCCGGTGCGTATAAA
This sequence comes from Hypomyces perniciosus, assembly GCA_008477525.1. Lineage (NCBI taxonomy): Eukaryota > Fungi > Ascomycota > Sordariomycetes > Hypocreales > Hypocreaceae > Hypomyces > Hypomyces perniciosus. The sequence goes on from SPDT01000003.1 coordinate 3,990,243, forward strand.
GCGTCATTCATTGGTTCAAATTCGAAAGCACTGCGTGCTCCGAAACACGACCATTTCCGCACTGGGCCTCACTATCGCATCTCCCTTTGTATGTGTCTAATACTGCTACTGAGTATTAGTACTGCTAAGTACTTTTGTTGCTTCTCAGCCACCCGATCCTATTTTAGGACCCGTTGTCACAGAATCTGGCTCGTATAAGGCTATCGGGTGAGCTGAAGCCCTCGTATATTACGCGGCCCGGCCAATATTAAATAGTGGCCGAATGGACGCCTTTCGGTGCCCTTCCAAGAATTCTCACCATCACCATCCATTCACCGAGTTGGAGTACAGATACTCTATCATGATTCGCAGTGCTATTCACCAGGCAACATCGCCAAGGAGCTGAGCCAAGCCTTTAAGTCAAGCAAAGCAGATTCTTGGGTCCGTTCGCACACACACATCACCCAAGCGCATTGCCATCTCCCGAAGCACTTCACTTACCGACCAGTCCGTAGCACTATTAGTTGCATTGCACTTCACAATGTGCACCCGCACCATCATCGAACACCGGTGCAAGCACCAGGTCTCCAGAGGAAGCACGCGATGCTATCAGTCGGAGTGCCCGGGCAGGGAGGATGTGGTATCACACGATGCCGAGGATTGTCCGCAATGCGATGGCCAGAAAAAGATGCGATCCGCGAGATGGTGTCCCGTTGGCTGCGGTTGTGTGGTAATGTGAGAGGCGAGCGAGCGAACTTAGCACTTAGCCAACAAGAAAAGGAAAAGGCTGCTTCGAGAACCCGTGAAGAAGCGTTATTTTGGGCCTTGGCAGTGTTGGCAGCGATCATCCGAGAAAATGCATCGCCACATGAGGACGGGCAACAGAGGCCTGGCCGGTTATGGTTAATAAATGGGAAAGAAATAACCATGTATTATCCATGTCTTTAACTTGGTAGCAAATACACAGCCTGTTCTTGAGCCTTGAGAATGGACGCCGATCAGGCGATGATTAATTAATACGAGGCCATAATAGTCGTGGAGGTGGGTGGAGTGGTTCTCCGGCTAAAGACTCCAGCCCCAGATGCCATCCCGCTCAGCGGTTCGCCAATTCCTCTCCAGTGGACAATAGCGGCCCCACGGGTCCTCTGCTGCTCTGCATGCGCTAACCCCCGCCAAACGCCGCACTGTCGCAAGAGGCACAGGGGTGAGCTTACAGCGAGCCCACCCCAACGTAGCATCCAACTGCAACGACTCCGATCCATCAACTCTCATTCGCATCCACCCGCCATTGTCGTTGCTGCCGCCTTCAACTTTGGTGCGCCTCCTTGTCAACGAGCTCTTCGGTTCTGCTACGTCATGGCGAAGAAGGCCCGTCAGAGAATCAGCTATGGTGAGCATTGATTGATCCCCCAGCACCTCTAGCCACCGTCGCAGCGCCGCGCAGCCCACCCCGCACGCGACTCGGAGAGTAGACGGCGACAGAGACAGTGATCGGCGCTCGTCGGAGTGTGGCGATGCATAGGTTTCTAAGCTGGCGGCATACTACGCTTCGTGGGAACGACATGTGACAGCACAAAGCCTCACTTCTATTCCATGCTGACTCTCCTCTCACTCGGCAGTTCTCGAAAACGCCAAATCCTCGGCGGGCGGTCACCGCCTCGGCGTCAATGGTCTGGCCGTTGATGCGGAGAACGGCATCCTGTGAGCTCTGTCCTCTCCCTCTCTCTCTCCCTCTCCCGCTCCCTCGTCTCTCCTCGACGAGAGACCCTCACTGAAGCACATTGCTAATGTCCATGATCCTCGTAGCTACTCCGGCGGACGAGACGGCATAGTCTGCGCCTGGGACTTGAACCTCAACCCCCGCCACCGCACCGATACCGTTGATAATGCCTCCGCCAAAGAGCCCCCGAAGTCGACGACCACGTTCCGAGCCCAAACCCAGGCGCATATGCACTGGATCAACGACATCGCTCTGGCGCAAAGAAACACTGCCCTGGTATCGGCATCCTCAGATCTTACCGTCAAGGTGTGGCGACCACACTCCCAGGAGGACAACACCCGAGCGGAAAAGATTGGCGAACATGACGACTACATCAAATGTGTTGCAACCCCACCCTCCGATGTAAACGCCAACTGGGTTGCTTCGGCTGGCTTAGACCGCAAGATCTGCCTTTGGGATCTGAATGGCGGTGGCAAGACGCTTGAAGTCGACGTCAAAGGTGAAGAGGTTACTGAGAAAGGATCTGTCTACGCTCTGGCCGTCGGCCGCAACATCATAGCGAGTGGAGGGCCAGAAAAGACGGTGCGCCTGTACGATCCCCGTACCGGCTCCAAAGTATCCAAGCTCGTCGGCCATGTAGACAATATCCGCTCCATTCTGATTGACGATGTTGGCGATATCATCTTGAGCGCCAGCGCTGACAAAACTATCAAGATGTGGAGCGTCAAGGGCGGGCGTTGCATGTATACCTTTACCATGCACGACGAGAGCATTTGGTCACTGTACTCTGATGATCCTCGACTGGGCACATTTTATAGCAGCGATCGATCAGGCCTCGTCGCCAAGACCGATGTGCGAGGCAGCGTAGATGATATGGACGATGGTCTCAGTCTCGCCGTCGCACAGGAACATTTCGGCGTATCCAAGGTTGTGGCTGCGGGCGGCTACATCTGGACAGCCACCAACCGATCATCGATCAACCGTTGGGAAGACGTCGATACGAGTGCAAATGCGCAACTTCCCGAGGTATTCCGTCACCAGCGCTCAATCTCGACCGCTTCCAACAGAACACGGCAGGCAACACTTGCTCAGCCAAACGATTCTGCCAAGAAGGAGATTCCTGCTCAATCGATCCTAAGAATATCAAATACTGCTTTGTTTCCATCCAGATCGGCTTTCGATCCGGAATCCAACACAACTAGCGAGGCTCCGGCAAGCAATGGGTCCGAGGCCTTGGTTAATCAGCCCGATCTCGAGGTTAAGCCCATTCACCAATTGCCAGTAGAGACCATCGAGGGCCAGTTTGGTCTCCTCAAACACAAGTTGCTCAATGATAGGAGGAGGGTGCTAACGTTGGATACGGCTGGTGACGTCTTGTTGTGGGATCTAATACGAGTATGTGCCCAATCTCGGCCAAAATGAGCCCTTGCTAATATCATCAGTGCAAACCGATTCAAAGTTTTGGGAAACAGCATCTTGAAGATGTGGAAAGACTTGTTAATACACGAGAGGCGGTTGCACCTTGGTGTTCAGTCGACCTGAGCTCTGGTAATCTTACGGTTGTGTTAGAGCCATTCAACTGTTTCGACGCCGAAGTGTACGCTGATGAGCTGGAATTGGAAGAGCCTGTTGAATTTCGAGATGATCAGAGAGGTACGCTCATCCATTTTAACCAACACGTGGGTTCTTGATTAAAATGCTAACTTCAATTGACCAGTGAGCCTTGGGAAGTGGATTCTACGGTACCTGTTTGCCAACTTGATTGACGAGGAGATCAAGCGTGACGAAGCGTACCGGCAAAAGTTGAATGAGGGTGTTGAGAAGAGGCAGGCTGCAGGCCGAGCCAATGCTCCATCATCGATTGCAATTCCCCAGCCCAACACCTCCAACCTGGAAACCTCTGATAACTTACTTACTCCCCGCGCCAATGGTCTTCATATTCCGACCCCCGGTTTAAGCATCGGACTCGCTACACCGGGCATCATGACGAGTCTCCAGGGTGTACCAGAACAAGCCATCGTCAGCCCGCTAGAAAAAGAAGTTACTCGCGCATCGGTCGAAAAGGAGGACTACTTTGCAGGCGGTATCGGGCCAGCGGTTGGTGTAATAGCTACTCCAGTGGCAGAGGCATCAGAGCCCAAGGCTTCCATGGACAATAGTAACGACAAAGCAAAGGAGAAGGAGAAGGAGAAGGAGAAGGAGAAAGCCGCAGAGGGCGGTAAGACTCCCAGTACCCCGTTCGGCAAAAAGTTCCGGATGTCTTTCGGTTCCAAGAAACTAGGGCGATCGGCGTCTCAGGCGACCCAGGAAAAGCCGGTGGTAGTGGATGAAAAAGCTGAGGAATCTGAATCTTCATCCAACCATGAGAAAGAGGTTGACGACAGCTTCTTCGGCGTCATCCAGAAGATCCGTAACGAATACGACAAACAAATCACGGAATCTCCCGACAAACTGGTCGAGGCCAAAGTAACACCAAGCCTGCCATCCGAAACCCCTGTCTTAAAGCTCCCGCCGGGCACAAAGGTTATTATTCAGGAGGAAACATCTGGTGGTAGTGCAAACCTTTACCAGGGCACAGTTGAGAACCTCGGCAGGGACGCCGACATCATCGAGCAAAAGGCACCGATGTGGCTCGGCGATGTGCTGTTGCAAAACAATATCCCGCTTAAGGACCCTGTCAAGATATCTTTTATACTGCATCCAATTGGAGATCTACCACCCATTTCGACAGACGGGAACAGCAGATTAAACGCTAATAGGATGCTGCGAGTGAAGAAGATACTCGCCTACGTCTCCGAGAGGATCGAACCAGAGTCAGAGGAGGAGGACCCAAATGCACTCAACCCCGAAGATTATCTCGAGCTCTATTGCAACGATCAGGTAAGTCGCCCGGGCCGTACGAGGTCATGATATCCGGTCATTAAGTCTCTAATTCTCTCTCGCAGCTGCTGAACCCTACGATGAACCTGGCGACACTCCGAACCCATGTTTGGAAAGGCGGCAATGATATCATGTTATACTACAAAGCCAATGGTCGTAAGGAGATTAAGCCATTAACATCCTCACCTTCAGATGCCCAGCCAGCAGAGGCGAATGGAGCCCCGACAACAGCAGCACCACCACAGCTAGCCGCAGAAACTTCAGAGTCCAACACGGCACAGGTGGCATGAAAACATGATGGCTTGGTTTACGATTGTTCTATTTTATGGATCTACAGCGTGATGATATCGTATCTTTCTATCTCTCCTAGAGCTTTTGTATATACATACACCCAGACATGACGCCATTTGTCCACCCGTTTTTCTATCCTACCTCATCTATAGGTAGGTGTCAGTGAATAGGGGAAGGCGTCGTGTTCATGCGCGCCATCTATTAATAGGGCATACTCATGTTTCGTTTTCATCCCGCTCTCGTTTCAAACACATCGTACGCCCATCATCGGTCTTCATGCATCATCATGAGCCATGTCATGACCCAATGTTGTTCATCGTATTGATAACCCACTGGTAGCTCCCCAGGAAAATCGCACCCCCGATAGATATCCACGTCACCCTCGGCGCAATCCCCGCAAAGAACGGCCTCAAGCCTTCCTCCCTCGCCATCCTCCGAAATACCTCGCCCACGGAAACCCGCTCCTTGGACAACATAACCCTCGTCTTCAGCACATCCAACGGCGTCGTCGTCGCCGCCGCCACACCCCCCGCCACACTGCCATACAACGCGCTCTCGCCCGCCGAAACATCCCGCCCATCGCTCCGTCGTCCCCGGCCCCAGGCCTTCATCGCCTCCCACAGCGGGAACTGTATCGCCGTGAAGGGAATCTCGCGGAAGACGGTGATGCCCCAGCCGCGGTAGAGCTCGCGCCACATGGACAGCGGGCCGTGGGACGTGTACAGCGTCAGGATGGCGCGGAGGGTTTGCGCGGAGGACCCGCCGTGGTGGCCGGCCTGGGCGCGCTGCTTGACGACTTCGGTGGGGACGCGGATGGCGCAGGCGGCGATTTCGCCGAGGCTGGAGGCGAGCATGTGCGTGAGGGTGTCGGCGGGGACCCAAGACTTGGAGTCGCCGCCGTCTTTGCGGATGCGCCGGCCGAGGAAGCTCTTTGTGGATTCGTATGTGCAGAAGAAGAACGCGGCGCCGGGGGCGGAGCCCACGATGGCGGAGCCGATGCCCCGGTAGATGCCGGAGAATCCACCCGAGGGGAAGAAGCCGGCAGAAGATTGGAGGCGGGTTTTGAGGGTGTCGAGGGGGAAGAGGGAGAGGTCGACGGTTGTGCCGGCGAGGGCACCGGCGAGGAGGGCGGATCGGAAGGAGGGTTCGGACATGGCGCGGGATTGGGGGGGAGATCAATTGGACCTTTTCAAAGGCAGGATGAAGAGGTTGGAGGAGAGGAGAGGAAGGGCGAGGCCCAACCTTGTGGGTGTTGGACTATTGCGCGAGCGTGAGTTTGTCACTTCGTAGGCCGGGCGGTCATCGGAGGTGAAAATTGGAGGCTTTTCGGAGCTGCTTATCGATAGCCGTTTGAGTCGGAGATGCGAGGACGTTATCGTTGGTGGGGGTGTTGAAGTACAACTATCTTCTTCCTACCCTATACCGAACGAGTCTCCAAGTTGGGGAATTTGAAATCTATGGCCCCAAGTCATCACTTAGCCTCGATGGACTCAGTTATTCTATTATTTTTGGTTCCAGATCGATGGTATTTTGGTCTTGTCTGGGTAGTAATAATACACGCCTCAAGCCATCCACCGGGCTCTTCACATCAAATAAGCCTACATGTTACAATTTTCCATCCTCAACAAGGGTTATATATGATACCCAGGTAATAACCCTCCATCAAAACACACCCCCCTCACATCCCATCCCTCACACTCGTCCCCGCCTTACTCGTCTCCTCTGCCGCTTTCTTCGTCCTCTCCTGCAGCGTCTTCATCTCCTCCGGCCTCCCCGCCGCCGACGCCCGATCCGCCCTCACAGCCTCCTCGCTATCCGACGCGAGCTCCGGCTTCCAATGGCCAGAGCCCTGCCGCTGCTTGGCAAGGGAGTCCCTCTTGTGTCTATCGTAGTCAACCTCGTTTTCTGTAGAAAAAGTAAAGTGTTAGTTAGAGTCGAAGAAGAGTGTCGAGATAGAAAAGGGAGGGAAGGGTTACGCACGGCTTGATGATTCCTTCAGGCCGAGTCTTCTGCTGGTGGAAAACGAAAAGCCCCGACCAGTAATGGCTCGTGTGGGAAGAGCCATTCGGAAAGTACGAGAAATCCCCAACACTCGAGTTGACATCATGATGGATATGTGTATAATCGGAGGAGTTATCCCAATTGTCTCCCAAGGCTTGGTTGATTGAGGTACGAATTGTATGAAGAAAGGAAGAGAAGAATGAATAAAAGGGCAGAATAAAGCTACAAGCTCTATTAACTAATACTTCGCCCTCTCCATCTCCTCATCGAGTATATCAACGTCACTGCTCTCTCAATCGGACCCCTTGGCCTGTGACGTCACCATTGCGGCATGCCCCAATTACCAGACCCGCCCTCACCTCTGCCGTCACTTCTGTCTTGTCAATGGCTTTGCCAAAGGGAATAAACGCGTCAAATGCACCCCGTTTACCAATTGGTTGAATGCCGTCATCGTAGATCATGCCGAGCAGTGACTCTGAGGGGTACAACGAACACCAGGAACCGTCATACACTGGGTCACACAAGCCGTCGCAGTAAGGATAAAGGCAGCAAAATATATGTTCAACGTATCGTATATTCTCGTCCTGTAGGCATTCAAGCCGCGGTATCTGAACCACACACATGCGCCATAACCCGGAAAACATGATCCACATCCGCAAGTTCCCATGAAATTGCAACACCAAGGCATTCGACGGCCGAAGAATCCCAATAACCCGACCGGCAAACCAGATCATGTCATAGTCCCCCCAAAACCACTCCATATGCTTTGCAAAAACAGATCAAAAATGTCTTTCCAAGACGAGAATATCCAGTAACACAGGCTCGCCACGAGTCAGAGCAGCGAAGAGAAGAACCAAACAGGACATCCGCACGCTGCCTCCCCGCAGTCGTGCAAAAGAAACAGAAAAAGGACAAGCCGCTTTCCCATTCGGTTGCACAATGCGGCACCGCACAACTCCCCGATGAAAACCAAAAAGAAATAGAAAAACAAATCAACTAACTCCCCCATTATTCCCAGTGAAACCCATTTCCAGTGGTGATGCACAAACAAAACCGCTCATCTTTCCAGACCCCCGCCAGCCCAAGGTATTTCCCATATGTGACTAGACAAACAGCCGTACCCCCCACTCCCTCATAAAATACTCGCTTCTATATGTTCTTTTTTTCGGTTCTCTGATGACTTCGTAACCCGTGACCACAATAGAGTAACAAGGCATTTTATGTTTTAGATGGTGGAAGGTCGATGCGCTTCCACAAGACGTGACGCCGAAAACCATTAAGGAAATGAGCCCCAACTCCGCTGTCGGCACTGAGGCACCGCAAAGATGCTGTAATGCAGGGAATCGCCGTGAAAAACAAGAAAAAACGCCATTCGTACCAAACAGCCTCGACTTGGCGAGGCAAACATCGATGTCGATGTATGTGTATCACAAAAAATGACAAAACTGAAAATGGTATCGATCTTTCTCAAGTCGCGCCGGTAATATCCTCGTAAAAATCTGTCGGTGAAACAAGCCGGTGTATGGCAATTAAGGATGCTTATACAGTTGAGTAGTGATGATGGTGGAGAGATCGAGTAGGAATGGCTTCATGAGCCAACAGCGAGGGACCAATTGCATCAAGCAATGCAATCCCAGAGAATAAACAGCCTCGAGGAACCCAGCCCGCAAGAGAGGTAAAACGATGTCACTTTCGGTTGTGAATTTTTTTATGTTGCCCGCCAAGACAAGTGTTGCGAAGAATGAAGCAAAGTCTCATCCAACAGTGCATTGGCGCACGACAGCAGCGTCGGGGTCGGCCTCGCGTCGCAACAGAAGCGCGGACGACACCCGAGTCGCTTTACCATCGGCGGCCAATGGACTGCTGCATCCTGGCGGGCGACAGTGACAGAGGCGGGCTGGGCATGGAGATGCCCGTGGCAGGGTTGACGATGGGAATGGCGTTGCGACCACGGGTGGCCGAGGGCTGGTGAAGCTTGAAGCTCAATGGCTGGGTCTGAAAGCCAGGATGAGGAATGAAGGGAGGAGAGGACGAGTTCAGAGAGAAGGGAGGAGCGACGGTTTGAGGCTGCTGTGTAGGAGAGGCTTCGGGAGAGTTGCTGGCGAGCGACGAGCGCTCAGACGCGCTGGAAATGGACACCAACTGTTGCAGCGGCGAGTCAGATGGGCTGCGTGGGAGAAGATAGGAATCCACCGGACTCGGAGGACTACTCACGTCGCTTTCACTCAACAGTCCGGGGCAGAACTCCAGGTCATCCTCAATGTCAAACGACCGGACAGCCTCAAACCTCATGCGGAAAGCAGAGAGAGAGGCAGTCTCGGTCAACTCCTTCATGCTGCGCACGCCGCGGAACTGTCTCTGCGAGTTCTGGGAAACGGTGAGACGGGGGGTTCTGCGGTTGCGTCCTCCACCATGGTGGCTGTGCGACACGGGCGCCGTGTGTGCAGAATGTGCGTTGAAATTGTAGTATGAGGACATGGTCGTCTTTGGTTATGAGATATCCAGCGTGAGGCTGCACACTATTGCGGTTGCGTGTCGGCAGGCGTCTACACCTTGGCTGTTGTTGGGGGACAAAACAGGAGAATGTGCGGCGCAGTTCTCGTGTCTGGTGCGGGATTAAATTAGGCTTTAAAAACGACAAACGATACCGTGCGGTCTGTCGCGAGCAAGTTGAAGGATTCTTTTTGAGTGTTTTTTTGGTCGTCGAAGCGATGGCGTGGGTTGAAGATTGCGAGGAGCGAAGAGAAGCAATGTCTTGTCGAGAGAAAGGGGAAGTTTCTGTTGAAGCTTGTGTGCGGTTAAGAAAGAGGGATGGTTGGGCGGTGGTACGGAAAAGCAGTGGTTAACGGGACAGAGGTGGTGTGGGAGTGGGAGCAGGGCAAACCTTGGGGGCTGGCGGCGGGCAGCGGCTTTTTGTTGGTTGGGGTCCCCCCTCTGTTCTGTCCTGGGCACCGCAACCGTCGAATGAGCGCCCGGGGGGCCAGGATGCGCCGTCTTTGCCACCAGCTAGCGATTGGGCTGGCGTGCAGTCCGCTAGACTCCAGCAGGCCTAGGGGGTGCGCCAGCGGCCCAGTGCAGGCGTCTCTTGGGCATACCGTGTCTCATACAGGCCTCGTACAGTGGGTGCGCCAGGCCGCGGTGGCGCGCACGGTGGGGCCGACTGTGCCTGCGCAGGACAGTGCAGTGTGGACAGTGTGGACAGTGTGGGCGGTGCGGCTGCGCGCACAGGGCTGAGTGTGTCTGCACAGGGTTGTGAGTCGTCACTCCACGGGCCATGCTATCCATCATGCACGCCGGTCTGCTCAATGCGCATTGGGTTTGAATGGCTGGCTGGCTGACGACTTTGTTGTTGTGTGCCTGCTATGGGGCCTGCCAACCTGCATGGCCCGCCCCCGTGTTGTGTTGTTGTTGACTCCACTGTGTTCTTAGCAGGCCGGCCAGCGTGTCCTGTGTGCTGGTGCAAATTGCGTGGCTGGCCACATGGGAAGCGAGTCACCCACCGGCTGCTGGAAATACAGTGCATGCCCAACCGAATGGCGCCCACCCGGCACTGTAGGACACTGGGCTCGACAAACGGTGCGATCCTTCACACGGTGTACTGTCTACAAGCTACCTACTACAAGGGTTCCCTCCCACGGTCCAGATCCACCTCAAGGGAGGGCGGCAGACTTGTCAATATTGTCCAATGTCTTCATTCCATTGCCATCAACCGGGGATTGATCACTTGACTGCACATTTTTCGTCACTAGCCGGTGTTGCCCTCTGCTGACAACTCAGTGCGAATAATGCCAGCGACGGAGTATATTCACACTTGATACAAAGTACTACAGTCATTATTCTCCGTACGACATGCACAGTAGTACTCGTAGTAATACTACGAGGTACCTTTACAACAACCTTACGTACTCCGTGCCTAATTGGGTAGGCTCTGCACCTCACCTAATAAGGTGTGTTGGAGGTGTAAGATGAAATGGGAATCACGCGTTGGGTGGTAATAACAGCATTATAATAGTACAATCTTATAATAGTACAATCTTATTATTATGTATTGGTTTAATCTGACATGCTGAGGCTCCTCCTGCTCCTGAGGCGAGATTTGGAGTCTGGCATCCCCACCTGATACCAGCCTGCATGGCAGATAGTGTATGTATAAACCAGCACATTCGTATGTTGCAACGAGGAATTGGATGTTGGGACTGCACATTCGATATCCACATCGCATTGCTAGGGGACGAGGGAGACGCATTCCGTTTCTCGTCTCGTCATTCTCTGCTGCCTCCTGTACCTGCGCATGGTACCACCTTGGTTTGTGCACGGTCCCGCCTGAAACCCGGCAACCCCTGGCAGGGAGTGTAATAAATACTAATACTACTAGTACACACTCCGTACCTAGGCATGATTGACCCCCATGCACGATGGGAATGGAATCTTAATGGCAGCAGCACTTTGTAATGCCGTAAGCTGTGAGTTGGGTACTGGTATGCCGCCTCATGTCCATGGCTATTAATCGCAGCAACACCAGAATGATATAGAGTCCGTATTCGTACAACGCAAGGAGTAGTGTGCAGTCTCCACAGAGTTAGTAAGTTGATAAGCTGACGGCAACGCATAATAATTGGACATTTCTCTCGAAGGGTCTGAAAGTTGCGACGCTGTTTGGCTGTTTAGGGTACGCAGCTTGTTGAGCGCGGCGGCAGTCCACACACACTTCGCGACCTCTCGTGGCCACTAGTAAGCCTCTCAGTGCCTCGCGCACTGTGGTGGTATGGGTATGGGTATGGGACTCGTAAAGGATCATCATCGTCACGCAAGGAAAAGACAACAACCGACCACGGTTGACGAGCGCCACCATCGGCAAGCAGCCCTCCTCCTCTGACTGGCGGCAAGGGAGGGATCAACCCCACGGCCATGTCTCGTCTGTGAACGGTCAGCCAACTTGGTCTGGTGTGGTTGTGTGGCCCGTGTTGGAGATCTTGTCACGGATCGCCACTCTAAAAAACCCCTCTCGCTGAAACCATTGTGAAGCCTGGCGAGCGGGCCAGAGCGGGCAAGCCGATTGGGGACCCTGCATCAACCGTACAAGGCGTGAGGGCTCGACAATTGCCAACCTATCGAACTGCGCCTATCCTTGGGGAATAGAGTTTGCGAGCCGCCGGAGGCGCTATCTTTGATATCGGCGTCTACCCCGTTGTACTGTGTTCAGTGTGTTCGTCTCAAAACAAACTCAAACCCTATCTACGGAGTAGTAGTATCAGATTCACAGCCCCCTGCATCGCCTCCCCCAGAAGTTGCTCCCAATGCCGCAGCGGCTGGCAATTCGTTCCTGGGCTGTGCTCGGAAGATGTCCTTGAATGCCAGAATCCAATGACGCTTCCCAAGGTGGTGTCTTCATCACAGCCAACCAAGGCGCCAGCACTTCGTATTTCCTCCGGAGTCGCGCCCGGTCGGCAATTGTATGTACCGTATGTATGCATAAGGGACGAAGCACGGAACACAGAGTAGCATTCCCCTAAATCCTACCAAAGGCTATCCGTCACACTAGGAAAAGCGTGCCCCTAATATTGCGACGGCACTGCACATGGTGCTCTGAACCGAGGCGCCTCGACGGGCGTCCTCTCAGCCACATATGCAGTTATAAAAGCCAATTGTAAACGCCGGGTCGGGTCCGACAGGCAGGTGGTCAACCGCCATGTGCGGGAAGTCATGTTCTGAATTCAACGTTTGATACTTCTGCCCGTCGACGCACCCGCATGTCAGTGTCGAACTCTGGTTTGGCGCATGGTTGACCTCCTTGCAGAGACAGGCTTGATAGCAGCGGCCTAAAGAGGATCCAAAGCAACGCGCATTCCTGCCGGTACTGTGTGTCTTACCTGCACTGTGCGAATAGTATGTAGAAGACACAGTTGGTCTCGTGGCTCTTGTACTCGTACCGTTCCCGCCAGGTTGCATGTCGGCTGAGCCTGGGTCTTACTGTGATGTTTCAGAGATCGGCCACAGAGACATAGAGAGAGAGGTACGGAGTACTTCGCACCATGTGGGAGATTCTGTGCTTGCAGCTCAATATCGAGATCGCCTCTCGCCTCGGGTCAAGGCGCTCTTCCCCAGTCCGCAGCGGTACGTACCCAAGTATGGAGTACGAGTACCTGCGATACATGATGCATCACGTCTGTCCCCCCACTGTGACTCGGGGAGCGGCTATGGAAATGGACATCGGCCCAAGCCAAAACCCAAGCCAACCCAAAGTGCCCTGCGCAGCTCCATTAAAGAGCGGTGTGGCGGCAGGGCTAAAAAAGGATACATCTCCCTCATTGGCCAAAAGGGCGCTTAGTGGGACTTCAGCTGGCCTCCCGTTGGCTGCTAGGTGTCTCACTGGGTGGAGAAGAGACAGGGCGCTGTTCAGGTCTCGGAGACATGTTTGGCACACACACTACGAAGTACGAAGTACGAAGTAGACATCCATCCAACTCTTGAGCTGCTGTTGCGATTATGTCACTGTCACTCACTCACTGCCCGAGACACAACAAGCCACACCGTGCGAAGACATTGTGTGGCTCCCGCGCCGAACCGCTGATCGGGGATTCTCGTCATTATACACGGTGTTGCCGATAAGCTTCATGAGACGGAGTGAGGCAATGCATTCCAGATTTTAAGTGCGAGATATTAATATCGCGTGCTGTGAATTGACTCACGTTTGGATGCCCCTTGATTAAAGGGAGAGTCATACAATGACGTAGTCCGTCCATGCACGTTTATTTCTGGATATCGATTCTCCTCGTCTCTTTGTAACTTTGCTCCAGAGGATAACGAGGGTTGTAGCAACTTACACGTAGCATGTTTGCGTGTATCACGACGATAATCCGCTAGAAATAATGGAGGAAATACTGCTTGTATCATCTTTACACACCTTCAAAAACGTATGTTGAGGTGACTCAATATGGCCGATTGATGCAATGACCTCGGCCATTAGGTGGAGCCCTCTGTCAGAAGTCCGTTATCTACCGATGGGGAGAAGTCCGGGATCCAAGACGATAACCTCCATGCGACCGGAAGTCCTTCGGTCTTCGATCCTCCGGTCTCACAAACAACTATGGTTTCGTATGAATATCAATTCCGGACTGGCCGGCTCACCAGCTCCGCCATCTTGGTCGCAGCAACATGCCTGTCGCTCTACCTGTACATCCGTCCAGCGCTCTCGGACAAGACGAAGTCGCTGAGACAGACAACCGTCATTCAAGCAAAACGTCACGTAGCCGCGTCCGAAAAGGAGCCTCCATATCCACCAGATCTGTTCCCGGGATCTCGGGATGTTGAGACTGCTTATGGCACGATCAAAGTGTTTGAGTGGGGGCCTGAGGATGGCGAGAAGGTCCTCTTCCTACACGGATTAGGGACGCCGTGTATAGCCTTGGGAGATATGGCCTGGCATTTTGTGAGCAAGGGTTATAGAGTCATGCTGTTTGGTAAGTGTACTCGCTGCTTTCAAGGTCTTCTTAGTTTCGTAGTTGTTTTTGCCCTGCGTTATGATTTGTAGAACTGTGGTTCCTGTTGCTCGAGATGCTGTGACACTTGAAGCTCTTCCGTGAATGATATCTACACGTGCAATGCAAGACACTTACATCTCCTTGGCAGACTTATTCGGCAGAGGCTACTCTGATGCCCCGGTCGATCTCCCCTACGACAACCGTCTCTACACCACTCAAATTCTCCTCGTTCTCGCATCTTCACCCCTCCCCTGGGCCGGCACATCTTCTTTCCACCTCCTAGGCTACTCCCTAGGAGGTGCTCTCGCCGCTGCCTTCGCAGCGTACCATCTACACATGCTATGTTCCCTAAGCTTCATCTGTCCCTCTGGTCTCCTGCGGACCTCGCATATAAGCTGGAAGAGTCGCCTGCTGTACTCCCAGAACCTGTTTCCTGAGTGGCCTCTCACGAGCTTGGTTCGGAGACGACTGGAGCCGAAGAGCGGACCGAGCGCGGATGTACCAGAGGGAGACGACGATGCCGAGGTGGATTTCGACGAGGTCCCTCTGTCTGTCGAGAAGCTCGCCGGGGTCAAGGTTGGGGATGTGATAGGGTGGCAGCTGGATGCCAACCCAGGCTTTGTCGGGGTGTACATGAGTACGATGCGGCATGCGCCCATTTATGGACAGCATGACAAGGTTTGGAAGCTGTTGAGTGCCAAGCTGGCTAGGAATCGGGAACAGGGCTCAGGGCTCGGGAAGACCTGTCATATTTTGGGTGACAAGGACAGCATTATAGTCAAGGATGAGTGGATTGAAGATTCGAAAATGGTGCTTGGAGAAGATGGCGTAGACATACATGTGGTTTCTGGTGGCCATGAGATAGCCATTTCGAAAGGCAGGGAGGTTGCTGATATAATAATGTCGTCGTGGAAGGGAGAGCAGTAGAGTAGAAATCCAAGAGCTGGCGACTCCATTCAAAAGAAGAGACATATAGTTTAAAATAGACTGTTAACACTATAATACGCCCTGTTATGCCGAACCCATCTCTACCCATCAATATTTAAACAGAACGCCAACGCCAGCCCTCATGCATATACTCGCAAGAATGTAGTCCATCGAACACAAACGCCGTTATGCCTCATATCTCATACACCATATCCTCATGCTCGTTCATGCGGTTTATTATACAAACCAGCTCGTCTACTCTTATGCTCACTTGTCCAGGTTGCGAGCCTTAACAAAACGGTTGATTTGCTCTCTTGTAAGCTTGTCGTTGTACTGTTCGTAGCATTCATAGAATGATATCATTTCTTGAGTGGCATCGACCATGGCTGGAACGTCAACGTTGGTTTCGGCCAACCACGCTGCAAAATGCTGCACCCTTGTGATTCTGGCCTCCTGGACACGTTCTTTTAAATCCGGGGTTGTAGTGGGATCGGGGAGAATTCCGCCTTGCCCGGTGCGAGCGGCGGCTTGGCTCAGAGCTGCCTGAGCTGCAGCGAGACCTGCGGCTGCAGCAGAACTAGAAGTCGTCTGTCCCGAGGTCACGGAGGTGGGGCGAAGAACAAGTGATAGAAGGATTGCCACCAAGGCCATAATATGAGGCGAGCAGAGAAATGGTAGGTCTGTCATGTAATGGTCGTTGATAACCTGCTTGGCCAGTTGCACATCCTCATCCACTAAGGCCAGCTCACTCCGCAAGGCCAGCAAGCTCCTGTACGGTTGATGCACAATGAGCTGGGAGCTCATTTCGCTAATGATGAAGAATTCGCATTCCCCAATCTTGGAGGTGTCGAGGCTAATGAAATCCTGCCACAGCTGCCTCGCTTCCGTAACGATAAGGCGGATGTGCTGAGGAGCCTCTTCCATCTTGCAGGCTAGGTATATGGCAGTCGTGATGACGAGGTAAGGATTCGTACGGCGGATCTCGACTCGGGTATAGAAGCGTTTTAGGTAGACCTGGGCTGTAGCTATGGCCTGCTGGCGTATGGTAAGGCGTTTGCCGAGTCTGATCAGTTCTGAAGAGGGGGAAGAGTCAGCTGGGCATGGCCTTTGCTGTCAATGCTGCAACAATAGAACCCACGTTGATTGAAGTATATGGCCATATGACGTGGCTGAGCCAGAGGAAACATGCGGACGAGCTCCGCGCTCTCGTCCTCGAGTTTCTGTCGCATCGTGGCCAGCTCTTCTTTGGTGAACTGCCAGTACTTCCTCTGCGTCGACTCCCAGTAATTGGCCGACATGGCGGCGGGAATGGGCCACGCAGGCGCCCTTCCTGCAAGGAGATTAGATGCCACACGTACGAAGGATCCAGCAAGACCGAGTTTGTGGGTTGAGGGTATCACAACACAAGCTCAGCTTCAGGCGGGTTGCAGTTGGACGTCTAGGGGTGTCTTGCGAGGCTGCGGCGGGGCGATAAGCGAACGGCTGGCAGAGACCTAGCTTATCAGGCCTCCGTGATTGCTTGCAACCCTTCCCACCAAGCAGCTTCGAGCAATTACGTAGCAGCAGCTGCGGGCCCCATTTTCCACTGTAGGGAATTCTCCCTGAGGTCGCATTCTTGGCCTGGGCAATCCCAATCTTGCTGGTTGCGAGCAACGACGTCAGCGACTATCTACCCCGTCTCCTCCGTAATTGGCATCGCCAGCCAATACCATACGCCGTCGATTTTCTACGATGTTGCTAAGATAACATACGATTCAAGACGACGCGCTTGAGGACCCCCCCTAGCGGCATCACTGCCGCCCGACATCGTCTTCGAGAGATGCCAGCGCCATGTCCGCATCGAAATCGGTTACCGAGGTGGAGAAAGGGCTTGAAGAGCCGCAGACCCAGCACCATGACCGCGTCGAGAGTCTTTGGGACAAGCTAGGGCCCAGCGATGCTGGGGAGCTGGATCTCAAGGGCTTGCAGAGGGGCTTCCGGAAGTTGGATCATCGTGAGACATGGCTCTTTTTCCCCTTCGTCTCCCCGCAGTGATGGATGGGATGTTGACAATGAGGGGGGGACAGCGTTGAAGAATGCGGACGGCATGCTGAAAAAAATAATGGTCGAGGTCGACACCAACGGTGATGGCAGGATTCAATATGAAGGTATGGAGTTTGTCTGCTTCGCCGGTTTACGGGAGCTCTTGATCGCTTTGCGACCGCATCCCTGGGGAGCAGTCGCCAACCTACGACAAACCATCGCTGACACTAATACTATTCGCAGAGTTTCGACACTTTGTAAAATATGCCGAACAACAGCTTTTTGTCTTGTTCAAGGCCATAGACCGCAATGGCAACGGCAAACTGGACAAGGCGGAGCTGCAGACAGCTTTTAAGAACGGCGGACTGACCGTTTCAAATCGAAGGCTAAATGACTTCTTCAATGATATGGATATGAACAATGATGGATATGTCAGCTTCGACGAATGGCGGTAAGTAAAAGATGGCGCCATGTTGTTTTCTTCATCCTTTGTTATGGTATGGGTGTGAGGCTGGTCCATCTTTATCATGGATAGTCGCACTAAGGGGGTCATGTGCCTTGGTCTCGAGGGGGGGAGACATAAGCACGCAAATTACCACAAGACCACACCCAAGAAAACACCAACACACGGCCCTACACGCTTATGATGCCTTTCAGGCAAAATCCGATGACCGTATCGTTCACCAGCTGACCGGGTTACCCCAGGGACTTCCTGCTCTTTATGCCAGGAAATCGAGATGCGTCCCAGCTCCAGGCCGTCCTGTCGTTCTACTACGCAGTGGTCAATGTCACTCCTGAAGGGGACTCTCTTGTGAGTGGGGAAACATTGAAAGGCTTAGGTAGGGCCGGCTCCTCTCGCTCCTTTGTTCATATTCTCCTTGGCTCTCTCATGCGAATCGCTTTTCCGTCACCTTACTCGAGGAGTCCACCAGAACCTCCTCCATCTATCTACACAGAGGCGGCAGAGTCGGAGCTCGATGTGCCACCACAGCATCCAAGAAGAATAAATGTCGTTGACGCAGCAGCACATGCTTCTGCTATTGGCACCCCAGTACCCCAGCAAAGCCCGACGAGCGCGGGTGTTATCATACAGGCAGTCGGCGATGGCACCTCGGACAAGCACCGTGAAGAGTCCTCTACCGGAGCTGTACCGACCAAGAAGAAGTTTAGACTGACAAACTTTGCCCCCCATCCAGGTTACTTTCTTGCGGGTGCCATCGCCGGCGGGGTGTCGCGGACAGCCACCGCTCCACTCGACCGATTGAAGGTGTACCTTCTCGTCAACACCAACAGCTGTTCCGAGACGGCACTAGCTGCTCTGAAGAAGGGTCGTCCGATAGATGCTCTGAGGAACGCAACAAGGCCGTTCACCGATGCTGCAAAGGACTTGTATCGGTCTGGGGGGCTGAGGAGCTTCTTTGCTGGTAAAACCGCTTGCCCCTTCTTTTGCGATTAGCATGCTCGAATTTTTTAGAATAGGGGTACTGATGCAGGAACTCTAGGCAATGGGTTGAATGTCGTGAAAATCATGCCGGAGACGGCCATCAAGTTTGGGTCGTACGAAGCCGCCAAGCGAGCCCTCGCAAATTTTGAGGGCCACAGTGATCCTAAACAGATTAATTCGTATTCCAAATTTGTCGCGGGCGGCCTTGCTGGCATGATTGCGCAGTACGTGTGCCATCCTGACGCTGGCGAAGATGTCGTGTGCTCATTTGCTGACCATGTTTGACGTAGGTTTTGCGTTTATCCTCTTGATACCCTTAAATTCCGTCTCCAATGCGAGACTGTTAAGGACGGTCTAACTGGGAGCGCGCTCGTCCGACAGACGGCCATTAAAATGTATGCGGATGGCGGCCTACGGGCTTGTTACCGAGGCGTCACCATGGGATTGATCGGCATGTTCCCGTACAGTGCCATCGACATGGGCTCGTTCGAATTCCTCAAGAAGTCATATCGAGCCTACTACGCCAAGTATGCCGGCTGCCATGAGGACGACGTCGAACCCGGCAATATTGCAACGGGCATCATTGGGGCATCCTCTGGCGCCTTTGGAGCGTCGGTTGTGTACCCGCTCAATGTGGTTCGGACGCGGTTACAGACGCAAGGCACGGCGATGCACCCTGCCACTTACACTGGTATCTGGGACGTCACCCAGAAGACAATTCAGAAAGAAGGATTCCGAGGACTCTACAAGGGCCTAACCCCGAACTTGCTCAAGGTTGCTCCAGCATTGAGCATAACGTGGGTGGTGTACGAGAACGCGAAACGAATGCTCTCACTTTCTTGATCAATGGCCGGCAGGTCTAGGCTGATTATATGAAGGAGGTATACAAGGACATGATACCAGGCGCCCATCTATTTCCTACATTAGCTTTGTCATCTCATTTGTCGACCATATCTAGGGAAGCTTCATTCCTGTTTGGATGGCTTTGATATCTCTCGTTGGGGTTAGGGCATGCGGTCGGACTGTATTAGAGGCGGAAAATAGCATGCGTCACAATGGCTCCTTGAAGGAATTTGATGTGATCAAACACTTTTCCTTGCTTAGTCTATTATAGGGAGGATTACGGATAGAGGATGGGGGAGGGTCCTTTGTCTGTGTCACAAAAAAATACAAATATAGAGAGTTGCCGCCAAAAGGGCCAAGAGCCCTTTGGTTGAATAAACAGTTCAAAAGTTCATGTCAAAACGGAGTACTATCCATACTACGGAGTACTACCTAATCTAAAGGTTGCGGTACCCGGGCAGATGTGGAGAAGTCGGGAGACGGGTCCGAGCGCAAGACGGAAATTTTGTCTGACCGATCAAGCCGCTCCGGGATATCTGCCTGTAATAAAAATGAACAGAGAATAAGAATGCTATATATATAAAGGGTCGACACTGCAGCGTTCTAATCAAGACGCAGATAGCATGACGAAGGGACATCATACGCGTGGGAGGTTGCGTACAGGCTGACGACAGCAACTTCATTTTGGGTACTATACGGAGTAGAGAGGATGCTATCAATTGAGTGAGCCTATGAATCGGCCCAGAGAAACGGGGGGGAGGGCGATTTGATTGGTGGGTTATAGGTGGCACTTTTGTGGTGTCGTCGTGTCCGATACGACTCCGAGGTGGGATTGGGCTTCGCCGAGATGCGTCTGGAGAGAGAGGTGATAGATTCGTCTCTTCTCTTTTTTCCCTTATTTGCCTTTTGTTATTGTAAGGAAGATGCTTGAGCACGACGGGTACCGGAGATTAGAATATTATCGTCTGTCTGTAGCAGTAGTAATCGTTCATCACGTGCTCTCTCTCCAAGTCCTAACACCAAAATGATGCTTATCAGATCTCGCGAAGCTTGTGGGGTTTTACAGATGGCGACATGACATGGATCCTGGGCCGGAGACGAGGCTGAAAATGGACATGGCCGATCGGCCTGGTCTCTGCCATGGCTTGACATGCATAGGCTTGGTGCCATGGCTCTTGTGCATTTCATCAACATCTCCCCTCTCCCGTCCCTCCCCTCTCTCTTCCGGCTCCTGCACCGTGTCAACACAGGTCCTTTCAGTATCGGTTTTTGAAAGTGAATGCGTGACGAGTTGCGCAGCCTGCAGTCTGTCTGTCTCTGTTGATCCACTGCTTGTGCGTTGTTGGGAGAGGCAGCTGCGTATCACGTCGTATGCGGACCCGGACACACCTTGTGCATTCTCCAGATCGAGAAGGCTTCTCTTACATCCAAACGAGAACCTGAGTCGTCGTCAGCTACTCCGTAAATCCTGCGGGTACATACTCCTTTTGATTCCTACCTATCATCCACCCTCCAAGACGGAGAGGGGGTCTGCTTATTGGGCACTGATCGCGGCACTGCTGCTGTTGCTGTTGGTAGCATTGAGCCATGCCTGCTCCATACTCGGATAATCTTTACTCGGGAGACGCAGTCGACGTTGCAGATGACGACCACGATGATGATGCACTGTCGCCCACTGACGGCTACTTCCGCGCGTCGTCAACGGCCTTGGACGACGCAGGCCTAACGTCATCTTCTTCCTCGCACGATCAGCAGCAGCGTCAGTCGGCCCATGTGCCTTTCGTGCCCAATGTCATGGTGGAGGACCCAACTCTGCAGCAGGACCGGGCCGCTGCAAAGGCGAGGGAAGCGGAGCAGGAGAGGTTGATATATAACGCTGGCGGAGACCATCCATCACCTTCGGATGCGGCCCCAGCACAGCCTTCTACCAGTATTACTACTCGCACAGCCCCGGTTCCTCATCAGCCTCGTCATCATTACGATCCCTACTCTCATACCTACTCTCCCTCTGGTTCTGGCTACCATTCTCACCCCGTCACATACCCTCATCACCATCCTCACTCTCACCAAGCTTCATCTTCCACGATACCCTCGACCGTCGCAGCAACCTCACCTCCTACCTCTCCTACGCACCACCATCGACGCAGCATTGAAGAGCAAATCTCATCTTTCCAGTTCGAACCCAGCAACACCGCCGGCCAGTCAACGAATCACTATACCGTTCATCAACAGCGTGACGCGCCTCCAGCCTACTCGCCCTCTCCTTCATCACCACCGCCTTCATCCGCCTACCATACCTTTTCACCTTCGCGTACCGCTACTGCTACGTATCCTGCCGCCATGGGTGTTCCAGATGAATACCAGGTGTTGCTTCCACCCCAACCTGAGTCTATGGGCGGCTCGCCAAATGGCCCCAGACCTCCCATGTGGCGTCGAGTCATAGACTCATCCAACCAACCAACCACGAGAAAGAAGATAAAGAAGGTGCTTGGAATGCTTCTCATCATTTCCATTTTCTTTGCCTTGATTGGTAGCATCACTTTTAGCTCAGGTCCTGAGGTCAGTATCTGTCTTACGATGCCCTTGTCCTGGGCATTATCAAGGATACACACATACACCCAGACCGTTTCTAACATCGAGCAGAAGAAGCCTGATCTTATCGACAAAACGCCAGTAAAAGAGCCCGAGTCCGGACCTAGTGGCGACATGGACTGGAAGCCCACCAGCGGCTGCCTACTTGCACCTTCATACAAGGTTCCAAAGACCAGCGAATCCGTAAGCTTCGGAAAGAACAAGGGCCTTGAGATCATCCAGAGCGTTGAGAGGGATGGCGGTGACATCCGTGGAATATCGCCCCATGTGTATGGCAGCGTCATCCTGAAGCCCGTTGATGCTTCTACTCGTTCCGGAAACATAGATCTTGAGATCATCTCAAACCACGAGAACCTGCGTACTATCGTTGAGTACGATGAAAAGAACCAACGGTTTTCGGTGACTACTCCGCGGCGGGTTGAGTGGATCGACTCAAGATACGCGCCTTGCGTTCAGATCAGACTTATTGTCTCGATACCCAAAGAGTCAGACCTCGGGTCCCTCCACATCGATGCCAGCCATCTCGACATCCACATCATGGACGGTCTCGTCCTCGCTTCCTCCGACTCCGTCTCGATTGTCTCAGTCTCGGGAGACATCCGTACCGGTCGCACCGCCGGCGATCTCCTGCCATACACTCTGGCCTCGCGCAGCATCACGATCGAGACTATCAGCGGCGACATCAACGGGTGGTTCCCTCTCTACGATCTCCTCAAGATTAGCACCGTTTCTGGACAAATCGGAACCAGTGTGTCTCCCAAGCCATCCTCGGACAAGAACCCCGAACTAGCAATACTCGATGTCGCCTCCATCTCTGGCGATGTACTCATAACAGAGCCTCTAGAACAGGCAACTATTGGAGACGACAAGAAGTTCCCTTTGCGGGACTACATGGTTTCAGTGGTGACCTCTTCGGGAGGAATCACGGCTGATGTGGCTTTTACCTCCATCGCCAAGTTCCGGTCGCAGTCTGGAAACTTCAAGCTCAATTTGCTGCCTTTGTTTGACTCTGACTCCGGCAGTGATTCGCATCCTACGATCGAGACGGACACCAAGAGCGGCCGTACTATCTTAGTTGTTGCCGAGCCGGTTTGGAAGACCCCTGCTGCCAGCTTTAGGGACTACGACCCAAGGACTTCCCCTGAAAACGACGGTGATGATGAGAACAACGGGCCTCTCGCTGACGATGAACCTTGGATCATCATTCGCCCTGATGATAAACTGAGCAAGCTTCCCCCCAAGCTGGATATCAATCCTCACAGCAAAATCGGCAACGTCAAAAACAAGGAAACCGGCCTATCGTTCCTGAGCTCTCGCCATACCTCCATCAGCGGCGACTTCAAGGTCACCTACCCACCATCCTGGGAGGGCCGGTTTACCATGATCACCCTCTCAGGGTCACAGGGCGTCCAAGGCAAGGATTTGAAGTACTCCCGCACTGGAACTATCCAAAAGCGCATCCAGGGAACGAAAGGCAGTGGCGAGTCTTCCTTGACTATCGCTTCCACGTCGGGTAATGAGAATCTGAGTATTGGCAAGACTTACTAAACACCGGGCTCTGGGGGGGTATAAAAGAGGTGGATGAGATATGCAACAGGGATATATACACGAGGAGTTTTGGGGGAGTTTTGATGAGAGCGTATTCTGGGTGGTGGCTTAATGTTTTTTTTCTTTGATTCCCACTAGTTTTTTCTTTCTTTTTAACGAGAACATGAAGATTCTTGAGACACATTCTATCGTTGAGGTGTGATTTTTTCGTCATCTCTTACTATCTGCAATCTTGTTTAGCAACACTCAAATCATCTCTTATCCTCACAAATAAAACCAAGAACAAGTCAAACTGAAGAAGCGCGCCACGTGTGTCAAATATTCGGTAGAAAAAAAAGGCCCTGCCTCGTATATATAGATTATCTGGGGTATGTTAAAGACATCATTGCGAGAGACATGTCTGTCGAATAAAACTCGTTTTTGACAAGAGGGTATCCGTAAATAAGAAAGAGAAGAAAAAAAGAAATCATCCACTTTACCCAAGAGGGGCCACATCAAGTCATAAGCTCATCATCATCTCGATAGTCGCAGTCGTTTCAAGAAAGGACTCTCCATCCATCCAAACAGCACCCAACCGTCCTTTGATATCTCTTGCCCTGGAGATATGCGTTCATCTACTTCGTATATCCTACCCCCTTTTTTTCTGGGAGGGTTTTTTTTCGGTGGCTTGAAAAAAGGGGGGGAAGGGTAATTACTCGTCCACCGGCCATGGTAACTCCCTGTCCCCGACTTCAGTACATGTCAAGTACCCAATACTCTCAGCCGCCCTGCCGGAACCGCTCAGCTCGAGTTCCAGGCCGCTGCTCATGAGCGGACCGACCACCGCACGTGCCATAGTCTTGAGCTCGTCCATGCGCTTCTCGAAGCGCTTCAGGTTATCCCTGCTGTACAGCTCGGGGTTGAGCTTTAGGAATTTTTTGCACTCGTTATGGTCGAGGAACGAATTTGGATTTCCGGAGCCGAGAGTCCGGTACGCTCGGCCGACTGATGTGAGGGGCGGTACCGAGGGAGGAGTAGGCGGGACCGCGGGACGGTGATCGCGAGAGCTCGGACGGTTCCGGTATTCAGGAGGCGGCTGTGGGGTGGTGTTATCGGCGAGCCATTGGCGGAAGAGACTGGTTGCGAGCCAGTCGAGGTAGTTGTTGTTGGGATTCACGCGCTCGCCTCTGGTAGTGTTGAGGTTCAAGCGGAACAGACGGCCTTCCACGCGGCTGACTGTCTCCTCTAGCTCGTCCACCTTGTCCTCGATGATGTCCAGCACGATATCGGGCATGGTAGCGCGGAGGCTGCGCTCGCCAGCGGGCCACTGGCCGACCACATGGATGAGCGCTTCCTGGAATATGACTTTGCTGCGGGCTAGGTAGCCGAGGCGCAGGTAGGAAATGGGGTACTTGGCAATCTGCTTCCACAAACGGGACTGGAACTGCAATAGGTGGTGGTCGACCCGGGGTCCAACGACGGCTAGAGCATCGTATTGGTCGGCCAGTGTTAGTAGGCTCTTGCACTGGACATATGCGTCTGCAACATTGATGCCGTCAAGTACGGGTGGGTAGTTGTAGAATATGCGGAAGAGGTTGTCGTAATCGCGGATTAGGTCTTGATCGTCTTGCGAGAGAGGCTGCGGCGCTACGCTCAGGCTCATGACAGACCGAGAGAAGTCGCGCTTAGAATTGGACGAGTGCGAGTAGCTTCTAGCCTTGTGGTGAGAGCTTGAAGATCTAGAGCCGGAACCGAATATGGATGACGCCGTTGGCCGTGAATCGTCTGGGCGAGACTCATCCCTCTGCACTAGCATAGGAATATCGTCGTCCCCTGCTCCTGGATCCAGCTCATACCTCCACCTCCTCCTTGGTGCTGTAACAGCGGCACTGGCCATCCTGTCAGAGTCACCATCCATAGTCGAAGATGCTGAATCATCCCCGATCCGAGCCAGCTCATCCCCACCGGGCAGCAAGGGCTGCGCACGCGACCACTCGGACGATGTGCTTGCCTCGAAGAAGCCGCTGCAGCGGGTTAGGGTATGGCGGTGCAGCAGGTATCGGACCTCGGCGGGGCCAGCGCGAATGAGGATCTCGACATCGCCGCTATGAGAGAAGACGGGGAACTCATTCTGCGATATGTATGAGCTCGTGCCTCCGGCATGGGAGCGGTTGTAGCGCTTGGTCCGCGAGAGAGAGGGACGAGAGACAACGGAGGAGGCGCCACGGATGGTGAGCGAGGACACGGGTTCTGGTTGGGAGACCATGGGGGATCAAGGGTATTCGCGAGTGACGCTCAATTTGGAGGAGGAGGAGGAGGAGGTTGCCGTCGTCTTCGCTGTTGTTATTGTTGTGATGACTGCGAAGGGTCACGATCTGGAGGGTGGCGTCTCGAGCTGCATCTAAGCATGTAGGCCAAATGCGTGGAGGTGGGGGATTGTCGCAGGTAAAGTTGATAGCGGACTTGTCGTACCTGCGACAGAGAAGAGCTGAGACGCTGGCTGCCCAATTGACGCAACTGCGCAGAAGCAGGAATACTGTTGTCTGGTGTCTTCACCAAAGATGCGACGGAAAAAAAAAAGTGAAGGAGAACAAAGTAGCGTCCAGGATTAAGGAGAAGGTCGTGCGCGTGTAGCAGCAGCCAGCTGAAGGCAGACTTGGTGGGACAGTGACTCCAGGAGAGGGACGTCGTTCATCATTCCTCGGCGCCTGCAGTTCGCCTTGCCATGCACACCAACTATTAACTAAAGCCGGCCGCCTGTAGCTCGGGTGGCAACGGACAAATCAGCGGCCGCAACAGGCCCTGCGCAGCACTAAGCTTTGCTGGTCCAGTGGCCCAGTGCTTTTTTTTTGCCTTCTCTAGGGCTGTTTACAGGCCCTCTCTTGCTGCAGATCCACTGGACCACATGCCCCAGTGCCGCAGATGTGCATGCAGACACGCAAACACGACAAAGGATGGTGACGATGGTCAAGCGGACGCTGGGGACCACTCGTTCGTGCTTTTTGTTCTGCGCCGTCCAGTGGGTATCGGTGGAGTGTTTGGCTGTTTGTCAACTTTGCTGCCTTTAGCCGGTTTGCTTCTCAGGACAAGCATCTCAATCTCATCTCTGGTGTCTTACGTGCTGAAGAGACAACGCCACTCGGACAGACGCTGCTACTAACGCAACGGACTCTCAGTTGTTTCGATTGAACGAATGCAGCATCCGGTCTATCCAGAACCGTAGAAAATATTTTTAGACCACACACTGAAAGACAGTGTTGTGTGACACCACGGTCGGATCCACCAACCGATTGGCTGTCACGACACACACTTGTTGATAACAGAGACAGGTCCTGTGATGGTCTCTCGTGATCCAATCCATCACAAGTTGCCTGACCCCCTTTCGGTAAAACACCGGCTTGTAGAGCTCCCCTGTCCCGCCCCCACCAACCCCACGCCAGACAAACAGCTTCAAACTTGAAGCTCTGTTGCTTGCATCTTCACCTTCACTTTTACCTTCACCAACAAGTGAAACATCCCCCCACTCCAACCTCTCCTTCATGGCACCGCCGTGACTACAATCACCGTGGCGTCAACAGCTGCAGCACACGATGGAGTGGGCATGCAGGCCCACGTCTTCCACCATGCGCCCAAGCCCATCTCTCCCCATGAATTCCGGGACGCAGTCATGGCGGTATGTCGACCGCGATTCCCCACAGTTCGATATGCCCGGTCACAGCGAATAGGTAACGACTAATCAATTGCATTACCGGTACGATGAGTGGAAAGCGGCAGGCTGACTACTCTGTTTCGAAGCAGCCTTGGCCATTAGTGGGGGAGTGGATTCCATGGCAATGGCATTTCTCTTCGCTTCTCTTCTGAGGGTATACAGGGGTATCAAGATAGCTGACAACCCTGCTGAGAGTGCCTATGCCATCATCGTCGACCATAAACTGCGTGAGGGGAGCTCTACAGAAGCATCACAAGTGGCCCGTGAACTCAAAAGGATTGGTCTCAAGGCTGTTGTCAAACCTTTGAACTGGAAGGAACAGAGATG
The DNA here is from genome assembly GCA_008477525.1 of Hypomyces perniciosus. Lineage (NCBI taxonomy): Eukaryota > Fungi > Ascomycota > Sordariomycetes > Hypocreales > Hypocreaceae > Hypomyces > Hypomyces perniciosus. Next base: position 4,017,986 of record SPDT01000003.1, read on the forward strand.
GCGGGGCATCGAACCAAGCACCCTTCCCAATGTCGAAGGTCTCGCGCGGACAATGCGATATCAGACTCTGGGAAATACCTGCAGGTATCTCCAGGCGAGCAGCCTCTTCTTTGCCCATCATCGCGATGATCAATACGAAACTGTCTTGATGCGTTTGCTTGCTGGGCATGGATACCGTGGCCTGCAAGGTATCCGGGAGGCCAATGCGATACCAGAGTGTTATGAATTACACGGTGTCTACAAGAGCGGTTTGCTCGATGATCAAATGCAGCAGGATCCGTTCTTGAGTTTCAAGCCTCCTGCCCGCGAGATGAAGAGGCTGCGTTATATCCTCAGGGATAATAAGGCAGCCGAGCCGTGGGACCAAATCAAAACATATTTGGGCATGAGCGATGTGTCTGCTCACTTTCCTGGGCATCTAACTCGTGACCCTGATCCGCGTGTGCCGTATCTGACTCCGTTGAATAGCGAAGATGGGGGTGTCATGATTTATCGACCACTCCTGGAGTTTGACAAGGATAGGCTGATCGCCACTTGTGAGGCCAACAATGTGCAGTGGTTTGAGGACCATACCAATAAGGACCCCACTCTCACAACTCGAAACGCAATCAGACATCTCACCAAAGTCCATGAATTACCCAGGGCCCTACAAAAACCGTCTATTCTTGCGTTGGCCCAAAGATCGAAGCGGAGGGTACGCATAGAGGAGGCAGAGGCGCATCGGATGCTCGTTCGTGGAGCTGTCATCAAGGATTTCGATCCCAATGCTGGTACCTTGCTTGTCGAATTACCTACGCTTCGGACCAAACCACCTCAGCGGAGACGTCCATTTGCCAAGGCCAGAGAAGAAGCGCGCAGACCATTCTACCGGCTGACAGCTGCGATTGCCATCCGGAAGCTCATTGAATTTGTGACCCCCGAGCGCCATCTGCCCCCCTTGGTGAACCTGGGTAATGTCGTTGACCGACTCTTTCCACAACTGTCGTCATCAGCAGAGGAGGATAGTGTGCGTTTGCATCCAAAGGCCTTCTCAATAGCCGGGGTTCTCTTTGATCCTGTCTTAAGTTCCGAGGCAACAAGGTGGTTTCTATCCCGAGCTCCATATCCTTCCCATCAACCCCTGCCGGAGCGAAAGTTACCTGGCTATCTCAACTACAAACAGGGTGTGCTTAGGCCAGAGATAGACGACCAGCCAAATCGGCATGGTCATTGGCGCAGCTGGAAGACAGCCAAGATATGGGACGGCCGATTTTGGATCCGAGTTAGCGCTTGTGTCGCTGCTAGGTTCCATGTGCTCCCCTTTCAATTGACATACGCCAAACCCTTTCGAATGGCTCTACCTCCAAGGGAACGGGCAAGGCTAGAGCAAGCTCTCAAATATTATGCACCAGGGAAAGTGCGATACTCACTACCGGCGCTCTACAGTGTAGAAGATCCGAGCGATGGCGACGACACAGGACCTGTCCTGACTCTACTTGCCCTCCCAAGCTTGGGGGTTCATGTTCCGGGACTCGAGAGGTGGGTCAAATATGAGGCGAGGTATAAGCACGTCGATGTCACGCTTCTCAGACCTGCGGAGAGAGACAGCACGACGCGATCGGCAGGCTATCTGCGCCAGTACAACGCGTCACGACTTGTACGGGAACAAAAGGCAGCAAGAAAAATAATAAAAGAGGCTGAATGAATAATATTTGTAACACTATCGCATAGAGCAATCCTCCCATGGTAGCGGACCGTCGCTACCAGTGTCGAGGGCGACCGATCGGCCGAGAAGACTGGCTTGAACCAATTCAATCCAATCAGTCGTATTAACAGATCTTTTCAGACTTGTCTCTTCTTATTGACAAGTTTAGATCCAGAGGAATCCGTTGCAAAAAGGCGTTTTCTGTCGACAAGGGGCGAACCGTGACGATAACAGCGAGAGTGTCAATCCAGACATAAATCGGTATCATTATTCACCGATTGTATGGGCTGAGCCAAAAGGGAAGCCGAACCTACTTGCCAACCTTTCACCCCGTTCTCCACTCCGTGTTCCGTGGTTGATGAATGCATTCGCAGAATCAAATCCGCTGCAAGGCCCTTGAAGTGCTGCTGAATCAACTCACAGCCAGAGTTCCCGTGCACCATGAGCATGTTTTTGAGGACGTATACCTCGGCCTGTAGGTCAACAAGTATGCCACAGAGCTGGCGATTCATGCCTTGCAGCTTCTCATGCTTGGATGTAAGTTGCGAGACAGCTTTGCGTTTCTTGCTCCGGCATCTGCCTGCGGCAATGCGGTTCTTTTCGCGTATTCGTGAGCGTCGTGAGTTTTGTCGGGCCTCCTCCTTGAGATGCTCATCATCTTCGCCTTCATCTTCATCATTATTGTTTCCCTTTTTGCCGCGAGTGTTGTCCCAATCATCATAAATTACGGCCCGTCGTTGTCGCTTTGGCTTCATTGGCGTTTCCGTTTTCTGTAAGTCTGCAGGCCGCTTTGGAGGATTTCTGTGTCTCTTACAGACTGCAGGTTGGGTAGTGGTTTTCGGCGAAGATGTCTCGTCGAAGGTGGATTTTGTCTTGCTACTTTTGCTTGGTGAGGATAGATTGGATCCATCGACACTTGAAGAAGACCTCCTTGACGAAAAATCGCCATCCACATCGATGTTCTCATCGTCGGGCATGCCGCAATACCCATTTCCGGAGTTCTCATCATATCCGGTGGGCCATTCTGGAGCAGCCAGAAGCCCCTCGAGACTTATGCAGTCGCAGCCCAGCCCCTGATGCTCCAGCAGGCCTTGACATACATTGGACCACTGGTGAATGTTGTCGCTTCCGCCGTCAGCGTTTGTGTCTCCGGTAATTCCTAGTCCCCAAGTCGAATTGTGGAGCTCTTCCGTGTCCATTTGTACTTGTGAGAGATGAACCGATGTTGTAGGTACTGGCAATTGAAGGCAAAAATGTGTGTATCGTACTGCTGAATATGGCAGGGGCTGTATTTATATTCGTAGTGGTGGTCTTATCGAGACATCGAGAACTACCTAGTCACAACTCAGAATGGCCACCAGGACGATGCCAAGCCCTTCACCATGATGCGATGAGTCAAGTTTGCGATCTTCACAGAAAAGGGTATTATAGACCAGGATTTATTGCATACTAGAATAGAGAAATGATCCATAGGAATAACAACTAGTAGAAGGCAGTAAGCTATGGCTACAACATGTGGAAGACATCCACAAAACGAAACAAGGATGGAGGGCAAGATCATCATGAGGGGCTTGATAATTTCTCTGGTACCGGTCTCGAACACATGCAAAATGGCCCTTGGTCTGTCTGCCGCGCGGTGATGATGACGGGTGATGCAAGAGCTGAAGTAGTAGTTGGGTTTTCTTAGGCTGGGGAAAAGGGGCGAAAAATACCTGTGTGTCAAGAGCTGGGCTTCTACTCTCGGATTGGGTGGACGGATATGGCTCCGGGAGGTGAAAGGCTGGCCCAATGTGGAATTATGGCATACTAATTGGTAGGGAGATTCGGAACGTGATCCGAGGGTGTTGACATCACCAGTGATGCCGATGGTTGGCTCTGGCTGCTACCTAACTTTATCGGCTCGAAATCACAGGTCTGCCTCGGCTGGAGAGGCTAAAGGTTATTCTAGTATGTGATGTTTGCATGCATGGAATGTCATGTGATAACTAAGCCTGAGCTTTGGAGAGGGAGGTGGGTGTGATGATGCTGAAAAGGGGGCAACGTGATGGTTCGATTCTTTAGTTTGTGATGTGGCGAGATGGGCCTTGGGATTTCCTTGTTTATTTTGGAGTGTTGGGTCCAATAGTCTGCTCAAGAGGAATGGATCACGGAATCGGACTTCTCAACGGCTGGCAAATATTCACCAGATGTCTCGGAAAGGACTCTGAACAGATACCTACCTATATCCCAGAGGGGTTTTTGGTTTGCTACTTCGTACGGTACTCTACTTATTAGTAGTAATCACCCCAAAGATAGCTCCCACTCTTCTTCCACATCATGTCAGGAGTAGTAGAGCCCAATCTGTAACACTGCGAGCGAAGAACAACATGGTCCGAAGCTCACCGTATGCTTAGGTGGCCTTGTTGGTACCCAAGACATACATTGGGCCGTAATTTAAAGTGAATCAATGTGGAATTTCGTTCACTGGAAGAGCGTTTGCAGTCCAAACGTGAACTATCACGGCGAGTTCGATAACATCACGCCCGAATTCTCAACCGCCACTTGATGGAGACGCAAACCCCCTTCTGCTCTCAAATTATTTAATAGCTGATAGCGTAAAATTTCCGGATTTTCTTTGACTTCTCGCAAGCTCTCGCAAATCGCTAAACGAGAAAGACAAGATTTGCCTGCTGCAAATTGTCTCGTTGGATTTATTCATGAACAGGCACCCATGGCAAATTCTCAGTAACACAGCATCATCACCAGTTCATAAAAATATTCCAAGTTACTAGATGGGTATGGTCATTCTCTATCCTCTATTCGTCAAGTATTTCCCAACGTACCTATCAGAAGGGGAGCTGGCCCCATTGCAGCTTCATCGGATGCAGCCTCCCAAAGAAGTTGGGCAGCATTCATAAATTTCACTACTCGGGGGGGTCTCAAAACGGGCATCCCCGTCCTAGTGTGCTAGTGAATTAGGACGGGCATGGTCGTTTTTGAGAGCGAATCGCATTCACGAGAGGTACATATTCACACCAATATATTGCGAAAAGGGGGGCGGCTCTGAGTGAGAACTGCTAGAGAGTGCAGATGCCTCTCTACCCTATCACCATCCTCACTAGCCCGTACATGTAGGTAGGACATAATTCTTCCAGCTGATGTTGGGTCATGATGACATTTTTGCATGCCTGAGGAGTACGAATAGCCCGACGACTGCTATGATATTTGCCTCACAAAATGGGGTGTGATGGCGATAACGCTTGAGTGATTGGGCTGGATTAATTGGAAAAAAGGAGGCGCAGGCAGGCAAATTTTTTTGGACATGTTGCCACGCTGCGTTGCCAAGAAAGAATACGCCCTATTCAATATTATTTTTCTCCTTATATATCACACGATGTGTCCGTCGATACAGCTGAAGTAGGGGTCTTTCAGCCAAGGACAAAACGAGAGGATAACAAATATCATTAAAAAAATGCAACTACCTTATGAACAATACATGATAAACGTGCCGAGGCCTGCCAGGACTAGTTACCTTCCTCGTTACTCCTGATGCTCTCTGGAAGGTGCTGGCGTCCTGCGCAGTTGCCTTCATTTCCACCTGGGAATGCGGAAAAGGAAATAGGAAAGAAAGAAACGAAAAGAAGACACCTGAATCATGTGTGGCTCTCATTCCCCCAAACCATCTTCATCATCGTCAAGAGCTGACTTTTGGTATGAAAGCGTGCGATCCGATATGGCGAGACAAGAAACAATCTGTGATAAGACCAGCCGTCATCCCGAATCCATCCTGGGATTTCCTTGTTTTTGTCCTTTGGCCCGATTTTTCATCAAGCGAAACCTTCAAGTCAGAACGATTCCGCCAGGGCTCGTAGTTGCCAACGCATGGGAAATGGAAAAGAAAAGAGCATGAAGAAATGGGCATGGCCAAGCGGAGTTGAGCATGTCAAATGCGTTCGAGTTCAAGAACAGACAGTCCCATCTAGTCTTGCCTCACCTTGGCGTCGTTGCACCCCGTGGAGGCACAGCGCCCTTCTTCGACAGTTACACATTCATTCAACGAGGTACATACGCATCGCCACCGATTAACCCGTCGATTTGCCCCTTACTCCGTACAATGGTACGAATCACTGGACCTGCAGCGACTACAAGGGCCCGTGCCCAGTAACATCAGGAGTTACTGCGCACGAGAGTGAGGTAATAGGCATGACCATGGCCACGCATGGCCTTCAAGCTGATGGCCACCGCGCCGCATGTGATTGGGAGAAAGTGCCTCCAGCCGGAGTCGATCATTGTGCTCTAGGGGGCGATGAGCCTTGGTCTCGGAACTTGAGCAGGATGCTGCACAACTCACCACAAACCGTTTGCACTGATCACTAGGTACCGGTGACCACTTCGCAAAACACCAGGAAGCACAGTCAGAGAAGCAATATGCCAAAAACAAAGGAGTGATGAGGAATTTCCGACGTGGGCAAACCGTCTTACACTTCAATGACAGGCTTGGCGACTCAGTATCGATAACTACGTTGCGACTCGCGATGTCCCCGGGGCCGAGACCTCTCTTCCATTGCGATATACTGTGCCCGGTTGCGATTCCTTGGAGGTACACTGTTGATACCGTCTCTTGGCTGAGGTGCTTCGTGGTACTCTCTGGCGTTCCGGAATACGCTTTGGCTTATCAGGCCCTTCTCATAAATATGATCGAGGAAGAAGTGGTCGGGACGTATCTCTCTCATCGTCTGACCTTGACGAAAGTGATCCGCGATATGACGAATACGTACGCCAAGGTTGGCCTTGTTGTCTTCGTATCCAACGGACCTGGCCTCGAAATGCATGTGGTCACAAAACCAGCATATACAGTGTTTGGGCAAGTCTCCGCGCAGATGTTGGGATACGACATGCTCTACCCAAGCTACATCTTGGTCGAGCTCAAACGTCTCATTACAACCGGTGAACCAGAAGAATTCGCATGGTAGGGGCGAACCCTGGAGTTCAGAGGTCGTTTGCTCCAGCAGTGCCGTTTCGAAAGGCGGAAGAGCGGGCCGTTGCATCGCCAACGGCTCGGGACCCAATAGTGAAGGAGCCGAGGACATGGAATATTGCGAAGATTCCTCGAACCTCTCAATGTCTGTAGGAGTGGAGGGAGCCTCATCGCTCCCAAGAGAAGGTGGATACGCCACCGAGTTTCGGGGCCGGGATCTTTCGGCATCTGATAATTGAAGAGACGAAGCGTACCGAAAACTGCGACGTTGGAATGTAACATCGTTCCGTGCTCCAGGGGGTAAGGACACAACTTGTTGGAGGGTATCCAGAAAGTGGTATATGCTGTTGGCATCGAGGTTCCCCGCCATTTTTGACTCTAACGGGTATTCGAAACGTCGATAATTGGACGAAATGTGTTGTTCAATAATTTCCGAAGACTGGTTGAAGGTAGTCTTGCTGCAACCAGCACGCGATGATGGGCGAGAGAGGTAGAGTCGGGGCGGTGCCTGTGACAGCTAGTATGTGCAAACAGCAGCGGTTGGGCCGGCTCGTCCAAGAAAGGGGTTGAAAAAAAGGCAGGAGAATTGGACTCTGGCTCCAAACGGAGGGAGAGAGAAAGTGATGAGGTCAAATGAAGAAGAGAATGAAGGAAAGGAAAGACGACCTGGCTCCAGCACTTGGACACGCCGGACGTTGCAGTCATTAAAAAGTGCGATGGAAGTGCGCAGTCGATTTATGAGGAGAAACCCACATGGCTACGGAGCATATTATATCTACGATGGAACTAAAATATTATAGGACAGTGGTGACATTGGGCCTCTACTGCGGCGGCCACCACTCCTCGATATTGTTTGGATACTAACGAGACTTGGCTAATGTGGCAGGGGGACGGGGACTACGTCTACCATTCAGCGGAAGGAAATAACTGACAATCCAGATGTTGTGCTGCTGTTGCTGATCGCGGTCACCGAGCATGATTTGGGCAACCGGCTGGTAAACAATACACACTCGTCTTGGGCCGACATACATGGAAAGAGAGAAGAGAAAACTCCAATGATGGGGTTGAACAAGACGTCGCCAGCCTTCAGGTCCTGCGAAAGTGTCGTATCATAGCTGCAATTCGAATCTCGACGAATAATATAGCGGATTCTCACCGGATTTGCGATCAAAGTGGTGTCACACCACCAGTACCAGGTAATCAACGTGGCCGATTATACAGTGGCCGCAGCCGTGCACCGTTCAGCCACACGGAATTGGCTTCTTGATTGTGTGCTGGGAGAATGAGGTGGAATTGGCTGTCTACCAATGGCCAAGTGTGAGTCTGGAAACCTACATGATGTTTGGTATCCGTGGCATGTTGAGCAGTCGTGTGGCTTACGGAGCGAGACGAAAATGCAGCGGACTATGTGTTCTACCGGGGGAGATCAGGTTGAACCTCATCTGCGTTCCGGGTCGTTGAGCGATCTGGGGGGGACGAAGGAACGTATCCCTCCAGGGAAAACCAGAATGCCGAGCTGAGATAAAGCTCCTGGGAGAATCTCCAACTACAGCTAGCTAGCTAGCTAGCTGGGTGGGCTTGCTTGGGGACGAAGCCATCCTATGTGTGAACAATGATGGTGGGGGCAGCGCTGAAACCCTGTCATTTCTCATTTTGCGGCTCAATTGGAACCTCCCTCCACCCTCATGGATGTCGACCCCTCTTCGCACTCCGCATACAGGACGAATACCAAGTGGACACGAATGACACTTCTTTTCCAATCTATGTAGTTCATTTTATGAGAAAGAAGCATATGAAAGGCATGTTGGTTGCCTGACGAGAGCTGACTTTTTGCAGCAATTCGACTCGGCATAGAGGCATATCAGGCCGGCCACTGAGGTTCTGACTTTCAGCGGCGATAGCCAACTCCATCCACATCATTAGTAGATTACTCTAGCTTCCAGCGAAGTCTGGATACAACGCTTAGGTATCTAGGCTTCACTGGAAGCTAGAGTAATAAGGATAATAATGTGGATGTGCGGTCTTTCGCATGTGTTTCGTGCGATGCCACCTGTCTTGATCGAAAAAAGGTCAAATGCGCACCGCTTCTTTGCTTACATGCATTCCCCCATTTCCATAACGGAGGTTCTCATCAACAGATTGGCTATAATACCCCGACAGAAGCTCATCGGGCCCCAAATGTCGGACGACTTTCTCTAGCAGCCCTGTCTAGTGAAACCTCGGAGCATTTCGGTGCAGACGTCAGATGGGAACCATTAACGGGGAGAGCTGAGCCTGTCTGCAAGCATCAGGGGGGGACTTTAGTCATTGGATAAAGCCGATGCTGTGTTCACTGACCTCGACCAGTGACGCTAATAACACAACAGATGTTGCCCTCCTCTGTGGTGTGGTGTTGCATCCTCAGCGTTTGAGGCTATCCCCATTCCTCGGGGAAAATATTGCGTTATGGTCCGGGAATAGATGATGAAACAGATGACGGAGGATATTCCGCGCCTCATCGGTTGACATTGCCCAGGTAGCGTAGCATGACATCGGATTGGACTGGGCTCAAGTGTCCCCGTTTGGCAATCCGGCCCGTATTCCGTCTCGGTCGGTACCACAGCCAGCGGGGTGGCGAAGGCTACTGTCTTAGCTAGGCTTTAAGTTGGAGGCTCTGCGGAGTGGCTTTGTTGGAACGTGGCTGGCTGGGGTCATTTCGATCCCTTTACGCCTATCACTGCTTGAGAGGACCAACATGTGTTTGTGCGGGTGTGGACAGAAGAGAGTTGAAGCCGAGGCATGTGCTCCGTACTTGGAATATCCAAAGTTTACTATTCTTCCGGACTACACAGCACCCTCGCCTTGGCGATGACATTCCTATACTGCATGTGCCCACCATTCTCATCTCCATGCTTGACCACCCCGGGAAACACCACGCAGCAAATCTCCCTGCTCGCCAAGGTCTCCTCCTCGTCCTCCTCGCCACCAATGTCCTCCATAGTGTCAGGCTCGAAGAGCACGCGCTGGTGGGGTAGGATGCAGGGCATGTAGACGCGCAGACGGGCTTTTTGCACGGCGAGGAGGCGGGCCAGTTCAATAGAGTTTTTCACGAGAACGCGGAGGGCCGAGTCTCGCGCGTTTGTGTTGGTAGTTGAGGGAGATGAAGAGGAAGGGGAGGAGGAGAGGCTGTCAAGGAGGTGGGTGGTGCGTGAGATGACGGCTTCGGCAAAGGTGTCAGTATTATCGTGTATGTGGTGGGCTTCGCGGCGGATAAGGGCGAGAGTGGAGGAGCGCCATTGATTTAGAGGTTCGTCTGAGGCTGTTTGGTTGTTAGTCGAATGCAAATGATAGAGGAAAAAAGGGGGGAGGGAGACGGACTACAAAATGAGGAGAGCAGCTGCTCCATCTGCTGGAAGCGCCTCTTTTCTTCCTCGGATAGGCCGACGTAGTATGCGTTGAAGACCATTTCGACGAGGATTCTTGATACAATGGATTGTAGGAGGTGGAGTTTGGAGGTGTGTATGAGTTCTTCGTACATGGGCACGAGCTCGCTCAGCTCTGCCAATGTAGCCTCGTCGACTTTTGATAGATCTGGAAGTCCCCAATATCCAACGTCAGTCTTCTTCTTCTTTTTCTTCTCTCTTCTGGTATCTCCATTGATAACATCTCCCCGAGTGTAAACCTTACCTAACTTCGCCTTTCGGAAATGCGTTATAACCCAGTTCTGCAGCCCATTCCCCAACTTGGTCATCCCATCCCCAAACACCTCATCGCTCGTCTGATCATCTGTCCGCGTACTCGTGCTCACGAAATCTTTCAACCCACGCACCTGCGTCCGCAACCTCCGAATCTCATCATCGCGCTCGCGCAACTCCCGCCTCAGCACCTCGACGCCCTGACGCAGCTCCTCGCGCTCTGCTTCTCGCACGTCGACCTCGGCGCGGAGCAGCCGCAGCTCGGTATCTGTGCGGAGGTATTGCTGGTTCAGCGCGCTGTGCTTGCCCTGCCAGAACGTGGCCGTCTCGCTTTCGTTCTGGCTGAGCTTGTCGAGCTCTTGTTGGAACTCGCGCTCCATGATGGTCATTTCCTTCTCGAGGTAGGCGATGCGCTCGTCTTTTTCGCGCAGGAGGTGTGTTGTGGCTGTTGCTGACGGGTCTTGCTGCTGCTGCTTTGTGTGACGATGTTTCGAGTGGTGATGGTCTTTGCTGCTGCTGTTGCGGGGACTGGATCCTGAGCCTGTGTTGCTGCTGGCGGTGCCGGTCATGATGGTGTCTCTGTCCTTGTCTTTGTGTTTTTGGTCTGCGAGTGGTACGCCGCCTGCTGCACTGCCGTCGAGGGGCTCGTCTGCGCTGGCTGCGTTCATGTTGACTATGGCTGCTCGAGGAGGCATCGTCGGCATGTTGCTGGTGCTTGCGCTGCCGCTGGCACTACCGCCTCCGAGTCCCATGCTGCCTCCTCCTGCTCCTCCGCCTGATGATGGTGGGTTGCTGCCATGGCGGCTGGTGTGAGGCGTTCCAGTGCGCAAGACGTGGCCGCTGCTGGCGCCACCGCGGCGCTTCTCGGATGGGTTCATTGGACAAAGAACAGCTGTATTCTCTCCGCGCGTGTGGTCGTCAGGTTGTGGTCGTTATGGTGATGCCGAAGTCGGGAGCCAGACGAAGCTGGGTTGGCATTGTTGCTGGCGTCAATGCGATGGATGCCTTCAGTCGAGGCGAAGAAAGGCGAAGAAGAAAAGAAAGAATTTCGTCTTCCCCTCCCCAGTGCCGCTCGAGGGGGCGAATTGCCGTCTCGTCTCGTGTCGTGTCGTCTCGTGTCGTCGGTGCCTGGAGATGGAAGGTTGGCACAATCAATATCCACCTTGGGATAGGCTGGACGTTGAATGGAGGGGTTCTGTTAATTGTGAGCCGCTATAACACAATAGGCCGCCATAATTATAGCAGCAGGCGGGGGAGCTCCCGACTTGCTAGGTGGACTTACTATTAGGTGGGTAGCTATTATTAGTTATGTCTCTATCATGAGGTGCATTTAAATCTATATCAATGAATTTGGTAGTTTGAAGCTCAAAAAAATGATTAAAATCCAGGGAAATACTTCGAATATACAGACTGCTAGATTGAAACCGTCATAGATGACAAATGAGAGTCAACGCCTGATTTCAAGCAGCCAAGCCAGGACCGGGAATATACTATCCATCTGGACTAATAAGTTAATTTGCAGTTGTGATAGAAGATATGATGAGGCAAAGGTACGTGATTTATGCGCTTCATGCCTTTGGGAGGAACAAGGCTGGAGCGTGATATGACTAACAGGCCTCATATCTGAGAGCTCTGTAAGGGACCATGCTCTCTGCAATGGAAGGAGTACGTAATAGCATGTAGTCTACCAAGGTAACCATATTTCGAAATCCAAGTCCAAGATATCGAAACATTTCCTACAAGGTAGGTAGTGTTGCTCTTGAAGCATCACCTAGCTCGAAATGCCACCTGCTAGGCATACAGTTCAAAATTTAACCTCGGCCTCGACTTCGTAAGCTGCATCATCCGTCCCCTCAATACTCTTGGCACCCATTCTACATAGTGCCACGCGGGTAATGGGCATATCTTCGGCCCACAGGTAATCCTCGTATCGACTGACTAAGTCCCTTGCATCAATTGTGAGCCTTTCTCGCCGCCTCCCCCGCACCCCGTTCTTGACATAGATGGTGTTGACAATCGTGGCATGGAGGAGGAGTGGTCGGTTTTCGTCAATCATCAGCCCAGAGTCCTGGAACGGCTTCCTTAGCTGGTTGCAAAAGTTATAAATAACCCCTTCTGTATCAGATGGCGGTGCATAAAGAACTGCTGCCTTTGCTGCCGGCTGCATCGAATGCAACCCTCGTATAGTGATCGATAAGCTGTTGGTCTGGGTCGTCGCAGTAGTACCACCCGGCTTGCCACCACCCCCTCCCTCATCCATGGGCAACTTCATGGCGGCGGTAGCGGCGGTAGTGGCTGCCAACGATCTTACCTCGGTCAGGATATCCCTGGGTCTTAGGCCCTTGAGCAACTCGACGGCCTTATCTACACCCTCCTTTTCCAGGGCCATCACTCCGAGTGTGAGATGCAGTGTTCCCAAAGGCCGGACTGCCCCTTCTGGCACGCCAAAGCTCAGGGGGCTGGTAACATCGGCACGGAACGACGCAAGGGACTTTGCAAACTGCGCCCCGGCAAGGGGTATGCATAAGAAATGAGTCGGGGACGGTGGTTTGGGTGGCATCTTTGGTAGCCAAAGAAACATCCACGTGAGCGGCTGCAGCAGAGGAGCGTCGTGGCGTACGGTGATATCTGCAACAAGCAACAGTAAGATGGCTGTTGGGTGAACGGTCGATGTATGTCGAATATTATGGGGATATCGGAAAACACGAGGTTCTGACGAGGGATGAATGAGACATGGAATGCATGTAAGACCTGTGATGCATCATCTGCCGGGTAATATGCGTGACTTGCATTCATCACGTAGCCGTGCCTATCAGCCCATTGCGTGATGCCGGGGGAAAGGTGGCCATGCCATCCACTTGGATAAGGTTATGTATGTATGCATTCGGTATGCGTGAGGGGTATGTGCTTCGTACTGATGCACAAAACCCTCGACGAGTGCTTAGCCGGTGATAAAAATAAGACAGAATCCTGATGTGTGACTGTGCAACAATTTGTTCTGGGGGAGTTCCCCATGCCCAAACCCACTGGTCAAATGCATGTTTCTGCCATGCCAAGAGGTCGATTTATAGCGAGAAAACACCGGAGAATCAAATACGGGCGAGTTAAGTTGTAGCAGAAGAGGCGACCGAAACGTAAAAGACGTTGCCCACGTACCTGGAGGATGGAAGAAGAGAGTTGAGATGAGTTTACGACATGATAGGCACCGCAGTTGAAGTACGTACGAAATACATACTTCGTACTCCGTACTCCGTACCTACCCCGTACATTGTCCGGAGACAAACGGCGCCACGTGCATCATTGTCCGTGGTGTGGCTCCCACTAGCACAAGCCACAGGTCGATGCCTCCCCGCCATAGTCCATATGACGCCAAGATTGAACAGTGGCGCGCGCTTGGTGCGGACGGATAAAGCCAAATGAACGTCAGTACGGAGTACTCCTGAGGTCTCTATGGGATGGTCTAACTTTCAAGATGAATGAAATAAATTCTTGAGGCTGTTGGTATCTCTCTCTCTCTCTCTCTCTCTCTACACTGCTCTCACTTCCCCTGTATGTAACGCGTCGCAGTGAATAAACCAACTTTTCAGCTTCCCAAGGCCATGCATAGGGCGCAACACAATCGCGCAATGAGAAGACCATAGTTGGGCCTCCTAATTCTCAAAATTAGGCCGTGAATGCACGGCTACTATGATCCAATCTGTGTAGTTGGCATTTCCTGTTGCCATCATCATCTCCCTCGTCATTCATTATGAATTCGTAAGTATAGGCATGAAAGGTCGAGAACGAGAACGAGAGGGCGACCCGAGATTCCCTGTCTCGCTCCTGGTGCGGATACAAGAAGGCGGCAGCAAGCGTTTCTCGTACTGCCATGCTTATCAACGCCTTGTCCTCATCTGTGTGTGACGTAAGGCGAGGCAAGCAGTTCTCGAGGGGAACGCCTATCATCTGCCGACAGCGACTCTTTAAGCATCATCCTTGTCAACCTTATAGTAATCTCTGAGCACGTGCTCAACATCTTCGTAATCAGACTTGACAGCTTTTAGGGCCTCTTTGATGCGTTGTAGGCACAGTTCTGTGTCCGGCTCGGCAGAACCATCCACATTCTCCTGCTTCCCGAAGCGTTGGATTTTTTCGCAGCCGTCCCGAACTCTTACCAGGCCCAGAGTTGCAGAAGAGCCTTTTAGGAAGTGTCCGAGTTGAGATAGCTCCTCGAGGTCCTCGTTGTCCCTGTAGAGATTGACAAGAATCGCAGCAGTCAGCCAGTGCGCAATGCAATGCAGGAGCCCCGGGCCCAGACGGTGGCAATATGTATGAGTGAAGGGCGAGCAATGCGCCTTCGTAGCAGTGAGGCGAGAGAAGAATGTGCATGCTGTGCAGTTGGGAATTGCCGTTTGGAGAATTGGCTGGGAGACTTACAGAGCCGAATCCATGGAGCGGAAGGTCTCCTCTGCCTGCTCAAAGAAGCCAAAGACAATGGACGAGCTAAATTCGTTGTCCCCCGGCTCGTCCATTTCGAGGATCTGATTGAAGGTATTCATGTCCACACCCTCCCCGAGGCTCAGCTCGAGGCCGTCGTCGCCAGCAGTCTGAGGTCACGTGTGTCAGTTCCAAGTCGATATCAGCGAGCGCAGGCACACGAACTCTGTCTTCGGGCTGCGCCATTGTCGATTGTGTGTAAGGTTCGAGTCTCCCGCAATCACGCGAAGACAATGGAGGGGTTGAGGTTGTGGTAACTAGGTAGGTGGGGGCGAATGAAGTCCGGAGCGACGGAATTTGAAGGCGAGAGAGAAAGTGGCCCACCCGTGTTGAGGGGAACGAGGGGATATTAGGAGCTGGAGACGAGACGAGACGAGAGGATAAGATAGGATAAGATAGGATGCCGGATGTAATATATGGGCGAGCGGGAATGAAACTAGAAGCACAGAACGGCCAGTCAGTCGCAGGTTTGGAAATAAAGCCGGAGACTGAGGCATGGGCTCGTACCTGGAGATGCGCGAATGGAATTACGTGCCTTTCAGGTGAGAGGGGAGGGATGAGGGGTCCTGTCGAGAGGCTGAGGGGTCCAGGCGGCTGACGATGGACAGCGAGCGAGTGACCGCGGTGGAATGGGCCCAGGATCTGGGGATTGCGGAGCAGCCAGGCTACTTGGCTGGCGATGTTGCAGTGACAACAAGAATTAACGCCACTTTAATATCTGCAGAGAGGAGAAGGGACAGGGAAAGGAGGCAGAAGATGGCAAAGGTGAAGTAGATGTTGGTAGGAGAACGAGAACTGTAGGAGGGGGCAAGACAACAGAGCTCTTCTCTCTCGCTCTCAGGCTGTCTCGGTAGTTGACTGTTCTGACTGCTAGTAGTACCTAGGTACTAGGTAGTAAGTACGGAGTAATCAAACACCAGTCAGCGGATAAGCTCATGTTGTCGTGGTGAGAAAGAACTGGAGTATCAAGTACTACTACGAGTACTACTACGATTACCTGTAACCACTAGTAATAGTCTAGTCGTGCTCTGTAGCATTAGTGGGCGGCTTCAATCATCCGTACGAAGTACGTATGTACATACTATTACTCCTAATACTCCGCACAGCACAATGGAGACCAGTAGACAACATGCAATCGATCCATGCAGGCATAATCTAATGCTAGTACTTCGTAGTATGTAGTAGTTCCATGTGCCAAACGGTGCGATAGGAATGCAAGGACGCATGTATGTGGCCTATTTGCGCAACCTGGGAGGTTTGGGATAATTTTTTTTTCCTGTGCTCGCTCGTTCGCTCGGAGAAACAGGAAGAAGAACAAGCATGGGTGATGATGCACAAAGAAATGCTGGTAGGTTGTCACTGGGGGGCCTGGCCTCCCTGGCCCTGATCCTAGCCCTGGTCCTGGGAACGGAACCCGCAGGTGGACGTCAGCGGGGTGAGGGGCTTCTATGTATGTATCTGAAATGCTCTGTGGTTGTTTCTTTGTCACAGCGGGCCGCTTGGTGGGGTTTCTTTACCTGATGAAGCCTGGAGTGCGTTTGTTGGTGGTGCTGATGCATGACGGTGGCGGCTTGTTTTTCAATGGGGGCGCGTACATACGCCTACTCGTACAGGTACCATTCCGTAGGTACTCTGTACCCATAGGAAGGCAGCCAGGGAGCTTCGTGGACAGACGCTGTATGTATGTACGAATAGTACTTCGTAGTAGTAGTATCTATAAATGAATGGATGGATGGCCCCTAGAACTCGGTATGCAGGGAATCTTTGGTATGGATGGGCGTGCATCGCCTCGGATTGGATCGGATGGTTCATATGATAAATGAAGAGGGAGGGAAATTGAACAATTCGAGGCAATAATGTCGCTGTGTAGGTTGTGGCGTTGTTTGTCCTCCTCAACAATCAAAAGATTCAACTTGGCATTAAATGACGTGACGTCTTCATGCCGTGTTTCCCAGAGAGAAATGGTACCAAAAAAGAGGGGGATGTATTTTTTCTCTCGAATCTAACTGAGAGGCCGAATCAACAACACTCCACACAACCATCTCGACTCACACATGCATCCAAGCAAGTAGGCAGGCATACACACAGAATCCCGTGCCAAGGACACTTGAGATAGCAAACGTGGACATTGAACTCTTCACCAGGAGTCCCCTTCTTTTTTGGGTACATACTATCCACATAGGTTCGTCTCTTGCTAGCGAGGACATGGCTAGCCATGAACATATATGTATATAATACCTACTACCTGCCCACGCACACTTGCAGAGCGACAGGGGAGTCGGATCAGATGGGAAAGGAACAAAGCACTTGGATGGTGGGTGACAGGAGGGAGGGGTCGAATATCACAAGCGAGGCTGGGAAATTGAGGAGTTTGGCAAAAATTAATGGAGGTGAGTGGAGGAAAACCCCGAATCCGATGTGATGGGACCATACCAGACAGTCAAATACGAGTGAAACAGCAGCGGCTTTGGGCTTCGAGGAATGAAGCCTAACATGGGAGGCGATACATCAACAAGCGCCATGTGTGAGGCACCATGTCTGAGGCACCATGGAGCGCTACCGTAGACAACCGTTGCTGATCAGGTTGGTGCTCCCGAGCTGGTGGCTCCCATTATGTTTTTTGGCTGCAGGGGCCTGGTTACATCATCTGCAATCCTTAGTGACAATTCTAGATTCTCATCCTCCACACGCGCTGACGCCGCGTTAAGCCTCTCACTGTTTGTCTTTTGCTCCTCGGAAGTAATAGTACATGCATACGAAGTACTACCAGCAGTATTAGTACATATGTACATGGTATCTCCACTCAAACGGCACACCTCCACCAAGCGGTTCACCACCTTGTATTACCTTCTGCTTTTGCTAGTTGAGTGATGGTAGGTAGTCTACATAGCCATGTTTTCGTCATCTTTACAAATCACGATATTTTCGTTCCCAATCACAGAAAAACGTTTCAGACAGACTGCAAGCTTCAACGAATCGGGACTGGGCCACGGGCCAGCCACGGACCAGCCACCGGGCCGGACTATTCCTCGCCCGCCCCGGGTATACTACTAGCAATATGTACTAGTACTAGGTAGTAGTATTTACGTTTAGACGTTTAGACGTCGGAGTACTCCGTACTAAGGTGATATCTGTCAGGGCTCGTGCCGCTGATCGACTAATATTAAACGTTTACTTCAACTCCAAACCTAGCACTTGTCCACCCGTGCAAAGCCCGAAATCATATGCATGCAATCAACAGAAAACAGCAAGCCTGTCGAACCTTGACACCCGGGACGAGGCGGGTATGTAGGCGCCAATCTCGGCGCGAACCCACTGGCGCGCCCAGACGCACGGCGCCTGACCGAGCCTCAGCCTCTGTTCTCTCGATCCTCAGCTTACTTCCCCCGTGTGCAGGCAGCTATATTGCCCGAGCAGTCAGTGCCCGCTTCTTCATCACCACAGAAATGTCTTGGAAGCAACTCGGAGAGAAAGCCCTGCGACGCTCCGATGCGCTCTGACGCAAGCAGCCGACTTGGCATGTCATTCACCCGCCCGCCCCTCGCGGTCTAGACTCTGCGAGCTGACTTGCAAAACCAGCCTTTGGTGCAGTTCCCTGCTTCGAGATCTCAACCAGGCGATGATCGGCAGACCCAACAAAACCCCTCCCTCGTCCATCGCACTGAGTGGCAGAAACAAGTCACTTGGAATCAAGAGTACGGAGTTCGAAGTACTTGCAGCACCAATAGGCGTCGTGTCCAGCTGGCTCATGGTGATCATGACCTGCCAAGAACCTAATCGAGAAGGCCAATTAGCCGGGCAATATAGTACAGACCAGTCTCTGACTCTCAGCCGAAACCCACCCCAAGCTAGGAATGACGATGAGAGATAAAAAAAAAACAAAAATCTTTCGGCAGCAGATCACACAAGGCCAGCACATCATCCAGGATCGTAGTGGCATCGAATCCCCACACCATCCCTGGCATCCGGCCGTCGCGGTGCCTACTGTCCAGATCCAACACTTCCGAATCACGGATGGCCCATGCCTAGCTGTCTATGTAGGTAGTACTTCTCCTGAAAGACTAGTGTTGATCTACGACACAGAGCCTTCACCCAAAGACGGCAGATATCTCATCACATCAATGCCCAATAATAGGCACGACACCCTGACCATGCATGTTGGACGGGCGCTTGCAGGATGCCCTGCACGTCCCATCAACCGTTACTATTGAAGTACAGGTACGGAGTCTACATATTATTACCCCCTGGCGTCTGTTACATCTCGATGATATGTAAGAACATGTATTATTGAGCATCACATGCAGGCGACATTCATTCTCCTGTTCTTATGACTTCTCCGCTTGCGATCCATAAGCTCGCCAGGATCATTTATTGCCGTCTTCGGTGCCGAAACTGATCCAAGATGGTATCTATGTATGTATGCTTGCTCAGCTGAAGTTTCATCGACGGTGATATGCATGTCTGAGTGCCGGTTTCCATACCCACCGACTTCGTGGATTGCTGCCTATTGTATATACTTCAACTACAAAGTACATAGTATCAAGTATCAAGGCAGATCCTCGAATCCATCTCTAGAACATTCCTCGTTTCCCAAGTTTCTCTTTCGTTCCTGAAATTGCATTATTTATTAATTAATTGATTAATATGAAGTTTTATAATTAATTATTGTATTGCTTCGTGTTTATCGCTATCTATTTCTTGTCCCTTTTAACCATATTGTAGGTTCCTTGAACTCTTGCATGGCCCTGATGTTGACCCATCTCCATCTCCAACTTCTTTGGCTTGCTGCACATTACTAAGATTCCTCTCTGTGGCCTCAGTTTCCCCATGTTTCTCTGATCCCCTTATGTTGCCCCTATTTCCTTAAATAACTTCGATATCACTATTTCTTTCAATTTCCGTACACTATTAAGCGCATTCTGGAGGGTGAAAGAAGCTAGTTTTTTAAAGTATTTGGGCTTCAAATCCTCTGGCACACCATCCATATCCTCCCGATTCCCTTCCAAGCAGCACCCTGCGGATGCAATCTTTAGATATGTCTGCTTGTCTTCTTCCGTCTCACCAATGCAAACCAGAGTGCCGCCGTCCTTGAGCAAGATGGCGTTGAGGATGAGACGGCATATTCGACCATTGCCGTCCAGAAAAGGGTGAATGCTGACAAAGGTGTGGCAGTATTTGGCTGCGAGTGCAACTGGGTCAGGTTTGCAGCACTGAGCTGTCTTGTTGATGTCCTCCTTGAAAGATTGTATCATCTTTTGCATCGCGCCGGGGACCATGTCATGGCCCATGTATTGGTGAAGGCCAGTGCTGACAGGCCATTGCCGATAGACGCCACTGTACTGAGTCCAAGGCATGTCTTGCTCGGTGTTGACTTTGTGTGTCAATATACGGTGTGTTTCCAAGATAAGGTCCTCAGATAAATCTTTGCCATTAAGACACTCTAGGATGATGTACCGCGCGGCCTTTGCGTGCTGGACGATCTCTCGATAGCTTTGGAGAACGTCGTTGATGCCGTTACACTGCAGAGCCTTGTAATTGGCATCGTGTTTGGTGATAGTGTCGGGGACGTCTTCCCCTCGAAAGACAGCTTGACAAAGCTTGAGGGTGATGTCTAAGCCTGCACCAGCACTCTCGATCATGTTGGAGCTAAAGATCATCCGCGATAGGATATTGATAAAGTGATCATCCAAGACCTCCTCTTGGGCTGGGGAAAGTCGAGTCTCTAGGGTGTTGGCGACCTGGCCAACATAGCTCTGAAATTCTATGTGGAGGTCATCGGGATCGATGTCGCCGAGGATATTGTGGTCATAGGCGTTATCCATAACGATTTGAAAGGACATATTTGAATGGCGGGCCATCAGCCGAATATATTGGCCTAGATTAATGACGGGCTCCATGATGCTTTCGTCCATTGTCATCTGACGGTGATGTTCGTGTTTGGGGATAGAGTGAAGAAATCCTGAGAGTGAGGGTGACGACGACTTTTATATGGTTGAGCGCACCTTAAACCTTCATTTTCCATTCATTCGATTTAAGTTTGATCCATCTATTGTTAACCTTGAAAACTCCCCATGTGAGTCACATTGAATGGGTGAAATCGATCAATAAGCTATAGTATTATGCATGGTGAGTTTATTTACCTTGCGCCACCTGCCATTCATGAAGCCTATTTAAACATCGCGCCGCGCTCTCCGAAACATCTCGGGCATCCTCATCTTCTGCCTTCAGATCTGCTAATGTTTCCAACTGAGGCCTCAAGCTTTCCCACAGAGAACCCACGGGCACATGATGCTCCACAAACTCTAAAAGATGCAGCAACCACATCGCATCATCGGCATTGTCTGTCATGATCTGTCGTATAGGCTCAATCGTCACTTCGGGGAAGCGGGCAAGCTGCTTCACGCAGCCTGGGAATGGCGGCCAGTTCATATCCGCTAACCATCCGAGCAGGTCTACCGCGTAGGGCTTCATTTGCTCGGCGGAGAGCACGCGTTCCGTTAAGCTGCGCTCTGCCATGATGTCGGCTTTGTGCTTTGGTGCCCATGCCAGGTCTGGGTTGTCCATGAAATAAAGCACATCCTTGGCTAGAGCGGATAGTGATGATAATGAGATTTCTGGAGGAGCCAGGGCAGGATCCATGGCGGCGAGGGTTTGTAAAACTGGTCGGTAATGCGGTAAAGTTGCCAGTGGAAATTCGCCGATTATATGCCCTAGCCCGAAGCATGTCGTGTAAAAGTCATCTTTGGTTTGTATAGGGTTTGAGATTGTTGATGAGATGGCGGCTATGGTGGGAGGCTCCGCAGCTCGCGAGAGGATGGCATCATGAGCATCTTCCGGAAGAACGGTGTCGTTTTCGGGAGTCTCGGCATCAAAAATTGATTTCCCCAACTGAAAGATAAGTGATGGGACCAGAGACCCGAATTTTTCGGAATCAAGGGCCTTCAAGGGCCCTGATCTAGGCTGAGCCATCTTGACGGTTCGTGTTCTAATACTACTCCGTAGTCTCACGAGGAGGCCATCCCCGATATCATATTAGATCCCCGATAATGTAATTAGCAAGATTTATAGTGTCAAAACCGTTTAATTGCCAAGAATTTTCCTGGACATCTTATTACTACTTCTGGCATATTCCTTTATTTTGGTGCAACACAAGATTTTACTTCAAACGGACCAAAAACACCAGATAACTCATCATGATTCGAGGCACCGGCTCGCGAGAGAAATCGAAACTGCGGGGCCAAACACATGGTTTCATCCCAATACTTGAAGGACCCTTGAATTGGGACGAATGGCGTGGTGCTCTTCGGCCTCACATTGATATCTCTATATGGCGGTACATGGTCTCTGATAAGCCTTCAGAACATGTCCCTCTACCGGAACCACGGGGGCCAGCAGTCACAATGTTCAACCCCCAGGCTACTTCTGTCGCGGAATTAACAGCGGATGAGCGTGACCGTTTTGACGATGAGTATCGCATCCACGTAAAAAGGGTTGAGGAATATGTCGATCAGAAAGAGAGCATCCAGAATGCGAAGGGGATCATTCTAAAACATGTCAGCCCTGAGAAGGCAAAGTTGCTGGATTCGGAAGCCTCCCTTCGCGAGTGGATGGAGGTCCTGGAAAAGACCACGGCTCCGTCAATGCGCCAAAGGATTCTCAGTGAAAGGGACAAATACAACGTTATTCTTGCCATGTTTGAAATGGAACACGTCCCTACTTCGGACTGGGCATGTCAGTGGCACACGACAGTCAAGAGATGTCATCGATACAACCTTCCGGAGATGCACAGCGGATCGTGGCTGAGGGATGTAGCTTATCTTGTCCTCCCATACTCCAGTCAGCTGTACGAGAGCTTTAAAAAAGGAGCTGATGACCTGGATTTCTTGGCAATTGAGTGGAGAAAAGAGGCGGAGGCTGCAATCGCGTTTAAGAAGGCGCACGAGCAAGGCTGTCACAACAGCGAGGATATCAACAGCATCGACAACAATGACCAGACCCCATCTCCAACAGAACCTGACCCGTTATCAAATAATGGGCCCGAAGTAATTGTTGAGCCTGAGCTTGTGAATCCCAAGATATGGACGTTTCTGGACGTTTTCAGGGAACTACGTGCTTTGAGGCACTCGGATCGAGACGAAAACCCTTTTGTATGGGACGAATCGTCTGAGTCAAGTAGGTCCACATCACCGGTGTCAGGTCAATTTGGGTGGAGGGTGGGATACTTCAGGAGAATAGCGGCGAAGTCACCAGAGAGGATCGAGATCAAGACGCCAGCGACAAAACCGTCAAAAGCGGCCCCTGGTAAATGCCCAGCCTGCGGTATCGGAGGGCATGAGCTACGGGACTGCTGGTATGTGTTTGACGACGGACGACCAAAATGGGTGGTGCTCAATGCGTCTCGTTTAGCAAGGGCCAAGAAGGCTCTGGAATCGGATCCTGAGCTGAGGAGCAGAGTGCAAGAAATGATGCGCAGATGAAGCACATGGGATTTTATGACGGCTGTGGTTTTTGGGATGCACAGGGAACCATACTATACATAGACTTACTCACCAAGGCCAACGATAGCCCATTTGGTGTTGATGTTGAAGCGGGAGGAGAACTCGAAGATGATTGTGTACAGTAGGGAGTAGAGATGTAGAAGCTAATCCTTTCAGTTGATGTACAGACGCCATCGATTCATCTCAGGCCCTCGGCATTGGTGTATTATATCTGACGGAAGATGTTATGGTTCAAACCCGTGGAAGGTTGGGTGTCTTGAACCTGGTCTCAAATAATAAAGCGTCGTCAGGACCCCTGTAACTCGGTTAAATCTTCAGACCCGTTAGTTGCAAGATGCCCTCAAAAATATACGGATGAACATGCCAGGGGGCGACCAGGGAGCTTCAATCATTCTATCATTGTCAAAACTGCAGCTACAACACCAGATAAGCCGGATGTCCTCACAAGCTACAATGGAAGAGGATGAGTTGTGTGTCGAAATGTCCATCCTGAACGGGCCCTCTGATTTGGACGAGTGGCATCACGCGCTTTCCCACATGTCACACACTCTTGCGCAACATATAAGCTCTGATGAGCCCTCACACACGCTTAGACCTTGCCCAGAACTTCCACCAGTCACGCGACCTGCGAATTGGATTTGACGGAAGATGAATTTCGTGCATGGGAAACTCACAATACAGTCTATGAGGCTCTGAGCGAAAAGTATGGATAAACAGCAGGCTAGGGTTCAGAAAACGCGTCAAATCATCCTCAACACAGTGAGTCCAAGTATAACTACGCAACTACGCCATCTGGGTGGTGATGAAACGACATTGCTTCGCAAATGGATGGTGAAATTGGAAAGAGACATGGCGCCGACTCCTCGGATGGGACTCCAGATTAAAATGGAGAAATATCAAGCTATTCTGAAGCGTTTTGACACAGCAGAGAACTATATTGATTGTTCCTCTGAATGGTGCATAGCTGTGGAAAGAGGATCCGATTACAACCTTCCGGAAACGTATTGCAGTATATGGCTGTGGGATATAGCCAGGCTCGTCCGGCCATTGTCCCTAGAAGCGATCTTAAATCGGAGCCATTAACATTCATACAAGTGTGCCGGATGATACAAGATTTGAAACCAGTGGATCGCATGAAAGGGAAGAAGAGGCTGCTTTGACGCGCCGTGGCCCTTCCAAGAGGGCTTCTCGTGGTTGTCCGGCTTGTGGTATCAAAGGCCATAAACTAGGTGACTGCTGGCATGTGTCTAGCAAGAACGCAACGAAAGGAAGAGTACACTACCGGTCTCGTCGGCACAAGGTTAGGAAGACTATGAAGTCAAATGCTGATGTACGATGAGGGCCCCATGCTGCATGGCTACAGCGCTATTGCCAAGATGTTGAATGCACATACAGGCACACAACATGACGGCAACACGTATTGGGCATTGATTGGGAATTACACAGTAGATGACTAGGTACGTTGGAGCGTGGGTTGGGTAGTGGTACATGACATTTGTTGATGCCCAACATGCGATACTTTTTTACTTCTGGGCTCTCTCCGAGCCGATAGAGAAGTGGTCAAGGTCTTTATCCATGCTACCAAGATGAGGCTGCGATGCCTTTTCAAGCAAGTGATCTTTACTAATAGGAAGTCTTCTTTGAAGATTGGCGTCCGGGAAATGTTTCTTTATAAACGACAGGTAATAGGTGCTCATATACCTACCAGCATGGGAACGAATCCCATCCCCATCCCCAATCGGTCTCCAATCGACGCAATAATATTCGTAATACATCCTGCAGTGTAACATGTATGCATATTGCATATCCACACGGAGCCTGACTGGAACTTCTCCAAGGCTCTAATGAGTCGATTAGAACTCAGCCTCATCTGCGGCCTCTTTTGAAGACCAGCATGGCACTTGCTTCCGCATAGCTTCATGCTTTTCATGAATTCATCATTATATTGGCCACCTCATTTGAGAATAAAAGCAATCAAGGTATGAGATCGATTGCACTTGGTTGGTAACACTGATGGCCTCCATGAAACTGACCCAATATTTGCGCAGTCAGACTCCTCTCGAGACCCCATTCGAGACCCGTCCGCTTAGCTGCCATGTCAAACTCACGAAAGACCTATTTCCTCTGCCCTACCTGGGACTATCATCCTGACGGCCCTATCCAGCTCGGCAACATCATCCTCTCCCCAAGCTGCCCAGCCGAAGCACTGAACTCTCCCAGCGGGCCGCGTCCCTCTGAGGACGCTCTCTTTCCAACTACCACCAAGACCGGCGTGACTTGGTCGACTGATAAACTGCGCTCGGGGCGGTATGGCCTTTGGACTCAGTTCCTATCCTCTCTCACGGGCGTCGATATTAATCTCGGATACGAGCATTCGTTCGAGGCTGGACAGGCCTTCGCGTTCAAGACAATCGACACGATCGAGTTTCTCCCCACCCCCGACTTTCTGCAGCGCAGTATCGCGTCCTCTCCGATGGCGATAGATTTCCTGCGCCGAAGTCGCTTTCGAAAGTACGTGTACATGATAACGGCGCTCAAGATTGCACGGGGCACAACCGTGAAGACGTCGTTCCATACATCACGGGCACCTGAGCTGAAGGTTGGCATCGACGGAGCCCTCATCGGTGCGCCGGTTTCCTTGGGGCCAGAGTTCCGAGGGCAGTGGGGGGACGGCGAGAGTAACTCGTTTGACGGATCGTCAGACTTTGTCTTTGCCTTCCGTCTCCGCAAGGTGATTGTCCATCGTTCCGGGAAGATCACGCACTCGGAGTACACAAAAGGTGCTATGTATGACGCGGATCGGCGCCGGAGCGATTTACAAGGCCCTCTATTCCAAGTGGACGGCTTGGCTGGGGAGGATGCGTCGGCCGAAGACTTCGGATGCGATCTTGTAGTCAACGTTATGGATGATGACGAAGAGTGCGTCTGTGTCCGACCAGAAGAAGAAGACTGAGCTGTACTGCACATTTGATCAAGTATCAGCAGGATCAGATTATGAGATGGTCTTGTCACATCGTCAAAGCTTTGTATTTATGGCAACTTTATTACAAAACTGAACAGAGACTATAGTCACAAGATGAATCGGTTTCTCCAAGTCCCTCAAAGCGTTCCGTTCAGTACGTTCATCATAATCATCTTCCTGTACTCTGGCGATTTTTCGAAG
Organism: Hypomyces perniciosus; assembly: GCA_008477525.1. Classification (NCBI taxonomy): domain Eukaryota; kingdom Fungi; phylum Ascomycota; class Sordariomycetes; order Hypocreales; family Hypocreaceae; genus Hypomyces; species Hypomyces perniciosus. The sequence continues at coordinate 4,044,438 of SPDT01000003.1, forward strand.
AATTTCGAAGCAGAGATCACATTGTAACCATGCCTTTCGTTCGACATATTCAATAGCATGTCCCTCATCTTCTCGTATTGCTTCAACTTTCTCGCATCTTCCGGAGACAGGTTCTGCCGCGCATAGAGAAGAACGAGGGCAGCAATACCAGCTGCGATGGGTGTCGCAAAAGAAGTACCAGACTTTCGACGCTTAAAAGGGTGCTGTGGTGTAGGACGTGGCCAGGCAGCTTCGACGGCTTCACCGAGTGTCAGGAAGTTGTAGTCGTGCTGCTGAGCTGTTGGATTCGTTCGACTGCTGTTGCCCATACCGTCGCCGGCGTATATGCAAAAGACATTGCTAAGTCGCGCAGGAAATGCCGGGGCGGTGCTGTGAGCTCCGCTGTTTGAAGCGGCTGTAAACATAAGAATGCCTGCCGCATGGGCCGCCAGGATTGAGGCCCGAAGCTCGTCGCAACCTGCCTCGGTTTCCTCAAAAAGGCCGAACGACATGGATATGATGTCCACTTGCCACTCTGTGACCGCATGGGTGATAGCCTATGTTTCTTTCAGTCATCCGCGCTTATCAGCATATCCGGTGTTGAAGTTGGTATACCTTGGCAATCTCGCAAGGAGATACTGGATGATGCTCAGCAATCCGAGCTATGTATATGTCGCAATCGGGGGCAACGTTGAGGAAGAGACTGGTCACATGGGTACCGTGGCCACTCGAGTCCCCAGCCTTACTATCCTTGTGGCCCCCAAGATTATTCACCCAGCTTCGAACCTCTCTTATTCTCTCGCGGCTAGCTCTGATACTTAGATGTCTGATATCGACACCCGTATCAAGAATGGCCACTTTGATACGCTCAGTCCCCTCTTTCACTACATCTCGAATTGCTTTATTGTATATTTGTTCGTGGGTTTCCAGGAAATCATCCGCATACTGACACCTGTGTGGCCGGGGTGTTAACAGAAAACCATCAGTTGACCCTTTCCCAAGAGGGGATAATAATGCGAAATAGGGATGACTTGAGGACCTACACATTTTTAGGAAATTCGAGTGGCGTGTTATCGTCAAAAAGACCGCAATCCCCTTTTGCGAAAGACTCATCCCTAGCCACTTCAGTAGAAACTCCTAGGCTAGACGAGAGTCCCAGAGGCAATTCCTCTGGTAGGCTCTCATGTTGGTTTGGGGCGCGCTGCTTCTTGGTTGCTGGCCTTCGATCTAGTTTTCTTACTGACCAAACGGGTAATTGAGAGGATGAAACAGCCTGATAGTTCTGGGTGGCACGTTTTGGTTCTCCTTTAAATGGGTTGTGTCTCCGATCAGCAACGGGAGGAGGCGACTCGGACCGATCTCTCTTGCGATTAGTTCTTGGTGTGGATTCGACGAGCCCAAGCTCAAGCTTTTTGACAACCTTCCTGTATAGCTTCTCTCTGATCTTCAAATCTGTATCTTTACCACAAGAACCATTAGACCTCAGTGACCTTGATATACTTTGATGAACCAGAAGACAGCCCCTAATCGCTTCAACATATGAGTCACTACGCTCTGTTTCGAGGTTTTCAACATAGTGTAGGAGTTCAACCCAAGTCGAGCGATTTGCTTCACCGCACTGAGGGCTGATACTTAACTGGATGCTTTGTCCGCAATCTATTTCCAGCAGGAGCTTTGCAAAAGATAACAGCGTTGGGTGACCGATTTGGAAATCATGGGAGTCCGCCGAGGCCGGGAAGCTTGAAGAAAAGGATAGATATGGGAGCCCTTGTTTAATCTCATCATAAGAAGGACTCAATAAATAGATCCTTTTCGAGCTCAAGTCGGCGTTGAAGAAGTCCATAAGGCAGTAACCGAGTTTGACAGCCAGAGCACGCTTCTCTTTAGGGCTGAACCGAGTTGAAGACGATTCCCTGAAGAAATTGTTCGAATTCAACGGCTCGAAAGCACCCTTTTCGATCAACTGATCTAGTGATTTCCTGGAAGATGATCCCCAATATTCTGCCTCCGAGGCAAGTCCAGTCCAGGCTCCGAACAGCCCATGATCCTCGATGAGCAGGGCGAGGCCTTTGCCCTGGCCAGAGTTTCGTTGTAGGTCTTCGCAAATGTTGGAGATTTCAGTAATAGAGTCGTTGCTTCTATGAAACACGTTAGATGTCGGTATTTATAATTAAGTTTGTGACTTCTTCACACGGGGGCTGCCAAAGAAACATACATGTTGACGCGTCCACAATGAGCCTCTTGCCAATTATTTGAACCAGGGCATAAATCTGGGCATGAAGAGAGTGCGAGATGCAGACTTGGTAATGACATGAGCTCATCAGGGTTCTCTGAAAGCTTCAACATGACCTCGTGTTGCTTGCCGCATCCAAAGTGCTTAAACAGAACTTCGAAAGCAGACGTCACTCGATCTCGCATCCTTGTGTTCTCCCATACCCGAGACTTTTGCTTCCGCACTGACAGAGAGCGTGCTGGATCTTGTGGTGGTGTGAGAAGTTGGCTCAGGAAGTCATTGGATTCCTTGGCTGTTTCCAAAGCCTTCCTCAGTTCGTTGTCTTCTTCAGGTAGCCTGAAAAGAGTTTGATGGGGCCCTGCTACTAAGTCGAGTTTATCCGACGAAGACTCCAGGTATTGTATCAATCCTTTTAACCGTGTATATGGCATAGATTTACCCAGGCAAGATGGCCCCACGAATCGGTCATGAACGAGGTGGTCCAACACGGAGCATAGGTTGCTCAAATTGTCCAGGCATCCTTGAAACTCGGATGCAGTGAGGTCACGAGCAGTCCCCTCGACCAGAAAAACGCAACGAAGCTCGGTCTCAAAAAGCTGAGCAGTGAAGTGTATGCTGCGGTGATCGGGCTGAGGCTTATGCTTCGCTTGTCTCCCCTCCAGGAGACCCTTCAGCTCCTGGAGGATGCGCCATTCATCACAGTCAATGAGATAGGGCATCTGTGAAGGTCTACTGGTCGTTAATAGTCATAACAAAGTACCATCAGCGGCGAGATTTCAGGATGGTCGTCAGCGTGACATTGATATGGAGGAAGATGAGGGGATTCAGTGCCCAGCTCATGCAGGCAGACACCCCGCAGTCGTGGGATGATTCTGCTCCAATCAATGTAATTTGCCAAGCTGATACCGAGTCCTTGAACAGGACTCCGAGAAAGACGAGGGGTTTTTCCTCCTGCATTAACAATTCCTGCTGTTGAGCTTTGGCAAACCGGCTCCAGGGAGACCTCAAATTCAGATATGGCGTCCTCGGCTAGTGATGATAGTGATCTTCTTTACAACTTGGCCTGCGAGTGCGAAAAGCTTTTTGATACTGCATTATTACAGCTACCGAAAGAATGGGCGGCGGCAATCGACCTGTTCACAGAATACCAGCAACGCTTTGCAGCATGGGCTGCTCAGCTCGGGGTGTTTGCGCGAAAAAGTCAGTGTCTTGATACGAGACTCCGAAATCTGCCCGATCTTCAGGATTTGGTTGCTCGGCTCCTAGATATCATCCGACAAAGTTTGAACCAGTGTAAGCGCGAAATGCGAAAATATATTCCTCTAGGTACTTTTCTAAGCACTCTGCAGTTATTGAATCTGAAGAGACTAGCCATGTCGATGATGAGAAGGAGATGGCATCGGGAATTGGCCCGCCTCAAGTTAAGACTGAGAAACGACGTAGAGAAGCTTTGGAGGCGATCGACGAAGCGCTCTCTCGGTTGAATCGTCTGGGTGTTGCGATCCGGCAGTCATCCCGCAGCAAAATCGATACCAGAACCAAGATGCTAGCAGCTGGATTGGACTCAAGGCCCTTTGAGGCCTTGTGTCACCTCGTCGTCCAAACATTATATCCAAGTGCACATAGATCCCTTAAAGACCATCTTGGCAGGTCAATGACCAGCAGGTTTGAGGATATGTTACGTTTCAAGAATCGCCAGAAGAAGCTCCAAGCTCGTCGCACAGACTCGATACCGGTTATGCCTGTCATCAGTGAAGTCGTGGAGACTAGTACGAAGGAGACTTCGCTCGAGGCTACCGAAAAGCCAAAGCAGCGGCCTCCGACAGTGACTCTCCGATCTGCCAATATTCCGAGGAACCGATATACTGCACCTATGTCAGATTTGTCTTCTATCAACACGAAACAGATCAGAGAGCGCGTAAGGCACATAGGGGAATCGCCCTCACGATTGCATAAGACTTCATCTATCCAAATCAAACAAGGGAACTATCCGGACCTACCAGTCATGAAGGACAGAAACACTACGACTTGCGAGTGGTGCGCCGAAGAACTCAGCAAAAACATATCAAGTAGTGAATGGCGGTATGTGTCCAGCGAGTGGGAGAATCGGTGTGTCTAGTATCATACGCTAACTTTGGTGGTGCAGACGACATGTCGACCGAGATCTGAAGCCTTATTTGTGTATTTCGGAAAAGTGTCCTGACGCTCATCCATCCTATACAAACTTTGACGAGTGGTTTGAGCATATGCGGAACCACAGTCGACGCTGGCATCAAGATATCTTCATGTCTTATCTTTGGATATGCGCAATTTGCGACGGAACTCAGAATTCCTACGCTGATTCAGAGGTCCTCTTATCCCACATGGAAGAGTCTCATGTGAATCAGTTTACGACAGAACAGTTTCAGGTCATTTCCCGACAAAGCAAGATTGAGAAGCCAAGATCATGGAATGAGTGTCCTCTATGCTGTTTCACAATTGAAGAAGTAAAGAATCCAGGGGGGGCGGCCTTGACCAAGAGGCTGAAGGAGCCAATCGAGGAAGAGTCTACAAAAAGCGCCCGAGTTACGCTTGAGATGCGGAATCCCAATCCCCACAGAGCAGCCGATGATGCTTCTATGATGTCTTATGAGTCAGACGATTCTTCAGACAACTCAGAGAGACCATTAATTACTGAGGACGCCAAGGCAACGTCACGACATATTGCATCACACCTACAAGTGCTCATGTTTCTGACCATACGATTGGCATCTCTGCAAGAGAAGGGAGAGGCTTCAGGAGACGATATCAACAGCGACTCTGTTGACATTGATGAAAGCGTTAATTCATCTCGTGATGAAGATCTAGGGAAACTTTCCGACCTCGCCGTCTCCGATGAAGACATCGAAATGACAGGCACAGATAATCTCCTGGCTGACCCTGACGCTACCGCTCATGGTGGCACTGAATTTCAGTCCGATGGCAACTTCCCCATTCCAGACACCAATGAGGATTGGGTTGGTATTACCCGGCACTGTTATGTACCCACCGCGGAAGACGACAGATTCCTCCAGACTTTGATAAGTTCAGGAGCTTACCAGTCACATTTGGATCCTGTAGCAAGCGGCCCACCAGCGGGGTCATCTTCCTCCACATCCCCACAGCCCAACGACTCATCCCTTCAGTCATCTATCCCCCAGCTGCCAACGCTTTCTTTAGATCTTTGGGATAAAGCTTTGAGCAAGTCCAACGACAGAACCAAGAAATGGATTCAAAGTCTAGGGCACAACTCCTCGGACCGAACAAACCCAAAAGAGCAAATTGGGGAACTCATTTGCCTTATCGAGGATAAAAGGCTTGCAGAACAGAAGGACAAGCCTCTGAAAATCCCAATTGGTAACCAGACGATTATCCTTCGCGAGTTTGTTACCGATGCTGTCAACTTTCTTACCAAGGTTGGGGACACCACCATGGCCTTCGCTCCATCACAACCTAGTGCGCCATGGGCCGTTGTGAAGGCAATTATGACAGTGAGTTTGGCTTAATGGAATTTCTTCTGTATCTTTCTCGAAGGGAAAAAGTATAGAATGAAAAGCACAACAATGAGGCGTCGCGCATCAGGAAGCTAATTATCCTCAGATTCCGGTCAATGAAGCCGAGCAGGTGGCTGCTCTCGTCGGAACAGTTCAGTGGTTTGTACGCATTATATGCAGGGGTCAGCTGTACGAGCTTCTATATAGTGAACAGACGACTGACAAAACGGCTGTGTCAAAAATGCACGACGCCTTGCTCGACTTGTATGTCGCCATAATAGAGCTGTTAGCCGAGCCTAAGGGCCTATTTGGTGGAGAGGTGGTCAGCCAAATCTTCAACGCAATCCTCCAACCTGAGGAGGCCGGTAGTCTTGTCTCGGACCTCTTCAAGAAGGAGCAAAAGTTTGACCTCCAAGTTCAAAGCTGTGAAGCCTCGCGCAGTGCCAAGTAATCTGGGCAAGTCAACAAGGGAACACAGGATTTAATAACACAACTGGGCCAACTATCATATCCACTTACCCGGATAGACAATAGAGTGGCCATGTCTCTAAAAGCGGTCAGCAATGCTGAGAGAGAGGAAATCTGGGGCACAATCAGCTCAGAAAAGTTTAGCAAGAGCCATACCGCCGTCGCGCAATCAAGAATCGAAAATACTGGAGAGTGGCTATTGAAGAATAAAGACTTTCAGGCTTGGCTCAATATACCCTCATCATCGACGCTACTGTGGCTTAAAGGAACCGGTAAGTAGCTGTCGATTGTCCTTTTTTACACGTTGTCTATCACAATTGTAACATGAACTAGTCGGCACTGGCAAGACATACCTCACCTCCAAGGTGATCGATTATGTCGGGGGGATCTTGGAAACATCAAAACATGATGAAGGGTTTGCCTACTTTTATTGCCGCCGATTTGGGCCCTCTCTGCTGCAAGACCCTCTGGTTGTCCTTAGGAGTTTTGTTCGCCAGTTGTCTAGCAAAGCTCATGATTCTAAAAACATCCAAGCCAAAATCGTTAACTGGTATGGAATGATGCGGAATACCAGCTATGAGAAGTGCGAGGAACTGATCCTGGAGTCCCTAAATCTGTATTCGAAGACGACCATTATTCTTGATGCTCTGGACGAATCTGATACCACGTCATATAATCTGGCAGAATTTCTCGCTGGCATAATGGAGAAGTCAATTAAGCCTGTCAAGGTTTTTATATCGAGTCGCCCAGACTGTCCGTATATCGAAACAATCGGGGCTAGACCGGCCATCATGGTCGATGCCAGCAACCAGCAACGCGACATTGAGAGGTTCCTTGAGGCCAACCTCTACTCAACCGCCTTCTTTAAGGGCTGCAGTGAGAGGGCCCAGGACGAGATCACAGATATCTTTACGCAGAAGGGCACACTGTAAGCTTCACTTTTTTTTTAAAAAAAATCCGTCTCGTGTTGAGTGCTAACATAGAATGCGGCTGTAGATTTCAGTGGGTTTGCCTACAGGTCCAAACTCTCAAGAGATGCACATCGGATGATGCGATTTATCACTGGGCTCATACCTTGCCTACTGGTTTGACTGAGGCATACGACCGATTGTGGGGAGATATCGAAAGTTGCGATCCCAACGACTTCGCTCTAGCTGAGCGTGCCATCAAATGGGTGATGTGCTCTATTAAGCCACTCTCAGTCAACTGCCTGCTGGAAGCCATCCGGTATGTCCCGGAAGGTACAACAGTAGTGCAAAAAGAGGAGCAAACTCAACAACATATCTTATCACTTTGCCAGGACCTCCTTACTATTGATGCGGAGAAGGGTGTGTGGATGTTCTCACATGCCTCTGTCGCTGAGTACTTCGAGTCCAGGATCTTGACTCTGGACGATTGTGATTTGTTTGTTTCCAAAGTTTTGCTCGGCCTTCTTGTGAATCCTCAGTTGAGAACAGAGCTACAACATAGTTTCGTCTCCCAGCAGGAAACCTTGAACAAGAGTGATGAGGGATGCCATTTTTTCGCATATGCCATGAACTTATGGCCTCAGCACGTCGCGCGATATGACAGATGGCTAGGCTCCAGGGAGGCACCAAAAGCAAATCCGGAGCTCTCAGAAATTCTTAAGAGCTTTCTCGGATCGCCCGAAGAGAGCAGCGCCCGATATCGCGAATGGGTCGACCTCATACCGGGGATGCTGATATATTACTGGTCTAATCCTCATCCAGAGCTTCTGACTCCCAGTGACATTGCCTTGTTTCCCATGTGTCACTTCGGGTTTTACTACACTTTGCGTGACTGGTGGGAGAGTGGCAAAGTCTGCGAGGAGACTGCCTTGAAAAAATGCTCATACTCTTATCCTTGGAATTCCCTTACGATTGCAGCCGCGCAAAACCACATGACCATTTGCAAGTGTTTGGCGGAGTTGATTGATGTCAATCACCCACTTGCCAATCGACACGCCTCGGCGCTTTGTGCCGCACTCCAGAACAACAATTACGATATTGTCAAGTTTCTTGTAAAGGAGGCAACAGCAGATGTGAATATGAGAGTTTCCCTTTATGGAAGTGCCGCTCAGGTTGCAGCAAAGCACCATCCTGAGATGTTACAGTGGTTTGTGGATCAAGACGGCCTTGTCGATGTGAACGAGTTGTTTACCGATGATAAGTCATGTGGATATGGCAGCCTCCTGGTCGCGGCGGCGGATTCCGGCAATCTCCAGTGTGTCAAAATTCTTCTCAACGCAGGGGCTGATGTGAATGCTGCCGCGAAATCTGGCAGTTACGGGAGTGCTCTTGTGGCGGCAGCAACTTCCTCCCCACTTAGCCAAAACGAAGCAGAAACTATCCGGACGCTCATCGACTACGGCGCAGACGTCAACCAACCCTTGATGGTTGGATATTACGGCAGCGCACTCGAGGCTGTGATTATAGAACTGGTAAAATATAACATTCCCATATCCAACGAAGTGCTAGAACTTTTGTTGGAAGCCGGTGCCGATGCTGCGATGGTCTTCGCTGGGGGGGAATTCGGCAGTGCCCTTACAGCCGCCGCGTACTACGGATTGAAGGATCCCCTGAAGGTTATGATCACCCGCGTCGGCAGGGAGCGTGCAGTTGAAGCCCTCCGCCATAGTCGACATCCTGCGACAAGACAATACCGTGACGCACAAATCCATGCCAGGAGGGAAACAGCAGCATATCTTATCGAAATAGGAGTTGAGACGGAAATTCTCCGCCAGGCTGGTTTGGGGGATGCGGTTGATGAAGCAACCCCTTCTCGTGACAGTGATAGGTAGTTACTCTTCTTACTCAGATCACTCTACTTTGGAGTCTATTTCAGAACTTTCCATTTAGTGCCAACGTCCTTGATCTAATGCATGGGCGTCAATCACACACCACCAAGCTCCGGCCCAGGAACGGGTTTGCCAGATACAGTACCACTCACAACACAGATATTATTACATACAATGGTAGAATTACACCAAAAACGAGATAAATACATGTTATTTCTTAGACTACCTTAGGTATTAGACAAGTCAGTCATCAATGAGTCGGGTGAGTACACAACTCCACAGCCGGCTCTGGAGGATTCCGAGACCCACCACGGAGGCCGTGTTTCGGGGCCTGCCGAGGATCGAGCGTCTCCGATCAAGGACGCGGCCCGGCCGCATGCATGCTGCCTAAATCGTGTGTGTAATGTAGTCGCCGTAGAAATGCCCCCCAAATGATAATACTATGCCCCAGACCCGTTGTCCCCTAATACCACTAACGCCAGGATCGAATGCCGCTCCATTGTCATTGTCACCACCCCCAAATGAATGCTGTGTCTGCCCCCGTCCCTAACTCCCCATCCCCTAAAATTGCGTAATCGTAAAGGAAATCCAGTATAATCATGTTCGAGATTGCGTCGATGAATCATAGTGCCATTGCTCTTCCCCTCTCATGCTTGGTCATGCACTGCTGATACCTTTGCATCAGGCTGGCTGGCCTTGCACTTGTGGCCAGCACTCGACGGCGTCCTCGAATAAGACGGTGTCTCGTTGATACTTATGCCACCAAGTGTTCTGCCATCGTCCACCATCAGATCCAGCGGTAAACCAGTCGCATCCACAGGCGGCGTATCGATGAGGGCAAGGCCGCGATTGCGCCGCACATGCTGTGACAACTCAACTAAGCGGTTGAGAACACTAAACTCCATCTTGAGCTTGATGCTATACACGAGAGGTTTCCAAGCCGTCTGGAGATCGTAGTGGTCTGAAAACTGAAGGCACAGAATGCTAATGTCGAGAACGACGATGGAGACGTTGATGAGGATGAGCTGGCTCATGAGTCCCCGTCGTCCGCAGTCCGCAAGGCCACTGTAGCTCCGTAGGATCTTGCATGTTTCTGCAACGTATATGGCCGAAATGAGGGTCTCTTGGACGAAGAACACAGTCAACTGTAGCTTCTCAAAGATGGAATACGGACCAAGATATGGGACCGAGTTGGGCGAGTTGGATAGGTAGACCAAGACCGCTATAGGTATGCTGAGCCATATAGCGTTGGCGATGATCATGACCAGAATGCCGCGCAGGAAATTTTCCCAGTGCAGCACAATGTGCAGTCGGGAATACAGCACCAGCGACTGCCCAGTAACCATGCTGATCCAACCGACCAGAGTGATGGTAGTATAAACGTATGATGACGGGGTCTCCGGCAGGGCCCTAAGAAGGTATCCCACCGCATTGAACCCGATGCCCCATGTCGCAACAAGGAAGCTCCAGCAATAGAGCCCCCGGAAGCGCCTAAACGTGGTGGCTATGCGAATGACAAGCTCGACGACATTGTACAGTGCTATGCTGAGGAAGACGTAGATGATGATGTGGATTCGGTCTTGTTGCGACTGGCCGTTGGAGGCATCGTTGTCAGCCAGGACCATCTTCAATGGTACCACGGAGGAGTCGAAGATGGCGGTGATGCTGTGGAATGCGGCCTCTTAGATTCGAGCAACATTTTCGCTGTGATCAACAGCCATTAGGCGGGAACCATCCTCGATCAGATCACTCGTGAGAAGAGGAGAGGAGATGATATACAAGTCAAGTTTTCAATACGGTGAGAGGGGAATAGGAAAAAGAAAGAGAGACAAAGACGAGATCGACGCTCGATCCTGTGCTGTGCTGTCAAAAGAGAGACCCACGGACTCTAATGACAAGGATCCGGACAGGGGGGGCTAGCTCGCACGCATGCAGCGAGGTGAGGTGAGTGAGATCGGCATCGTCATCAGCCTCCTCTGGGCCTCTGACAGGACAGGGGAGAAGGGTCGGGGAGCAAAAACGGGGGCCGTTTTGAGGCGAAGTCGGTTCAATCCGTTGGTGTGAAGCGTGAGACAATGATAAGTGGCGAGTGAGACTAACAGAATGGTCCGGGGGACCTGGTAGACGCGCTGCATGTTTGGGTGAAAACCCACCACTCGTATTTAAAGATGATGTGGTTTTTGATATCAGCTCATACGAGCACCACTACTATTAGTACGGAGTGAGCATCCTTGGGCTGCAGTACCATATTGTAGAGGTTTGATAGTATTACTACTAGTATAAGATTCCTTCGATCCCATGTTACACACCCGAACATATATATGGCTGAGGCACTACTCCGTATTATATCGAGCAAGGCGCCTCTTCCGCACGGCCAACGGCCCCATGTCTATCGTTACCAAACCCATGGCATCAACCTAAAACATTTTGCTTGGAAGCCCAATCAATGGCGCCAAGAGAATGACCCCAAAAAAAACAAAAAAAAACAAACAGAGAGTAATTAAGCTTGGCAAATCGCGGCAATGAGACATTCACCATCATCAGAACTACTACTACTACCTAACAACAGCGAGGAGTGAGGGATTCGAGACCATTGTCTCACTTGGCTGAAGAAAAACACTCTAATACCAATATGCGCTAACGTGCTAATGTGCAACTAATGAGCTGTCACACGCAAAGTTACGTAGGAAGACAGACTTAGCGCTGGCTCACCGTCCAACCGGCTGCTGTTTCAAGACGGGAGTTTTTACCGGTAGGTATTTATTTAAAGCCCATTCAGGCGGTGGAGGAAAAGCCGATTACATCCCTGTTGTCCTCATGACCAGGTATGTGACTTGGGGGGCTAAGGCGCCAGGATGATGATGCTCCGTGTGTTTTGCACGAATACTCGTACGAGTGTGCTCCGTACATAGCTCCATGATTTGACGTTTTCAACCAACCACTGGACCCCTGACGAGCTCGGCATTTGCGCGTAGTATGCAGTAATAATGGTAGTGCTACGAAGTAGATGTTACTCATATATTATACGGAGTTCTTCGGATGTACGAAGTACGGTTTTATCAGCTAAGACCGGCCCGATGAAGAGGAGGCTTGCTCCTGGCTTGCTCCTGGCTTGTTCCGTCCCTTGAAGCCGAAAGACCAACATCATCGTCTTGTGCATACAGCTCGGGCACCCGTGCTCGTATGAAGGGATATGCCCGATTGGTGGAGATGCCGCGGCATCAACGATTTGATCAAGTTCAAGATTGCTCATTAAATCCCCTTGTGGACCCTGCAGGGTGATCCCCCGGACCATTGACAAGTTTAAACCAAACCTCTGATCAGAGCAGTGGGCAATAGTAGTCCGGCTTGTATTACGGAGTACTCCGTAGGGACCCTCTCTGCCTTATCCGGTGTCCCAAGATCGGATGGGCGGTATCCGATCCTTGTGTTGTTGCTGTTGTTGGCTCCTTTATCGTAGATTTGATTTTGATAAACCTGTCTCCAGCCTCGGCGTGGGCCAAGCCGAGAGATAAAGAGGGGATTTTCAGCATTGTTGGTCCCAGATACTCGGGGATAATTGTCATCGGGTCGCCGTTAAGGAGAAGCAATATCCAGGCACCTGGATAGATAGTCCTGAGCATACTCCGCATTTATGATGATCCATGTTAATACTACGGAGTACTACCAAGCAAGGTAAGACAAAAATTGAAGTGTGCTGCAGCCAAGCGATTCATGTATTCAACGCCGTCACAAAGGCAATTAACATATCTGTATAGAATCCGACACTTCTTAGGTTGTGTACTGTGTGTTTTAAAAGATGACCTTGCTGGCCACGCTCAGCAGCCAAGCCGCGTCGCTCCAGCCACCCTCATCTGTCCTCGGAGGCGGTATTAAGTCTTCCGGATCCAATGGACCCTCGCAGTGACGCTTGAGCCATGCGCTGCGATCCGCCAGTGACCGGGAATCTCCCAATGCGTCATCATCTTCCGAGTCCTCGTCTGGGTCTTCCTCATGCTCGTCTACTGAAAAGAGTGACCATCCAATGACGTTACTCATCCAAGAGCCCTTGCCTGAGTTGCTACGTCGCAGCAGCCTCTTAACATCAGCCTCATCATTATCTGCTGTATCCTGCTCCAACTGCTCGAGCTTCTCGTCGAGGTCGACAAAGTCAGGCCCAGGGATGTACTCTTGGGTTGGGAAGTAGGAGTCGTCCTCTACCCTATCTAGTGGTGTGAGGAGTTGGCTCCGGTTCTCGACAATGCTGTGAGACCGACTATTGAATCGGCTGGGAACCTTGCTCCCGATGATGGACATGTCGTCATCGGTAACTAAGGAAAGACTGCCACGCCTGCTAGCACGTCGGCTTGTCATTTCGCGCTCACGGGCAAGTTCGCGCTCGAAGGCCTCTTCATCGGCATCTCGCGTACCCGTGAGGCTGGTCGAGCTTTGACGCGACACAAGCCATGCCTGGCCCTTGTACTCCCTCGCCTCGAAAGTCATGAATGCACCAGTCCTCAATAGCCAGTCGCCGTCGGCTTTATCGTCGTGTCGTTGTCGTGGCGTGGTAGTGCCAGACACGGCTCTTCGCGCATTGGTATTGACCAGGTGCGATGACGACTTGCTTTTCGTAATCGGCTCTCCTGGAGCGGAGGGAGTGCGGTTGTGGGATCTTGACCGTGAGTGAGGCTTCGTAGCAGAGCTCACGAGCAGACGCGGCGTTGTAGGGGCGGATTTGCCCTGGAGATAGGACGTGCTTGGGCGAGGGAAGGGAGCGTTGGAGTCGGAGACGGCGTCGACGTCATTGAGAGGGAGTTTGGCCGTCAAAGGCGCGAGCGTAAGATGGTTGATGTTTGTGGATGAGCGGTTCTTGCGACGAGCGCGCTCAGCATGCGGATTGTAGGAGACATCCATGATCAACAGGGAGATTGACTGCCGTTCGTTCGGTCAGAGTGACGATGTTGCCTTTGGGGATGAATTGGCACGCAGTGGATGAGGAGAAGAGTCCTAGATGCCCTGTTCGATGTTGGTGTTAACGAGGAGACGGAGCGGATATCACAGAACGGTCGGCCGTATTTGTGGCCATGAGGAGGAGACGGAATGGATATTAATACAGGAATGAGGAGATGGGGGATCGGATGGAGAATGGGAAGAGCCGGGAATTGGTGGTTCGACACAGCTTGGGTAGTGATTTGCGCCGAGGCTTGCGGGTGCTTGTGATTCGCTGAAAGCCGCTGAGAGCCGGCGGACTCCCACTGTAACTCGCCAAATGCCGCCCGCAGTGGCGCCCAACTTCTTGCAGGCGGGCTGCAGCTCGGTAACAAGTCGCATGTCTAGCAGTGCTACTCGGCCCATGGGTTGGGTCGAGACATCCATGCAAGCTGTTGAAAATTTTGCTGCCAAGGCTGCGGAGAGTATCTATGTATGTATGATCAGGAAATAGTACTATCTCTACCAAACCGAAGAGGTAAATATGGAGTGCATATAAGCCAACTGCTACGGAGCTTTTGGCCCTTCAAACCGTCCACACAGAAGACGTCCATTACTTACACCACCACTAGCACATATCTGCCATCGGGCCTTGTTAGTGCCGATCTTCCACAAAAACTCGGGCTCCAGAAGGCACTTAATAAACCTATCGTCCAATGCCCATTTTGCATGACAAGCAAAAACCCAGCACAACCACGGGTCTGCCCTGAAGCCCGGATGCAGCCCTGAGGTCACCAGACAATACGAACCTCTCCTTGTGCGTGCATAAAAAAAAACCAACGGCGCAAGAAAAAAAAAAAAGACAGGAGGGACTGTGTGGCCTGACAGGGCTCTCTCATGGGTGACGCCCCTCCAAGCGCCTAAACCACAATGCGCAACCTTCGCAACCTCCGATTTGGTCGATGGAGACATCCCGACGTCACCTCTGCCTGCTGGGACCCTGAAAACGATGAGATTTTGTGCACAATAGGCCCGACATCCCAGAGCTCCAGCATTGAGCTGGTGAGAGTCTCAGAAAACGATGAGTCGATGTAGGTTTGGCAAAAAAGCGAAGCGGGGGCGGGGCAATTTTCTGCCAGACATCACCATGACTATGACTCGAGACGGCTAACATGTCAAAAACGCTCAAGATCGCATCGCTCAGTGGCTAGCTGGGATGCTCCAAGCCCAAACCCGGACTTGCTGGTGGACAGGATCGTGAATATCCAACGTCTCAGCAGCGGCGCGACCACATGTCTGGTTCTGGAAGGCGGCGACATCATCACCGTCCGGGAGGACCAATTCTCCAACAATGACGTCCATATTGAAATCATGGGCTCCATCGATGCCGGTATTGCGGCTGCGAGGTGGTCCCCTGATGAGGAGCTGTTGGCAGTCGTCACCAAAGCCGACACCGTCATCTTGATGGGCAGCGCCTTTGATCCCGTGGCCGAAGTAACCATGACTTCAGAGGACCTCAAGGCATCAAAGCACGTTTCCGTTGGATGGGGTAAGAAGGAGACGCAATTCCAAGGCCGCGGCGCAAAGGCCATGAGAGACCCCACGATACCCGAAAGAGTTAACGAGGGTCTCCCGAGTTCCAATGAGGACGGCTTAACCACCATCAGCTGGCGCGGAGACGGCGCTTTCGTCGCCATCAACTCTGTCCAGGAGGGCACCCGGCGAGTCGTCCGGGTATATTCTCGCGAAGGTGAACTTGACAGTGCCAGTGAGCCTGTGGATGGACTAGAAGGCGCGCTGAGCTGGAGGCCCTCGGGCAATCTCGTGGCCGGCATCCAACGGTTGGCTGATAGGGTAGACGTCGTGTTCTTCGAGCGAAATGGTCTGCGCCATGGTCAGTTTACGTTACGTTCTCCAAATGGGTCTATCTTAACTGGCGATGGCATCAATATCCGGCTTGAGTGGAACTCTGACTCTACCGTACTGGCCGTCATACTGAGCGATACCATACAGCTCTGGACCATGGGAAATTATCATTGGTATCTAAAGCAAGAAATCGCTATGGAGCCTGGGTTCAACTGCCTAGCCTGGCATCCAGAAAAAGCTTTGCGCTTCGCTGCAGCCTCGACAGGCAGTGTCATCTTGGCCGAAAAAGTCTTTCACACAGCTCGAGGTTCCTGTCGACTTCCACATGATAATGGAGTGGTTGCTGTCATTGATGGAGAAACCGTCAAAGTAACCCCCCTTCGAACAGCCAACGTACCACCACCAATGTCTCTATTTGATGTCACAGCAGAATCATCTGTCGTTGATGTGGTGTTTGGGCGGCAAAATGCCTCATTTGCCGTCCTACATCACAAAGGCGTTGACGTCTATGAATTGCCGGTAAAAAACGGAAGGACAACTAAGCCGGTGCAGGTGGTCAAACTTCCCTTCGATACAGCCAATATGCCCGAAAACCATGCTCCCCTGAGAATCTGCTGGGTTGCAGATGACAGTCTTCGATGCATGGGCTATCAGGACGAGCTTGGTCACTTGCAACTTGTTGTGAAGATGGGTGGAGCGAATGGTGCTGAGATCAGTATGCTTGACAACTATCAGCTTCTGGTAGCTACTTCGACTTATGACGATGATTCTACTGTCGAAAGCTATGGCCAAGACCCCGCTGGTAGGCTGTATAAGCTGTCAGATTCAGGCAACGACCTCTTGCCAATCGAATTCACTACGCAGCTCCCATGGTTTGAAATGAGTAAGCATGAAGGCGTTTTGACGGCATTTGGTTTGTCAAGAGGTGGACATATCTTTGCAAACTCAAGATTGCTAGCGAAGAACTGTACTTCCTTCATCGTCACGCCGAGTCATCTTATCTTCACGACAAGCAATCACTATGTCAAATACGTACACTTGGCTGCCGATGTCGAAGGTGAGACACTGCTATTGATAAGTAACACGATTTAAATAGTATACTAACTTATTCTAGATTTGGAGGTTCCGGCAGATGATCCTGAAAAGGATGAACGATGCCGTAGCGTCGAGCGCGGCTCTCGTCTGGTCACTGCCATGCCAACCAATATGAGCATTGTGCTCCAAATGCCCCGAGGTAACCTGGAAACAATATTCCCGAGAGCCATGGTGGTTGCTGGTATTCGAAGTCTCATCGAAGAGAAGAACTATGGCCGGGCATTCTCATACTGCCGAACGCAGCGAGTTGACATGAATATCCTGTATGATCATCAGCCTGAGCAATTCCTGTCCTGTGTTGGCTTGTTCCTGGACCAGCTCAAGGAGGTCACCTACATTGATTTATTCTTATCATCTCTCCGGTAAGTCACCCTTGCTCTTTGCTTGAAAGGCAACGACTAAGATCATCCATAGGGAGGAAGACGTCACCCAAACGATGTACCAAGACACAAAGCATCGCAAGACCCAAATAAATAGCCTCACATCAACTCAAGAAACCTCACCGTCAACAAAACCCTCTGGCTCCAAGGTCAACGCCATATGCGATGCAATTCTGAAGGGCCTGCAAGCTCGGAAAGCTACACACCTTCAAAACATCATCACTTCTCACGTCTGCAAGGTTCCACCAGCGCTAGATGATGGCTTGACACTTGTTGCAGAATTGATGCAAGAGGACGAGAAATTGGCGGAAAAGGCAGTCGAGCACATCTGCTTCCTGGTGGACATTAATCGGGTTTATGAGAATGCCTTGGGTCTGTACAACCTCGATCTCGCATTACTAGTTGCGCAGCAGTCGCAGAGAGACCCCAGGGAATATCTCCCGTTCATTCAGAATCTCCACGTCTTATCTGACCTTCGCCGCAAGTTCGAGATTGACGACCACCTTGCTCGCCGGCAGAAGGCCCTGGCTCACCTCCAAACCCTCGATGCCTTTGATGAATTGTGCAAATACACTACCAAGCACAGTCTCTACCAGGAAGCTCTCAAGCTCTACCGCTACGACCAGCCAAGCCTGCGGACCCTCACTGAGCTTTACGCTGTCCACCTGGAGTCCAAGTCTTCCTTCCGGGAGGCCGGCCTGGCGTATGAGTCGATCCAGAACTACGCCAAGGCAACCAGCTGCTACCGCGCAGCTGGTGCGACATGCTGGCAAGAATGCCTCTTCACTGCCTACCAACAGGACCCTCCCCTATCCGCAGACGCAAGGGCCGATCTCGCCACCACGCTCGCCGACGCGCTCTGGGAGGCTAAAGATTTCTCCTCCGCAGCAACCATCCACCTCGACTATCTCAATTCTCTCGAAACCGCCGTCAAGTGTCTCTGCAGGGGCTATCTCTTCGCCGAAGCCATCCGCCTCGTCATCCAACACTCCCGCCCTGACCTCCTCGAAGCCGCCGTCGACGTCGGACTCGCCGAGGCTCTCGGCCGAACCACCGAGTTCCTCGCCGACTGCAAGGGCCAACTCCTCGCGCAAGTCCCCCGTGTCGCCGAGCTGCGACGCAAAGCAGCCGAGGACCCTCTCTCCTTTTACGAAGGTGAGCGCGCCGGCGGCGAAGACCTCCCCGACGATGTCTCCGTAGCAGCGAGTTCGCGCATCAGCACCAGCGCCAGTCTCTTCACGCGCTACACCGGCAAAGCTGGCAGCGTCGGCACAGTAGGCACGGGCGTCAGTCGCGCAACGAGCAAGAACCGCCGCCGCGAGGAAAAGAAGCGCGCAAGAGGCCGCAAGGGCACTGTCTACGAGGAGGAGTACTTAGTCAACAGTGTGCGACGTCTCATCGAGCGCGTTGAAGCGAGCAAGACTGATGTTGAGAGGCTGGTCTTTGCTCTCGTAAGGAGAGGCATGGCGGAGCGAGCACGTGCGGCGGAGGCGCTGATGGCAGAGGTAGTTGAGGCATGTGAAGGTGCGATTGCGGAGGTATTCCCTGCGTCGCAATCACAGCAGCAACAGCAGCAGGATGAGAGCGGTGCGACATATGAGGGAGATTCAGGCAAAGCAAGGGGTGGCGAGGGCGTGTTCCAGGAGTGGGCACAGGAGCAGGGCAAGAAGGCGGAGCCTCCGGTTATATCAGGACTCCAGAGGCTGGCATTGCTAGGATGATATTGTTATGATGGGCAAGTAAAACAAACGGATATCACGACGGCTACGAGGTAGGATGGATAGCAAAAATGACCAGCCAGCTATGACGAATCATACGTTTCATCTTTCGCACGATTCACGAGACACAAGCAATCATCTGCCCATACTTAAAAAAGACGCACTTCGTCATTCCAATTCTTCATACTGCTAATTCCAGAAAAAAAGACAATCCCTCTTTCGCCTCCGCTATGGAACAAAGTCAAGTAAATCCCCCACAATGTAAAAAGAACACACACACACACACACACACAAAGAGACATAAAAAAAGGTAAGGCCCAAGAGCACCTCCTATACACCTAAGCTGTTCATGGGGGAATCTCCTCCACCGTCTAACAGATTCCTCACATAAAGAAGAAGAAAAGAAAGAAAAATAATAATAGTAAGGAATGGAATTCAAGTAGAGGTGGGTAATAAGGAAAAAGAAAACGGGCTCACAAAAAACCCAGGGAATGTGAGGGATAAAAAGAAAATGATAATCAAAGCTTTCCGCCAGACAGTGATGATGATGGTAATTGACATGCCGCTCCTTTTTCAAAAACACCCAACGTAACGAAAGACAGACATCTTAATCCGTTGATGGCATGTACACGCATCATCCTTTTATGCTCCATTCGTCGTGACATTATCCGTAGTCGGTGCAGAGGCTTCGCCGTCAGCGGCCTCAGCATTAGGTTCCTGCTCATCGGCGCCCTCCTCTTCCTCTTCCTCTCCCTCTTCCTCGCCCAAGTCGTCCTCGGGGAGGTAGCCGTTCATTCGTTCCCAGACTTCTTTTCGTATCCTCTCGTCCTTAGCCATTCTCGCTCGTTCAACCTCTTCGAAGCCGCCAGATTTCTTCAACTTGCCCTCTATGACAAAAGAGCAAATCTCACGGAGCAGAACATTGCCGCTCCGGCTTTGTAGTTCCTTCTGCCGTAACTTCTCTGCGCGTTCGATGGCTTCTAGTCGATCTTGGTGATTAGGCTGCAAGGCTCTCACTTCGCCGAGGACATCCTCCTTTGCAGCATTCTGGTTAAGGCTGTTCCCAAGGCTGTTCAGGCCCTTGGAAAACTGGCGTGCGGTTCCCGCGCTGGGACCCGTTCCATTGTCCTTCATCTGCTCCTTTGTGGCCTGTTCCACAAGCGTAAAGGTTTCCGAGGCCTTCTCCAAATCGTCGCGCAGATCTATGAGCAGCTCCTCCATAATGCGCAGCTCGTCACGACCCTGGCAAACGTCTTCAAGCTCCTTCTCCCAGATCTTGGTCCAGATGGGCTTCTCTCGGCTCATGTACTCCTCCATCCTCTTAAGCTCCTTGGAAAGCGAAGTGACATCCTTGGCCACGCTCTCAAGCTGTCGTGGCAATGGTCGTACACCACGGTGCACAACATCCTTGCGGAGATCCTCGACCATGTCTTGGAGGTCATCCACCTTGGCCACGAGGCTATCGGAGTCTGAGTTAAGTTGTTTCCGACCGTTGGCAACATAGGTATATCCAGCATCTCCTTCAATGCCCGATTTAGCCGCTGCAACCTTGACATTGGTAGCCTTGTTGCGAATGGTGGACATGGAGGTCTGAATCTCCGACTGGAAGTTGGAATAGGTTTGACGGAGAACAGCAAGGTCGCGCCGGAGGCCCTGAAGCTCCCCAATCTGGCTAGAGTCGAGCTTTCGTCCAGAGGGAATTGTCCCTTTGGGCCCGTCGGAGGATGGCGGAGCAGCTCGCTGACCCTGGCCCAAAACTATGTCCGCCATCTCCTTAGCCGTTTGTTGCTGTCGATCCGAGACCCTTTGCAGAGTAACAGCTTGATCATCGACATTCTGCTTGACTTCCCGGACAATTTTGGTGAGCGCCAGCATGCCTTCGTCAATGTGTCGCTTCACCTCATCCAGCGGCTCCACGTTGAGCACTAAGACAGTTCGGTCCTTGATATCAGCCAAGTCTTCTAGTTCATGTCGAACGCCAGACACTGGGTCTTGGATGTAGATTTCCGGCAGGTCTGCTCCATTTTGTTGCGTGTTCCAGGAAAACTTCTCAATGAAAGCAAGTTGTAAGCGTCCAATAGAAAGCTCATCGCGTCCCTCAGGCAGCACAATCTTCTTGACCTTTGATTTGTACTGCAAGAACAGTGTCAAATCCTTGGTCGGTGTTGGTGGGGGCGAGACTTGGAAGTAGGGTTCACTCGGCTTTGTCTCAGGGGGGTGAGGTGGCAGCACAGGGGTATCGTCGGGCTTAGATTTTGCTTCTTTCTTCGGCTCCGGTGTCTGACGGGTTGCCTCCCCTGAAAATGAGTAGACGTCTGAGAGGGGACCGGAAAGCGTAGCAGTGGGTGCATATTTTTCATCTGGACTATGAACAGCCGGGCTCTCAGGTTGACCGGACTGTGACGTAGGTAAGGACTCCTCCGTCACCCGGCTCGGAATTCTGACGGGTGAGTTTTCAAAACTGCTGCCGGTCTTTGGTTGGTTCGATGGGTTTCGACTATGGCGCACCGACTCCCGAGATTGAACGGCTCGCAGTGATTCCCTTGCCTCTTTCCTCCCTCGATTCGGCGTAGGTCCAGTTTGTGACGGCAACATGGGAACAACATTTCCCGAACCTCCTAGATGCTTTGATATTTGATATTGAGAGTACCTTCGAGACGCTCGCCTTTCCAAATCACCTCCCTTCTGCAGCGCTGCTAGGGCGCTGGATTGCTTATCGGGAGGCGGCGGAGGCGGTGGTGGGAAAGCGTCAATATTCAAATCCCCAGTCGATGGCCCCGAAGGTATGATTGAATTGTCTGTTGGATATGGCGGCATTACGGGAATGTTTTGCATCGTGGTGCTGGAGATGGATGACTGTTCCGAAGCGAGTGACCCTCTGGACAGGTCTCGCGGCGCGTTGAAGCGTCGATTCGGGGATGTGTTATTGTTGTTGGTGTTTGGCTGCTGGACAGACTCTGGACGCTGCGAATCCGGTCGACTGTTGTTATCCAAGCTGTCTTCCAACATGATGGTCAGTCCGCTATTTCCGCTCGCTACCGTACTAACGCTGGTTGCCCTCTCCGGCACAGCTGAGCTCTCCCTGTCCCTCGCTTGCTTCTGCCGCAGCCTCTGTTGCTTTCGTTTTAATCCGTGCAATAGGTTGATGATGATGTCTCGTATTCGTGGTAGATATTTCTCTAAGCTTTCAGCGCTGGCCTCCTGGCTTAGACATGCCTCTAGAATTGATCGAAGTAGATCGGGGACGTTGCCCAGGTCTGAGGTATCGACGTTGATGGCCGTAAAGGCCCTGCATGCCATGTTGAATTCATAACCTAATCGTACATATACGTCGGAGACCTGGGTGTCTGTGGCCTGGCCGCGCGACCATTGTGTCAACGTTTCGAGGAGCTGCTTTGTCGCTACGAGAAGGTGTGTGACGCTCTTTTCGATCTGCGATAACGGCATGTTCGAGCCACTTCCCGACGAGCCCTGTAAATGTAGCGAAAACACGTTAGCATGACTTGCCACTTGATAGTCATTGCCTAGTGGTTGCCGGCCTCCATCCTTCAGAGGCAGAGCTGCAATAGCACGCACCTCTCGATTCGTTCGTCTTGAGCCGCTCGGGGCAGATCTGATAGACATATTGGAAGTGCGCCCATGCGCTGGCCCGACACCAGGTGAAATCGACCGCACAGGCACATTTGGAGGAGGCCCTGGGTCCGCCCCAGGCGAGCGCCGCTGCGAATAGCCTCGCTGCGAAGGTCCTGGCGCCTGCATGGCCAAGGTGCGATTCCTCTCCAGCTCGTGTCTCTTCTCCAGTCCTGGTAGTATATCGGAGGTGCCACGCAGGCGAGCGACGGTATTTCCGCTACTGACGACGATGTCTGGGGCCGTGCAAGCGTTGGGTTCCGAGTCGACCGGTAAACAGCTATGGTGCCTACTAAGGTAGTAGTAGTATTATGGAACAGCAGCGACAGAGCAGGAATACGGCAGCACGGCCGTCATCGTCTGATGAACAAGCGACAAAAGCGAGCGAGGCTGAAGCAAAGGGTGGTTTTGCGGCGCTGAGCGAGAGGATTTTGGTGGCGATGGCGATGGTGGTGCGAAGTGCGATGCAGAGCGATAATTCGTTGGACCTAGAGGGTTAGGGGAAAGAAGGCCAGTGTGTTGATGGCTGGTAGTGGTGGACTTTTGGGGGGGGATCTTAGGCCCAAGTCTGTGTGTGTCTGGTGTGTGTGTGTATGAATAGCCTCCAATAGTGCTCCGTAGAATAGGCAGCGCTTGTGAGCCCCCCTTGTCTGCACGTGCCCTCGGGCCGGAGAAGCCTCGGGCGCTCTGTATGTATGCAAGCATGTAATACTAGTATGTACGTATGTATGCAAGCCGAGACAGTTTCACAGGTTTACTGGGACGCGGGAAGATCGAAAAGTTAATCGAGGCGCTGGAATGCAAATTACGTATGTTGTTTGCTCTGTTTGCAGATGGATTTTCCCACTATACTATTCCTATCTACTCCGTGTTCCATACCTAAGGTACCTTATGTGTGAGAGGGCTGAATGACTGAATGTCACCCGATGCATTTTGACGGATCAGGACGAAAATACAAAAATAACCTGCTACAAGCACGGAGTGCTCAGCCACCATTAGAACGACGGAATAGGGACAAAGTACGAAGTAGTATTAGTTTATAACGCTGGGCCATGTATCCTTGTAGTATGGTGAACGGCAAGCCAAACAACTTTGTTTCATAAGATCAATAATGGCGGGTATTATTAGCCTAGGGCAAACGGGTTGAACGTAACACTACCGCCCAGACAACCATCAAAACACACACATAAACCAGGGCCGAGCACATGAACCTGCATGTCGCATATGTTCGTATTGACAGGCCTTGGCGATCTCAGGAACCAAGGCATCCATCAATTGGTCTTACTTAGGGGGTGAATACGCTTTTGCTGGTTTTGTCCTACTCGTACTCCCTTGAGTCCTACGAGTATCTATTGCGGCACTGATTGCGGATTGAGAATGTATATACGAAGTATCTACGGAGTACTACATACAAATACGTGACGCCATCCCCGGATTTAGATGTCATGGAAAGCTTCCAGAACACTCTCTATCTCGATCCCAGAATCACTCGCATGGCAACGGTTGTCACGATTAATTAACCTAGTCTAAGGTACTTTGTAAAATCACCGCACCCCCCATCCGTTCTCCAACAGCGCCGTGGCCTCCTCGAGACTCAATCCCGCTGTCTCGGGATATATGCGCCAGACCAGACCATACCCAACACCACAAACCGCCGCATACAGAACAAACGTCCATGACGGACTCATTGCATCCATCATCGGCAAAAACGTTAGCCCAATCACAAAATTGGCTGACCAGTTCGTCGCCGTTGCGACACCACTGCCGACTGATCGCACCGCCAAGGGGAACAGCTCGCTCTGCATCCACGGCACATTACCCAGGCCGAGGGCGTAGGCCGCTACGTAGATCATGATGCTGATTAGGATAATGCCTGCGGTGCGCGTGTTGCCCGAGCTGCCTTCTGCCGCTGTGATGCCTCCACCTTGAACAGCGGATGACCGGCCCAGTGAGAGGAATGAAAACCCGAATGCGGCTAGAAGTAGACCCAAAGCCATGAAGGGTAGTGAGTATAAGAGGATTCGCCTCCGGCCAATGCGGTCAATGAGGCCGAGTGCCACGAGTGTAAAGACGAAATTGGTCACTGCAACGACAAGCGACGTCAGGGTTGGACTCTCAAACCCAACCATCGTAAAGATGGTCGCCGAGAAGTACATCAAGGAGTTCTAATGTCAAGTCAGTAAACACAACCAACCAAGGCGGGAATCCGAGAGAACACATACAAAGCCACACAACTGCTGAAGTCCCTGTAATAAACAGGCAATAGCCAACGCACGGCGATGCTTCCCTTCACTCAGCAGTTCATGCCACGCCCCGAGCCATTTCCACGACCCAGTAGCCTGATGCTCTCGCAACAGCCTCGACTCTTGCTCCTCGCGGACTTCCAGCTCAATCTCCTTGATGACCATATCTGCACTTCGTGAAGATGTCCCATTTTCACCGTTGACCCTCTGGATGACACTCTTAGCCGCTTCCGACCTCCCAGCCTTGACGAGCCAGCGCGGCGTCTCAGGCATGAACACAACAATCGCGCCTTGTAGGGCAGCTGGCAGCGCACCTAGTCCGACCATCCAGCGCCAGCCAGTCTCCTTGGCTGCATATGCAGAAAATGCCCAGCCAACAATGTAGGCAACCATCTGTCCTAGCGTGATGAACAGCACGTTTGTAGTCACCAGCCTCCCTCGGTACGGCGCGGGAGATACTTCTGCAATGTAAAGCGGCACGACAAAGCTTGCTGCTCCGACTGCTGCGCCAATGATGCATCTGCCGGCTACCATGGTCGGCACCGTGAGACTAAACGCTTGCAATACCGCCCCCAAGACGAAAAGCACATCGGCATATAGAATGATTCGTTTGCGGCCGAGGCGATCGGCGAGTATGGAGGAGAATGGCGATATCAGGAGCGCGAAAAGGGCAGTCGAGGACGTGATGATGGATTTGTCCATGGAGGTAAGGTCTCGATTCGACAGCGACGTCCCGATCGAAACCAACGTGGCGGATACGACACCCGTATCGTCTGTGTCCAGGTCAATCAGCATCCATTCGACAGATTTGGCACAGGAAGAGCCTACATCCAAACAACAAGCCACTGATACCAGCAGCAAACGTCAGTGCCACGACGAATACTCCAGGCCCTGCCTCTGCCGCCTTGTCTGTATCGACTCCCGAGTCCGGCGCGCCATCCTCACCGTCGTACGGGGTGTCATCTTCATGGCGATTGCCCGATATCAGTGGTGCTTGAGCGCTGTCCATGCTGGCAGCAGTTTTTCCCGGCAGCCGCACCACAGCTCACTTGCGCCCATTGGGGGCCTGAACGGGTTTCTCAGGAGTTCTGTGAGTGTTGGAACGTTGTTTGTTGGGTGCAAGTTCCAAGATGGGCGACGTGACCCGGCGTTTCGGTCCGGTGACACACTCGCGATCTAAGAATAGGCCCACCTAAAACGGGGCGGGTCTCTCCATAATCATTCAACCTTTACTCCGTAGATAACTAATATTGCCTTGTGGATTTTAACATGTATATAAGATATAATACGAAGTACTTCGGTACTTCGTATATAGATACCGAATGGCCAAGTATCCGCTGCATCAACACACAAGTAACCTTGTCTCACTTCAGCTGACAAGTAGGCGAACTCCCTCGAATATCAGGCTCGTGAAAGGTCACCATTGCATCAACATCCCTTATCTCGCCTGCTCAGCCCTACGCCGGCGGGTTCTTCGCCAATGCCACAATGCTAAAATTCACATTCCCATTCGCAAACTTCAGAAACCTCCTCACGCCTTGGTCCAGCGCCGTTCTGCTCAGCACATCATCACCATCCGGCAAGGCACCTCGATCCACCGGTCCATCCGTGTTTCCCTCCAACTCCCACAAATGGCCGTCTTTGCCCTTGATGAAAGCTATAAAATGCTGCTTGTTTTCTTCTTCCGCTCGAGGTGCCTTTGAGTTTCCCCTTCTCGCAGCTCGCATGTGGATCTCCTCCAGCTCTTCGCTGTTGTATAACGCATCTGCCCTGGGCACAGGTTGTAGGGGCGTCACTTGTTCCAGCAATGTATCTAGAAAGCTTCCCTTCTGGACGAACCCTCTTGCCTCAGCACCAGCCACAGCGTGGAGTAAAGCGATCAGTCCACAAGCATTCCCAATTGTTTGCTTGAACCACATGACTGGTTCTTGGTCTCCGCGCTTGTCGTAAGTCAGATTTGCCGGAGAGACGGGAGTGCCGTCTTCCTCGCGGACCGCAAAGTATATCGGCGCTGGAGTGATGAAGATGAGCGCTAGGGCCGGTCGCGGCACGAGAGAGAGGAGATCTGCATCGTCGAGGCTGTAGACATCGTAGAAGCCCAGATCTGGGGATACGCCGAGGTCGTGAACGAGAGACGTGAAGACGTCGGGGTTGTTTTCAAGAGGGATGAAGGTTTTCTTCCCTGAAGGAGAGATGTAAACACCTTCTGCTGGCATTTTGGTTCTGGGATATCCTCAAAATCGTGCAAGATGAAATGTTAAAGAATTCTGTATCTCGTAGTTGGACAGATAGATTGGGCTGATCGATATTGGGAGACGCACGTCTCTAATTTGGCTGCGCGGGGTTGAATAGCGATGACGGTGTTGTAAGTGCGTGTCCCGATAGCTGCCTACAAGAAACCATTAAAATACGAGAAACGAGGATAAAATAGATAAATAAAAAAACATTAATTTTCAGGATTATTCAATACTTCTTCCTATACGACAAAACGACGGTGTAAACTGATGTTATCACATTCAGACAGCTTGTAATATCGGGCATTTAAACAATCATCCTATCCAAGAAACATACACATCTAACCGCTATAAAAAAACTCGTAATTGCTAGTATCTAGATCAGTAGATCTCGTGCCAGGTTCTTCGCTTGCGCCTGGGCCATAGCATATTCAAGTGCCTCCCCTCGTGCCTGAATCTCCTCCTCTGATCTCCCATCCCTCTGATACCGACTCATAACAGCAGCCATAGATGCCTGGGGAGCACCAGGAGTAAACATCCAATCCTGACAGAGATCATACGCCAACCGCTGAACCTTTCCAACACGGGCAGCCATGTCCTCCTCAAAGCCCCTAACCTGTTCATCCAACTCTTCGGCAGTCTGGGCGTTGAGTATCACCTTGGCTAAGATCATAGCCTCCTCGAGGGCTTGGTTAACACCCTCACCAGCATGCGGAGTCATGAGATGCGCTGCATCTCCAATGAGAGTGAAGCCCTGCTTGTGTTCCCATTTGCGCCCCGGGGGGAGGAAGTATAGTGAACGGGGAATGCTCCTCCCTTCAGCGCGATGGAACGCATCACGTAACTGAGGACACCAGTCTGAAAACTCCTTTTCCAATGCCTCCTTAGTTTCAGCGAGATCTTCGGCGTTGTATCCGCACTTTTCTGGTCTCATCCAACTAGGATCCTTGCGAACGAAGCTGGCATAGACTTGAAGGCTACCGTCGCCGATTTTCTGTATACTCAATCGTTGGCCATCTGCACTGGCAAAAAGGCTCCCGCGATTGACAAGTTTGTATAACTCTGGTGCTGCTTCTTGAGCATTGGGGATGGATAAATCGTTCATTGCGACTCCAGAATATTCCGGCTGCAAATCAGGGGCAATGGCTCTGCGGATCTTGCTCCAAGCACCTTCAGCCCCGACGATGAGGTCAAGGCCCGACTCAGTGCCGTTAGCAAAGACCAAAGTCTTGTCTTCGACGTGCTGCAGATGGTGACCCCATTTGATGGTTCCCTCGGGCAGTGAGTCGATAAGAATCTCCCTCAACTTGACGCGATCAATCTCTGGTCGTTCACCAAAGGCATCTGCGACATAATCTGCGCCACGGATGATAAAGTATTGGAGGTTTTTATCCGCGATTGCCATGTATTGGCCATCGTAACGAGCATATTTTTTGAACTCGTCCCAGAGGCCAGCTTCTTTGATAGCTGCTAACCCAGACCTGGTATGGAGATCCAATGTTCCGCCTTGGGCTCGGAAGTTAGGAGATGTCTCTCCCTCAAAAACGGTGACTTTCAGGCCGCCTAGATGGAGAAGTCTAGCGAGCATGCAGCCTGTGTTGAGGTAAGTTTGTGGTATTCGAGGGCGTAGTTATGCTTGACTTGCCTGCAGGGCCAGCTCCGATGATGGCAACTTTCAAGTTCTCCATGCCGATAGGCGGGTAGCAACTTATTAGTCAGATGGAATCAAGAGATTGATGGTACAATTATTGTCGTTGATGATTCCAACTTATCCGAGTCGATAACTGAGCAGGTTTATATATTTGAAGGGTCGCATGGACACGCAAGGTTTGCGCGGCCACCTTGAGCTAATGCATCCAGGTGACCAAGTACATTCAGCCCCAAATTGAGGCATAGATATAGCCATCACTGAGCAATTGATCACCGGCATTACCTAGAGGATACGTGATATGATTCATCATGGTCCAAAAATGGAGAAAGTATCAGGTTATTTCCGAGAGTCCATAAGACACCCGGCTGTCTTACAGTGGAAGGCGAAATGGGTGTCGCGGGAGTTATTAGACAGCAATTACGAAGTATAGCGGTCGATATTAATACATAAAGCCCAAATTACCTGGTACAAGAATTTACATTAGTCTGGGGAATCCCGGTGAAGTCGTGACGTGTGCTTTTTGAAGTGAAATGCCTATGCCTCGAAAGCGGAACCTATTGCCTGGTTGCAAAAGCTTCCATATCCATAGGTGACACCTCTTCCACAGGATGCTTGTTCAGACTTTCGTAGAGTTGCAGGTAGCTGCCGATTAAGAAAGCCCATGAACCCCTGAAAGCAGTAGCAAAATTAGCATACACGACTTGAGACACAATTCGATGTACTTGTACGTGTCTTACCAGAATGTAGCCAATCCAGCCTGAAATTGCGCTCCAGAATTCTTATATGCTAGTCCCAGCGCACCGCAAAGCGTAAATCCTAACGCTCCCACGAGATTCCAAAACGCAATGTGCCAACCCAGAAGATGCGGTGCGGGTTTCCACCATTTCTGCTGTGTTTCCAGCATATACAGCGTGCTGCTGGCGATAAAGCCACTGCCGCCAATGACCTGAGGGATCCAGTATGCGGCATTGAGTCGCCATTGAGGTGTGAGGTGATTGGCGATACCTGGTAACGCAGTAAATCCAGAAACGCCGAAAACTGTAGCACCGAAGAGTTGCGCTGAACTAGCGAGGAAGCCCAATTCGTGGAGGTAATGCGTGTGCAGCTCGTGCCAGGAAGGGAACCATCGCCATTGCTTCTTCCCATCAACACTAGTATTAGGAATTGGTCGAGCTTCAGCTAAGGTGGAAGCTGAAGGTTTGCCTACGAAGTTCCCTCGGTTTTGGTGATGGTGGTGGCAGTGATGGCGGTTTGCGACCACTCGAAGCTTCGGTCTGGTCCTCTCATTGTCGATCAATTGTTCAATGGCCCAGCCGAAACAGCCTGTATTGTTGGCGTTTATGGCTTCGAAGATGAGCAGGATAGAGCCGACTTCGAAAAAGACGATGGCGCCGATGAAGGCGGTTATGCCGCCGCCATAGTAGATTTCGCCGTCGAATTCGGTGGAGGGGGCCACCACGGGAAGCCAGACGAAGAAGCCCTGTTTATTGATAATACATCAGTTCTCTGTGCTCAAGCTTGCATAGCCAATCTTCCAGTGAATGCCAAACATACATTTATGACCCAGACAACACTACCCCACGTGAAGATAAAGGCCACCAGCCAGGAAATATCCCAGATCGGATAACACGTGAAGGTCTTGACAACAGTTTTCAGAACTTCCTTAGGATGCGATGTCCGCCTTGGTGTCATGAAAGGCGCCTCCTCTCCCAGAAGCGGCTCCTGGACGAGCAAAGGATGCCGGCCCTTTCGGTTATCTCGCGACCGCCACAGGAATCTGACATTTTTGGCGGGCACATTAGATTCGGCGACTCGTTTTGATGTTTCGTGCCTGACTTCTGCATTATCGCCATTCTCATGAGCTATCGCTATATCGTCGGACCTTGATTTTGAAGATAGTGCTGAGTGGTTGAAATGAGCTCTTGTTGGGTTGAGAAAGCTGAAGGGCCCTTCGGTACGTTGCAGCGTCAATCTGTCGTCACCACGGAATGGCTCTCGCGTATGGAAGTGCCTGTTCCTAGCCGGCATCTTTGCAGCGGGTTACTCGTCGCGAAGTCCAGTGCAGAGTGCCTTTTGTTTGTTTGTCTCTGGCCGCCAGGTTTCTAAGACCATCTGCAGACCATTGAGAATCCATTGGAGAAGCATGACCACGTGCTGGATGCCATGCGCGATCTCCAAAAGTCTAATTGGAAGTGAAAAGCCAGTGACGACAGCCTCCGTTCGACATCTTGCACTGCGGCTACGAAGCAGACATATGGATATCGCTGAGCTGAACAACAAAAGCGCCGATTCTAGCTTAGTGGAAAAGCCGAAAGACTTGCCGTGGTCGACTTTTAGATCCAAGTAATGCTATTAATCAGTCTTATTATTCCACCGATTATAAAGCTAACGCGAGGGTCCGAGTTGGGGACGGAGCTTTTGGCCTTTCGGCTCCGAGATGAAAGCTCAAGGCGAGTGCGATGTCTCCATAAAAGGTATGCACGATAATGCACCATTAGCTGTGTAATGACATACTTCCGGAGTTCGGAGTAGTGACCGCCAAAATCCGCTGGAAAGGGAAAAAAAAATATACGAAGTAGCTTGGACAATTACGTCACCGTACATAAGGTATTTCGGGTTCGCAGGGTGAGGTTTGAAGCCGAGAAAGGCGAAGGCTGAAGATGCTGCGGCCAAGATGCCGGACTTTCCATGGAGGCGAATAACGAACCCACAGTCGGGTAATGTGATTTGACATGCCGTATGTACATAATACCAGTAATTAGATAGGGGTTCATAGAGATTGACAATACTACCTGTCTATCTAGCTATCTACGAAATATTGGCCTTGACGAATGTTTGCAGAATGTCCGAGATCGTGCTTACTCTCTTTAACTGCTTTCAGCATCTCTGATACCTAGTGCTATTCCATGCTCCGGGGCTATTACGGTACAGAGTAGCATTGCTAGTTAGCACTGCTACCTAGGTAGTAATAGCAATAGTAATGGTAGGACTCCCTACTAGGCGATGGACAGAAAATAGGAGCCGGGCCGAGGTAGCTGCCGGCAAAGGGGGCGCATCATGCCATTTGATGGAGCCTGACAGGCCGGAAAGATTTCAAAGCCGCGGGTTGTCCGATGGCTTGGGCCGGAGTGGGATGCGAGATGATGAACCGGCTCCATGCGAAGAAAAAATACTTCAAGCAAAAGACCCCCTAGTAGTAGTCCTATGTATCTAGTACATATATATATAAAGAGAAAGTCTCTCTCTATTAATGCTCCCAATCCGTCCAAATCCTCAGTCTTGATCCGGCATCTCTTATTGTTTCTCTCCGCTTCCAGCTTGGTTGATCTTGACGAGTCACTACTACTTCGTACTGCCGCTAGTATCCGCGTACTCGAGTCGTAAATTCTACGTGCCGATATCTTTGACGATCCATCGCCCCACTCAACTGGTTTATTGGCAAGTCCCGGATATCAGCAAAGCGACCAATACTCGCCGATACTTTCTCTCGTCATTACTTCCTACGACTACTCACACGAGTCGAACCAGCTTTCATCCATCTCCTCCTCAACCCGTCTCCCCTCCTGAGGTCACCATCTTCCCAATTGGCTGGCCATTGATTCGGTACCTCTTTTATACGACAGGAGGACAACATCTTGGCCATGGATACCGTAGACCGAGAGCTCTTGGAGGCAGAGCGCGATGCCTCCAATTCAAACAATTACCACCAGCGCACCAGCAATGAAATCGAGCGCGTTGCAACCGCCTCATCGGCCTCATCCTCGTCATCAGATCGCAGCAGTGTCTACCGTCGCAACATGAGCCGGATATCAACTCAGAACGACCTGGAGCGCCATCCCACGGCCCTCAGCCGAATCGCTACCCAGCGAAGCCAACATGTCCAGACTGTCGGTGGCTCGCTCCGCTCCGAGAGTAGAGCATCCCGCAAGCCTCTTCCGGCCTTTGGCGCTGGAAAGCCGTATCCTCCGCCACTGCCGGCGCAAGAGGAATACGTCGTCGAGTTCGATGGACCGAGCGATCCTCTACACCCACAGAACTGGCCGTTGCGGAAGAAGGTCCTCATAGCCGCCATGCTGGGCTATACCACTGTCACCTCCGCTTTCACATCGTCCATCTTCTCCAGCGCGACGCAGGCTGTGGCCCGCCAGTACAATGTGGACAACGAAGTTGGTTTGCTGGGCACTACATTCTACGTCCTCGGCTTCGCTTTTGGCCCCACGCTTTGGGCTCCTCTGTCTGAGTTGAAGGGTCGACGTCTGCCAATTGTGATAGCCATGTTTGGATTCTCTCTCTTCTCCATTGCTACCGCTACCGCCAAGGATCTCCAGACCATTCTCATCTGCCGCTTCTTTGGTGGCTTCTTCGGTGCCTGTCCCCTAGCTGTCGTCGCTGCTGTCTTCTCCGACATGTTTGACAACAAGACTCGAGGTGTCGCCGTCACCCTCTTCTCCACGGCTGTATTCACTGGTCCCCTGCTTGCCCCCTTTATTGGCGGCTTCATTGTCACGTCACACCTTGGATGGCGCTGGACTGAGTACCTTGCCTCCATTATGGGCTTCGTTGCCTTCGGCCTTGACTTGTTCTTCCTTGAGGAGACCTACGCACCCGTCATTCTCATCGACAAGGCTGCCGAGCTCCGACGTCGCACTAAGAACTGGGGCATCCACGCCAAGCAGGAAGAAATAGAAATCGACTTTGCCGAGCTGGTCCAAAAGAACTTTTCGCGTCCGCTGCGCCTGCTCTTCACCGAGCCCATCATTCTCCTCCTGTCAATTTACATGAGCTTCATTTATGGACTGCTCTATCTCTTCCTGACGGCTTACCCGTTGGTCTTTGTTGGCGTTCACGGTTTCAGTCTCGGCCAGTCTGGTCTGACCTTCTTTGGAATGATTGCAGGCCAGCTTATTGCCTGCATTGCTATCCTTCTGCAACAGCCACGGTACATCCGCAAGCTGGCGGGTAACAACGGTATTCCGATTCCTGAATGGCGATTGCCCAACATGATGGCTGGTGGTATCACCTTTGCTATTGGTATCTTCTGGTTCGGATGGTAAGTCGAGCTCCCGTCTGCTGTATAGATAGAGAAACATTGACTAACACCTGCTCTTTAGGGCTGGATACCGATCCGATATTCACTGGATCGTCCCCGCTGCCAGTGGTATCTTCACTGGCTTTGGTCTCATGTCAATCTTTCTCCAAGCCCTCAACTACCTCGTCGACGCCTACCTTATGTTCGCGGCCTCGGCCATTGCTGGCAACACGTTCATGCGATCCCTTGCCGGTGCGGGCTTCCCCCTCTTTGCTCGACAGATGTTTGACGGCATGGGCATCCAATTGGCGTCGACTCTGCTAGGCTGCGTTGCCCTCGTGCTAGCCCCCATTCCTTTCATCTTTTACTTCTACGGCGCCAAGATCCGCTCGAAGAGTGCTTACGCGCCTACCTTTGCTGCGCCAGCTGATGAGCACGCAAATGAGGACGAAGAGATACAAACGGAGGCAGAGAAGGAGGGCGAGCAGACTGCAGCCATGGCCAACGCTCCTAAAAAGAGCACAGATGCTGAGAGCCCAGCCCAGAGCGTTTAAAAAAAAAAGAGGTATTTTGCATTTTCAGGGGCGATTGTATGCTGAGCGATATCATTGCATTTGAAGGGGAATCGAAAACGGGACGAGATGAAAGCACGGCGTTTACGTGATGGGCTTTGGATCTGCGTTTGCTATTGCGTTAACAGGTTGGGAAAGTCTAGTATACGAGACAGACTGATAATGAGGCGGGAAATGTCCATAGAGATACCCCGAGGATGCTGCGAATGTCTCAAGACATACGGCATCTATTATGTCTTGAAAAGCAAGTAGCCAGTATTTAATTTATTTATCATAAGTACTAATATTCAATCTTTGAAGTGTTGCCTGAATCGTGATTGTTGCATACCTTATTGTGACACGGTGCAAATAACACCAACATAGATAGTATCTCTGATCTATCAGCGGTTTTCTCCGCTACAAGATCTACAAATGCTATGACGAAATGCAACTACACCACTTTCGGTCTGATCGAGTGGCTTTGGACGAGCTTCATTCCGGTAAAAAGTGCCCACCATTCCACTGACCTGATCCCAGCTTTCGCCATCACACCCTACGTCATCGAGATGGACGCCAGATCAAGATTGTTGTATTCGGCTGTTTGCGTCCAAGGTGTGCGCCATGATGGCTCGAGCAATTCATTTCTATGTCATATCCCCGAAGGCTCCGATCATCTGAACTTCGTAGCACCTCTCCCCCTCTCTCCCTCCAAATATGTCCGATACATGTCCATATTCACCCACCTCAGGGCCGCAATATAAATCATCTACTGGGCATATGTGAAAGCAGGTCCACTGTATTCTGGAGCCATGGATATCGAAGAATATGTGGTACCCTCGGGGCACTACAGCGGCCGCAACCGTGTGCCCAACATCCAGGAATTCATGCAACGACTGGACGCAGAGAAGAAAGAGCGTGATGCTGCCATTGATGCGGAGTTGAGGCGCAACAGACACAATCCGGAGGCCAAAGATCACCAAAACGAGACTGTCAAGAGGAAGGATACTCGCTCTGTCCGCGATCCTGTCACTGGTAAGGATGTTGAGATTCGCGATGTCGAACTTGACTTTACAGAGGCGGTGGAGAACCCTCAGGTATGTAAGCTATACAAACAAAAAAGGATCAATCTTATGCTGACCTATCCTTGCAGTTGTGTATACCCAATGAAAATCTGGGCAAGCCAGCTACGATTGCCACGTCGTCCAAACAGTCTGGTGAGGAATATCGCCATGCACAAGATGTCACTGCGCCTCCCGATCCCATCCAAGAAGGGTCTACATCCGATGTCCCCATCCGCAGTGAGAAGACATCAGTACTGTTCTACAAGACTCCATCAGTCAGCTACGAGCCCATGTTCAACTCCCTGGAGCGGCGGGCAAACCTCCTCTGCGGAGGCATCTTCATCGGCATCGTCTTTATTGGTAAACTGTTCGGCGGCAGGCTGTTTGGACTAATTCCGCTTGCGACATGCGTTACGTCGGGTGTGTTTCTTTGGGTCAAAGATCTCATCCGTCAAGGACGAGACTTGGAGTGGTCCAGCGAACAGGAGCGCGGGGAGACGGCGACTGTCAATCTGATTCCCGAGTCGGTTGAGTGGATGAACACGGCCATTGGCATCATCTGGCGACTTATCAACCCCGAGATGTTTTCCGCCGTTGCAGATACGTAAGCATATGCGCTGCGAGTATGTTGCTTATTTGGGTGCTAACTGAAGTAGTCTGGAGGACGTCATGGCGGCATCCGTTCCTGGCATCGTCGAGCATGTTCGAGTTGCCGATATTTCCCAGGGAAACAACCCGATACGCATTCTCAACATGAGAGCTCTTCCTGACTCTCATGTCCAAGACATAAAGGAGGAGATTCGCAAGGAAAACGCAAAGAAAATGGACCCCGATGAACTTGCGGCTGTGGAACAAGCCGGGGCCTTTTACAACATGGAAGTCTCTGTCGCTTACCATGCAAAGCCTTCTGGCGCAGATATATCTTCCAAGGCTCGAAACATGGGCATGCAACTTGTCTTCTATCTGGGAATCAGGGGTCTTTTCGGTGTCCCCTTGCCGATTTGGGTCGAGTTGATTGGACTCGTCGCAACAGCACGCGTTCGATTTCAATTGACCCCCGAACCACCTTTCATGAAGACCGTTACTGTAACTATGATGGGCATTCCAAAAGTCCAAGCTGGTTGCACCCCGATGATCGAAAGTGGAGTCAACATCCTGAATCTGCCTCTCATTTCCAATTTTGTCAACTGGGCAATTGCTGCTACGGCATCTATGTACGTTGCTCCCAAGAGCTTAACCCTCGACATAAGCAAGATGCTTCAAGGGGATGACGTTAAGAAGGAGACTATGGCCTTGGGCGTTATGTTCATCAGAATTCACAAGGCCACTGGTCTCAGCAAGCAGGACCTTCGCGGCAGTAAGGGCGGTGGCTCGGACCCCTACATTACCATTAGCTGGAGCAAGTTTGGGAAGCCACAGTTCTGCACTCGCGTCATCCAGGACAATCTAAACCCGATATTTGAGGAAAGCTGTGGCCTTCTGGTGACTACCGATCTCATCAAGGCTGATGAACAGCTGTCTGTAGAACTCTGGGACAGTGACCGATCATCCGCTGATGATGTCGTCGGCAAGGTGGAACTGAGCATCCAAAAGCTTATCCAACATCCCGGAAAGATGTTCCCTCAAATATCTAAGCTGCGTGGAGTCAAAGCTGGCATCACCATGCCTGGTGAGCTTCATTGGGAAGTTGGTTTCTTCGGAAAGACCCAGTTCCGGAAGGCTCTCCGTACGGATGGAAGGAATGTCAATCTTCCGAAAGGGTTGAGCGATAAAGTCGAGTTTCAAGAGGATTGGGGCGCAGTCGAGACACAGGAAGAGGATGCTGTGGTCCACACGCCACCCGATCCCCTCTGGCCGTCTGGTATCCTTAGTGTCGTCGTCCACCAGATTGTGGGCCTGGAGCTGGCCAACATCAAGGGCTCTAATGGTAACAGACGAGGCAAGGAGTATGAACCCGCAAGACCAGAGGCAGGCGAAGTCAAAGAAGAGCAAGGCAAAAGGCTGCCAAGCTCCTATTGTACGATTCTGGTAAATGATGATTTGGTCTACAAGACGCGAACCAAGGTGGTCTCGTCGCAGCCGATCTTCAACGCTGGTACAGAGCGGTTCATTCGCGATTGGCGGTCCTGTATCGTCACAATTGCAGTCCGCGATGCTCGATATCGGCAACATGACCCCATAGTTGGCGTTGTGCCGCTGAGACTTACCGATATTATGCAGACTAGCAGCGAGGTGACGCGGTGGTACCCTCTTGACGGCGGGATTGGCTTTGGGCGGATCCGAGTTTCTCTTCTCTTCCGATCTGTTGATCTCAAACTGCCACCTCCGCAACTAGGTTGGGACATTGGAACTTTTGAGTTCTTGTCTGACGCCATCGTCACTTCCAACTACGCACCAGCGAACAAGGTTCGACTGCGAATGCGTACTGGAGGGTCTTCCGCCAATATCAAGAAAGATCACTCTGTTCATGAGGGTGATAGTATGAAGTTCGATATTTTTGGCCAAGATGGCACCACAAAGCTCCGACTTCCTGTGCGCTACAGGTATCGATCGCCAATCTTCTTTGAGTTTTATCCTTCCGGCAAGCGAGGTGCCGATGCTTTTGCTGCTTTGTGGCTCCTGGAACTGGTCGACTGTGAGGAGAAGGAGTTTGACATTCCCATTTGGAAGTGCAATAACAGCCTGCGGCTTTCTCAAAATTACATCACCCAGGAGAACTTCGCCCTTGTTCCTGACCTGAGCATCAAGGAGGTCGGGCGCGTGCGTTTCAAGGGTCGCTTTTCGGCTGGTACGGACTCTGATCATATCAGGTTTGTGAGCGACAATGACACTCGTGAGACTATTGAGACCTGGGAGGCTTGCTATGCCGAAGGCGTACGCCACGAGGAGGTGCAAGCTGAAGTTCCTCCATTGATACAAAAGCTGCACGACGAGTCATTGACGCAAGGACGAGACGTTTTAGCGCAGGCTGATGAGAAAGAAAGGAAAAAGTGGCTAGCCAAGGATGGCACTGACTGGAGTGGTGCCTTTGGTAAGGATCCTGAGGGCCTCATGGCTCGGTCTCGGGATCGAGATCAGGAGAGCGAGGAGTATGATCAATTTGAGGAAGAGGAAGAGGACGACGAAGACGACGATGATGATGAAGATCCCGATCTGGGTGTTCGGGATGCTGACACTGAATCCTCGCCACTGTCTGGGTCCAGTCAGGACGGTCGTCGCTCATCTGTAGCATCTGTGGGCAGCCACACAACCGGATTGTCCAGGAGGAGCACCACAAACAGCACCAAGAATCCCATCAAGGCCTACAAGGACTACAAAGAGCGGAGTCGGGACTTACACCGAACTCACCGGGGCTTAATGCAGTGGCGGCCTATGCGAAACGTGGAGTTTGCAAAGAACCAGGCCGTGTTTGCGGCAAGGAAGGTGAGGCACCTTGGATCTTTGAGTGGACGCAAGCCGGATGTGGAGACGGAAGTCTAAGGCTGCCCTTTGTTATTATTTCATTGTGGTTCAAGGATGTAAAAAAAAATGTGCTGACGAGTTATGATATTTTGCAGTTTTGTACGAAGTATAGCTAGCTCTGTATGTTTTAACGGCTCATCACTGTACTCTAGGTAGTTTGTAACAATTTGATCTTTACTTGGACTCGTATTCTTGGGGACAATCAAACTTCATAGCCGACGAAATTGTATACTAAAAATTTCTCATTATGCTTCATTAAAAAGAATGATACTCGGTCAGCTGCGCTAGCTATTTACACCGCAATATCAAAACTTCTCCACGAACGGTCGCAGATCCAACTCCTGCGTAAACGCAGACCTATGCTGCGTATGCAAGTGCCAATAACTATCCGCAATCTACAACAAAATCAGTGAGTCTCCCCCCTAGCTCTGACCATACGAAAGGGGGAACTTACCGCTTCAGGCTTCAGCTTGCCATCCTCCACGCCTCCATTTACAATCCGGTCTTTGCCCCAGGGCGTGTCGATACCGCCGTCGATAATTGCCAGTGCAACGTGCACGCCCTTGGGGCCAAACTCACGCGCGAGGGACTGCGTGATGGCGCGTTGGGCGAACTTACCTGCTGCGAAGGTACTGAAGAAGGCTGAGCCGCGGAGTGAGGCCGTGGCACCAGTAACGAGGAGAGATGGGGGATGAGGAGAGGACGGGACAGAGGAGAGGAGCAGAGGCAGAGTTTTCTGAGCGAAATAGAAAAGGCCGTCTCTTTATTAAATCGGTCAGAATCCATAAGGCATCATCAGTTGATAGGGAGAGCAGAACTTACGCTGCAGTGCCCAAACTCGTCTGCAGATCCTTCAGCTCAAGCTCCAAGAACGGCTTCCTCGCCCATCCGGCGTTGGCGTTGAACACCGCAGCAGCGAGCTTCGCATCGGGCCATTCACGCTCAATCTGTGTAAAGGCCGCGTCTACAGAGGCAGGGTCCGAGGCGTCAGCCGTGATGCCCAGGGCAGTGCCGCCGGCGGCTTTGATGTCAGCCACGATGGGCTCGTAGTTGGAGGCTTGGCGAGCGAGAAGCACGACTGAGTAGGATTGGGCGAAGCGAAGAGCAACGGCACGGCCTGTGCCGGAGCCGACGCCGGAGACGACGGCGTAGAAGGGGGGAGCCATGGTGATTGTGTATATAAATGAGTTAGAGTGGTGATGTGAGATTGTTGATGTGGATGAAAGTGCGAGGGGAACAAGTGATATCTTATATAGTAGAAGTATATTACATATCTATCGGGAGTGATGGATTATATGTAGTGAATTGCGCAACTGGTGATGTGTCTGATCTTGTTGGTTTGGATTATCAAGCAGATGCATGGCGTGCGAGCGGAGCAGGCTAGTTTGGGAAATGCATCGATGACGATATCTCTCGTCTTTCCTTCTCCCAGTGAGGGGCAACGTTTGCTGCTATGGACTTCACATAGTTGTCTATCTACCTGGTCTATTTCAAAGCTGCAGCATGATTATTAATTCGGATAATAATACGAGACTTAGATCGACTCGAATGTGTAGCTGTGAGTTGCAGCTCGCCATCTGGAAGGATCGGAATTACGGGACCTCCGGAGACATTCCGTTGCCGAGGCTGTTTGCTCCACATGGAGCCGGACTCCGGACTTTGAGTCCGCCGGTACGGCCTTATACGCAAGTTGCGGACATTTTATGTCTATCACGATACGAAGATAGGATACATGATGCACTTTAAATCTAGGTGCTGGTTAGGTATTAAATGTATTATATGAGAGAATTCTTGGGGGGGGGGGGGGGGGGATGCCATGAGTAAACGGCGTCTAGAGCTCGCATTTGTAGCCGCTTCTAGATGCACCACGCCTTCATCATCTTACCCTGAACTATCCAAGCAACCAAGGTCTAATGTTCATATGATAGAGATATCCTTTCACAATTCGGGCAAAAAACTACTCAATGGACGGGCAAAAAAGATGAGATCCCTATTTCAGGATCTTCGCAACTTGACGAGAGTGGGACTCGAACCCACGCGGATTGCTCCACCAGGAATTGCTGTTAAGGTAGCCTTAACCTGACGCCATAACCAACTCGGCCATCTCGCCAATTTGTGATGAACGGGCTTGATAAACAGGACTCTGTTCCTCTGCCCTCGGCCCTCGTCCCTCTGTCGTCTCACTCACACCACTTCCATCTCATCTACTACTGCAACAAGCCGCGGCCTCTCAAACTCCATTCCTGGATTGCCTCTCCATTTATAATACCCACTCGCCTTCTTCACTGCGCCGCTCCATCCCAACTTACTCCTCCTCCACGCCTTCGTTCTTGAACCGTTCCTTTGTCGCTGCACCAAATACTTATCGTCATCGTCATCCTCCCTATCCTCTTCTTCGCCCATCAAGTTGAAAACATTGCCATCTTCGAGCCACACCTCTAGCGAGCGCAGTTGGTCCAGATATATCACCAACAAAGCCACCAGTGTAGCAACAGCACTTGCTACCCAAAACACCCAAAAATTGTCTCCCTCGGGCCCGTACTCTCCCTCGATGCTGAGAACTCCAGCTACCACCGTAACAGGCAGAAGTACACCACCAAGGTAGGCTATACGATCCAAACTCCTCTCATTCACATCATCCTGAGGCTGTGACGACAGAGGAGCGGACAAGGCTTTCGGCCTCGACGACGTCCGAAGTTGGATCCGTAGATGGAGTCTTTGCACAATATCTTCCCAAGCTGAGAGACTAGCCGCTTCCAGTTCCCTGCCCTGGCGGGCCACGTATCTCGCCTCATCCAAGCTCTGCTCCAGCGCTGTCATAGCCTCCCAAAGGATCGTGTCTCCCGGATCTTCGCCTAGCCGCATACTTCCTACGAACTTGACCCATCGCTCGTGTACCAACTCTCCGAGGATCTCGTCAACCGATGTAGACACGCCTCCGCCGCCGTCGAGCGCTTCGCGCAGGTCATCTTCTAGACTCCGTAGTAGCCCGTTTGTTTTCTCCGATTTATGAGATTTATGAGGGCGACTTTGTCCCAGAGCGCCGTATGGCCCACTTGATTGCAGTGTCGAGCGCCGCGTTGCAGCGTCTTTGTGTCGCAGCTTTGGCAATTCTTGCTCCGCCTGAAGATGATGGATGAGTAGTATCGGAATCTCGCTCGCAACCCAGAGTGAAGCACTGTAAATAGCAGTCGCACCAGTATGTCTGTTCGCAGCGGGAAACTTCCAACACCAAGCCCTCACACCCCTCCCTCTCGGCCTCCCCTTAGGCCTATACGCCTTCGCTTCCGCATGCGCTTCCAAAAAGCCTGCATCAACACCCAAAATCGCCCTCAACGTCTCTGTCGTCGTGTCGTCCAGCGGACTCGGTAGTACAAGCAGTCTGTCTAGTCCAGGACAATCCCCCGCGAGTACCTCCGATCGCAGTTCTTCCACGCTGGAGAGAACATGTCGATGACATGTTTGCGACGTCCACTCAAGGACGTATCCAGGCGAGGAGGTATATTTGCTGTGTTGTCTGAGCGCCATGCTGTCTGCTCGGTGTAAAATACACAAAAACCAAACACCAGAGTGCCAGCTTCAGCAACTGTTGAGGAATAAAACCCGGATATATGAAAAGGGAAGTGTCTCACATTATCGAGAATTCCTCGGAATATTAGCCACTGCGTTGAAGCACTTACCTCATGTGAAGATGGAGCAGCCTCAGACATTTTGGATCATGCGGCCAGCGGAAATACCACCCAAAACACACACCATTTCATAAAATCCAGTTGATTCCTTCATCATTCACGTCGCACAGATCAGCGGTGCCAAGGTCAGATGTCCAGTGCCCCCCAGACCTCCAGTAGGGTCATGTGAAGTTGCGCGAGAGCTGTTCAAATGACCCCAAAGTTGGTAAAAAAGACTACCTAAGCCACCTAACAGTCACCAATTTGCTTAGAGCAGCAACGGGACAAAAGAAAAACAGACGCTTGCCATCCGCATTGCGGTAAGAATATCCTTGCTCTTTTGGTAGATCAGACGTTATCTTCATGGACTGGTGACAGTTTACATAACAATAATTGCTTTCTTTCCCTTGAGAACCCCCGATAAACGCCAGACCTGACAAAGACGCCATTTTCTCGGCAGACATACAAGCAGGCAGTAACAGTAAAAACGAGGTCATTTTGGCCCCTGAATATTCCTTTGGTTATCGATACCACGTTGCCCGCTGTCATCCGCTTGCCTGCCTCTTTCTCTCGAAAAGAAGGAATGAAGGATAGATATGTCGCAAATGCACAAAAACCCAGAAACAAAAACATAACCCTTGGACGCTTGAATACAAGACACCTCAAATTCCATGATTTTAACCGTGTAAACACATAACATCGAATCGGGAGGAAACTGAGAACAAAAGGGAAGCAGGACCAGGCTGTGTCGTCATAAATTCCCCCCCTTCATTCTAGATCCAACCTTGGACAGGCTATGACGGGGCACTGATGTATTGCCCCCCCATCTCGTGGAATCCGTGGTCATCGCCATCGTGATGGAGAGTAACGCTGTTGAACTCAAGGAATGGGTCTGGGGCCTCGGTCCCTGGAGTCTCCAGTCCACTATCCAGGGGAACCCCCTTGGAGTTAATAGCCCTCGCACCGCTGATGTCCACACTTTCGCTCTCTTTGACGTTGCGGAAGTTGACCGTATCGATTCCTCGGCCTTGGTGGGGGACAATCGGCG
This sequence comes from Hypomyces perniciosus, assembly GCA_008477525.1. Taxonomy (NCBI): domain Eukaryota; kingdom Fungi; phylum Ascomycota; class Sordariomycetes; order Hypocreales; family Hypocreaceae; genus Hypomyces; species Hypomyces perniciosus. The sequence continues at coordinate 4,087,971 of SPDT01000003.1, forward strand.
GCTTCATGTGACGAATAAGAGCCCATTGCGTTGTGCGAAAGAATGGATGTGCCTTGATGTCGGATGCTCCAGCCCTGGCGCCTAACCTCCTGTTTTCGTCCTTGATCAAAAGCTTTCTAATAAGAGACTTGCAAAGGCTAGAAAGAAGCATGTTAGCAAATGACATTTACCACAGCAAGAAGGAAATGCTCACTTGGATATCTGGGGTGCGCCAGTATGGTCTGGGAAAGGAATATCCTCGCGTAAAATGTTTGCAAATGTGGCGTTCCGGTTCTTGCCCTTGAAGGGTGTAGTTCCGTAGAGCATCTCATAAATAAGAATACCCAGAGTCCACCAGTCCACTGCACTTGTATGGCCGCTACCCTTAATAACTTCGGGAGCAATGTACTCCTCAGTGCCAACAAAGGAGTTGGTTCGGAAGTTTGCAATGCACGATCTCGTGTCAATGGTCGGCAGGGCATCTGTCCTTGCACCGTTCTTGCCAACAATCATAGTCGGCTTTCCACCAGGGCCTGACTGCTTGGACAAGTCAAAGTCCGAGAGCATAATATGGCCAGACTGATGAAGCAGGATATCTATAATAGTAATGTTAGTCAACGACCTAGATCAGACTGGCCTACAATGGCTCCAGATGACATACTCTCTGGCTTCAAATCCCGATAGATGAAACCCATCAGATGAAGATACTCCAATGCTGCCGTGACCTCAGCCGCATAGAAACGAGCATCGTCCTCAGGTATACATTTGCCCGGCCGTGTCTGAAGGGCGCGGAAGAACTCTCCTCCACTGCAATATTCCATGCACAGATAGAGATGGTCTTCGGATTGGAAGGAGTGGTATAATGTGACAATGAACGGGTGGTTGCTCGTTGCCAGGATTTCTTGTTCGGCGAGGGCTCGCTTGATCTTGTTTCGCTTGATCATCTCCTTTTTGCTCAAGACTGTTTGAATTAGTATGGAGAATGAAGAGGCGAGAGCTAAGAGACGCATTACCTTTCATGGCATAAAGCCGGTTGCTCTTCTTCTCCCTCACCAAGTAAACCTTGCCCACATCCCCTTTGCCAATGAGCTTGATCTTGTCAAAACTTGAGGGCCCGACCTCAACGTCGCGGACCTTGATGGAATTGGAGCTGTACGTCCTGCGGAAAGCCAAGGAGGTTTTCGGCGGTGGGAGAGCGGACAAGACATCTTCACTCAGGGGTTGTGACGCCTCCGGCTTGGAATCAACAAGGCCAAGGGTGCCTGACTCGGCATTCTGAATGAGAGGGTCCTTGCCTAGCTCTGCGGTACCAGGACGCCCGCCTTTATTTCCATCACCAGCAAAGAGTCCCTGAGCATTGGGTGCACTGGCGACCCTCCTCAACCGTCGGGCCAATTCCTCCTTGGTCTGGCTAGTGGCTTGCTCGGCCTGGGTACCATCCGGAGCAGAGATTTTCAGGGTGGGCGTATCCGGCGGGCTCGGAGGCACGGAGCCTTCGTTGTGATGACGCAAGCCTGGCTGGCCCTGATGGGCAAAGTAAGGATTGGCATGGGCCGTTGGGCTCAGAGCCTCTTCGAGCTGGTTGCCCTCACTGGCCACGGTATGTGCCCTCAAGCGGCCAACGGTGTTGCTGAAGAACTTGGTATGCCGGGAGGCCTTGGGGGCAGGCAGGTCGACGCCAACGCCTCCGGAGATGGAATTGCTGCTTGAGGAGGCATTCTTCTCTTTTTCGCTGTGGCTGCTGGCGCCACTGTTCATGCGGAAGAAGTTGCGCAAGCGATTGCTGACCTGGGCTCCCGTCGAGCCGCTGTTGTTGGTCTTGGAGGAAGGCATTGTCGTGGAGAAGGGAGAGACAGGGTCGGATACGCGGTTGGAGTCGATCTCGGAGTCGGACTATGGAGTTGAATCGATCATGCAACTGGGGCCATGGCTCGCCGCGGCAGATTGCAGGGCAGGCGCTGATTGACGATGGCAGAAGGGCTGAACAAACGGCGATGATGATTGTGATGGTGGTGATGGAGGCGTGAGAAGGCGGGAAGAAGAGACGGATTATGGTGGTGCGGGAGGATTGCGGCGGCGTGTATTACTCCGTATCAACTGTACGAGTACATACGATGAGAGAGAGTCAATGTCAATGGCCCATGTTCGCAGGCGGCTGGAGGTACATACGAGGTACCTGAGCCACCAGGTGAGCCCGGCCAAGCCAAAGCCACGTTGCCTGAGGCATCACCGTGACTGGCCTTTGTGTGTTCAGCCCCGGCTTTGCACAGATCGGGGATACTGCCTCTACTAGCATAACAGACAAGCCTCTGCAGCGGAGCATTACAGCGCCACTGGAACTGGAGTACGGGGGCACCATAGCGGCCACAGCGGATGACACAGTGAAGCGTCCAGGGGGCCGAGGAGCCATTGACGCACTAGAAGCAATAATCTGGGTCCTTTGGAGTCAAGTCCCAGCCTCGCCCATATAATAGTAGCTGCCTTTGGAAATGCCCATTTGCCGGATACTATCTATATGTAGTACCTGCAGAGTACTTCGTACTTCGTACATCTACTAATATCGTCGTATCGTGCTTTACAATCGCTCTACGAAGTACTGCTAGTAATAGTAGGACAAGCCCTCGTGTTTCGTGGCTGCGCAACTTGAAGCCATCGGATGTGCATACGAGTAAGGGTGCGGAGTCGGCTATTCCCCTGCAGGATTACTTCACGCGTTCCAGCGTTCAAGGCTAAGGCATGCGATGGCTTGCTTGCTCGCTTGTTGCTTACAAACCAACTTGATTAAATCCGCGATTTCTTCTCCGAGATACGAAGTAGCATTGTGCTCTTCTTTATGCCGGGACATTGTTTGATGCTTTCGCGATTCCGACGGCACCAGTCCGAGATACGGCATAGTAATACCTTGGTACGACGAGTAGGTAGGAAGAATTGGTAGCAGAACCAACAGCCTTCATCACCACCAGACTGCCGAGTGGCGTCTTCCTACTTACTGCTTCTGCTACTGCTACTGCTACTTTGAAGGAAATCTCCCATTGTGGATTAGGCGACAAGTTTACGAAGTACGAAGTGCAGCCCTTGGTCGATTTCACATGGAACACATCCAGGAATATCCCAATCCTGCCATGCATGGGTCAGTAGATTTATCAGATAATACGTCATCCCACGATAATCATGGAGCACAAGACCAGTGGTGTGTTGATGAACATCCAATGGCACCCTTCAACCACCTATGATGTCACATGCACTCGTATTTAATATGACACCCATTGTCCGATGTATTCACCTAATGCTTCAAGTTAATTAGTACGCTTCCAAGCTTCTGTTACTACTACCATTGTGGGTGAAGGTGGACCCCATTCAATCCGATCTCCCCGTGCATGCGCGTTACATCACTGATGAAAATCACTTTTCGACGATGGCATCCAAAAAGTGATGTGAATTCATTCTTCAGATAATTAATTATGCCACCTCACTTGAAGTTCCTTGTTGTTTTATTGTACAAATAAGGACTGTTCTCATAATCCGAACGATGCTTTTTGGTATCAAGTGTGTGCTCATACTTCGTACAGAGCAGGTGGGTATGTTACTAATATTAATGCGGTTCTCGTCAACGCCATTCCGATCACTCCGACGCATTGCCTCGCTATCCCCCATGTTCAGTCGGCATCTTTGGGGTTGTCTGATTCTTCGCTTGGTAAGTTTTCATTCATCCGGATCAGGAGTTCCTTCAGCTTCCGTCGATTTTTCTTCCATGTAACAAAATCCTCCACTTGTTGATCCCGAACCGACGGTGTTACCTGATTTCCATCCGCGTCCTTTAGATAATCCGGAATCTCCTCGTCCTCCGTCTTGTCATTTCCGCCGCTGTTCTGCGGTCCATCACCTACATGCCAGCTCAACGGCACCAAATGCGTCTGTTCCATGTGTGCCTGAAACGCCTGCATCGTCGGGAACGCGTCGGGGGAGCTCTTTTTGCCGCATTTCCCCCATAAGCAAACAATCGGCCCATCATGACTGTGAACCACGTAAATATGGCGCCTTAGTGTATCCGCGTTGTGAAGCTCCGCTTTGCATCCCTCCCACTCGCACAAGAAGGCAATGAACGATGTCCTGAGTCCCTGATAGATCTGCCACGGCGGCGGGGATTGTGCTTTGGGGGGTCGTCCACGTCGTTTAGTGTACCCAGAAGGGGTAGTCTTTAGCTTCACAGGTCGAACAGGCCTCCCCGTAGCTGCCGTCGTTGTCGTCGTCGCTTTGGCCTTTGTGGCCGATTTACTCGCGTCACCTTCACGCATAGCGGAGTAGGACATGCCTGCTTTCCAGCCCTTTGGTCTTCCTCTGACGCCGGACTTGATGGCAGGAGTAGTTGTTGATGAGCCCACCTGCACTGGGAGAGGCACTGGCATCTCTTTTCTTACCCGAGACGACGGACTCGAGGTAGCAGAGCTTGCTGTTCCGGGTCCATTATTGACCTGGTGAGTCCAAGAAAATGCCTGCTTTTGGATCGGGGAGGCTTTCAAGACCACTGCCATGCGTGACTCGCGCTTCTGTGGCGTGCTCGCCTTGGGGGCCTCGGGCTGAGTTGACGTTGTAGATGAGAGCGGGTCCTCGCTGCTGAGGCTATTCGGGGATGAGAGCCTGACTATACTCTGTGGTGCGAATAATTGAGACCTTGGACGAGATGTCTGGTCGCGAGATAAGCGCATTGGATCCATACTGGCTATTGCGCAGCGAAATGGGATTTGCCTGGTGTAATTGGAAGTTGATGAACTCGATTGTTTAGGTATGGGATAGTCTGAAGTTGAGGATGATTGGAGGTCCAAGGAGTCTTGAGTGCCAAATCAGACCCACTATTTTGCTGTCTCAGCGCACAAGCACTGCTCAACCAGCCTCAAAGGGAAAACCAACATACCTCTCAGAGGAGAACAGGCACCCATAAATCATTCAATTATTTACGGAGTATTCATCATGGCCGGAGCAAAATGATAAAACATTATGTACTGGCTCGCGACAGCAGACTCGGGTCAACACCTAGACAACACGAACCTGGAGAGAATCTGATATTCAAGCAGATCATCTGCTTGGCAGTGTCGGACACTATCATACACGTTGCTTTTGAGATACCATGACTGGAAACCTATAAATACACTCATGATCTGAATACAGAATAGTCCTCGTACAGTAGATTCATCACTCTCGTGCCATATCATCTGGTCCAGCCTTCATCCGTCGTGGCGACGGTCCGATCGTATCCTTCCCATCCATCCACGGGCGCAGACACTCCGGAATAGTCACTGTCCCCGCCTTTTCATCCCATCCATTCTCCAACAGCGCGGCCAACACCCTCGGCACCGCCAATGCTGTCCCGTTCGCCGTCCAAGGGAACCCCAACTTGCCGCTCTCGACCTTGGTTCGTGTCGCTAACCTTCTGGTCTGGTAATCCGTGCACAAGCTGGCTGACGTGACCTCCCCCCATCCGCCGCTGTGGTGCTCCCTGCTCGGGAACCAGGCCTCCATGTCAACTTTACGTGTGGCTGAGGCGCCGAGGTCCATCGCCGGCATGGACAGCACGCGACAGTACAAGCCCAGCGACGACAAGATCTCAGTCTGCATATCGAGCATCTCATCGAACACGTCCTGCGCCATCTCCTCATCTGGCAGTGTCCATGCAAACATCTCGACCTTGGTGAACTCATGCACACGATATAGACCCTTGGTTTCGACACCGCGGGCACCGGCTTCAGCGCGATAGCATCGTGATACGGCAACACGCTTCATAGGCAGATCTGTTGGATCAATGGTGTTCATGGCTTTCATGCCCGCAAGTGGGATTTCCGAGGTGCCTGCCAGACACATCTCGGGCACACCGCGATCGGCATCCGATGAGGATTGAGCAATGGAATAGACCTGCTGCTCGCCATGCTGGTCGCGGGGCTGAAACCCACAGGCAGCGCCAATATGACTATACACCAGGCTAGGAGGCGATACCTGAGTCCATCCGTGTTTAGTAACCACCGCGAGCGCATATTGTACCAGCGCCTGTTCGAGCCGTGCTGCCTCGCCGATGAGATAGTACCACCCCCAACCAGAAGCCGTGGCTGCGCCAGCAAAGTCGAGGATTCCCAGCTCAGCCCCGATGTGTACATGTGACCTCCAGATGTTCTCCGATCCCTCTTCGAACCTGGGCGGTTCGCTGATGTAGCTGAGAACCTCCGGTTCATCGCCTCTAGGAGTATCAGCGCTAGTGAGATTGGGAATCTCAAGCGCAAGCTCCTCCATTTGTGCAACGGCACTTGCCTCTTGCTTCTCGATTCCAGCCAGCTGAGCCTTCAACTCCCTAGCCTCCTCATGGACCTTATCCCAGCTCATCTGCTTCACATCCTTCAGGTCCTCATCGCCACTGCTGGTGGCTGAATTCGCTAATTGCTTCCTTAACAAATTAGACCTCTCCCTTAGCGCGCGACCATCTCGTTGCAACTGTTGCCATTCAGCATGGAGCTCAGCTATCCTGGTGGGATTGCCCGCCAGGCGCTTGTAGTTGCGCTCTAGACAGGTTTGTTCATAGAGCTCCGGATTCTGACGGATGTGTTTTATGTCGACGATTGGTTTAGGTGCTGTAGATGGCCGCTTGTGGTCAGAGAAGCCTCGGATATAGGCAATATGTGGCCTTAACCGCAAATTGGGGCCGCGAAGGCATAATAATGATCTGTTCATGATGGGGGCTGATGTGCCGTCATGGCGTGAGCTGTTCGACTCATTCAATTGCTTTCAAACTTGAGATCCACTGAGAGCTTGAGGGAATATGCAATTGTGCGAGTTTTATGAAGTCGATAGAGGACGGTTGTCTGCGCCATTATCTACGTGGGTTTGCATATGTAATTAACCGGCTCATTTCATAATCGAACTTAATGGGCCTAGCTTTTCACACCGTACCTTTTTAAAGATACCGTTTTGATCCTTCCAAAGGGCAGTCACATTACGACGTCGAACCTTTACGGCCTTTGACGTTAAGTGAAGATCGATAGGGATCGGGAAAAATCATCTAGCCAATTCAACTACTTCACCCCCATTGGGCGGTCTCATCAGGAAACGCCGAGGTGAGGACGTAAGAACTGATCGAACTAACAGATCATGACCTTCTGTTGCTTTTGTCAAGACTGAGGCAGGGTCTATTCAGATGGTATATCAACCTAAACAAACCTCCGAATGTTCTCTTTCCCGCCTCATCTGTGCTCGAGTCGCACCGATTTTCTTCTGCTCCTCTTGAGTCCAGGGCTTTGATTGGTATTTCAGGCTGCTTTTGAACCTTTTTCCCCCGCTTTAGCAACGCCTCTGTGTGGGCGTCTATCTGATGGGGAATCGGGTGGTTGCTACCTGCTGTAGGATGCTGTTGATTAGCAAACCCTTGGGCTGTTAAAAGAAGAGGAGCTCTCAAGGTAAAGTGTGCATTATTCCCAGCGTAACGAAATTTGTCATATAGACATCCTACCAAGCCGAGCAGATCACCGAGAGAACCGGTCCAGAATTCAATTACTTCGTTGGCTACACGGAAACTATACAGGGTAGCGGACGGAGATTTCTGGAATCGAAAGCCGATAGCCTCCATCACCTGGAGGTCATGACGCATTCCGTGTCCGACAAGGACGATGCTTCGAGCCTGTGGCATGGAAGATTGAATGGAGCTGACCATATCGGATGAATAGATTGCGACTGTTTCTCCAAAAAGAGACTTGTTGGAGGGTTTCGTAAGGTATGAAGAGGATCTTGTGGAGAAGGTGAAAGTCAAGATAGAAGATCTCCGGTGTCTAGAACAGCAAGACCGACTTGACAATTGACTTCATGATCGAATCCGCGCTTAATTCCTGGAATGTTCTGGAAATTAATGCAACAATAATGAAATTAAACATGTCCGGTAAGTCCGAGGAAGGCCTTAAAGATCTTGTACAATATATGGAGCCCTTTTCGTCTGCCCCTGATATGAGAAGGGGAGATATTATATGGTGGTTCCATACCCTCTCTTCACACAAACTAAGAAAGGGGGGGCTTTGCAGAGGATCTAGCCTTAGATAGGTGTCGGAGAATGGGGCTTTGTTTGTTATGGAGGAGAGTGGAGGTGTCTGGGAACACGTAGCCAGTGCTCCAGAGGCCAGAATGAAGCACGAACGTAGGGCCACTACGACGATTGTCTTCCAGCTTGCTAGGCGGGGAAGGTCTCATATTGTCAGCTGGACTCTAGCAGTGGACTCTACTTCGTAGCAGTTCTGCCAGTAGTAGGTAGTGTCGTATATACGAAGTACGAAGTAACTCGTACATTCTCCAGCCCATGGAACACATAGTGATGGTAGCATTCATTGCTACAGCTGATCCGAATATAAGCTTCTTCTGTAGCTTCAAACGGAGGGCGGAGCTTTCCGCACCAGTCAAAGACATCGCCTCGATCCTTCAGCCCTTCAACCACCATTCCACGAACCCCTGCATCAACTTGCTCTGCCTCACCAATTCTCAACATTGGCACCGTCCGGAAATAGCAACGTCCGCCTCACACTCGTCTTGTTGCCCACTTTGAGAGTACCCAAAAAGCATCAACCAATGCATCACGCGCTGTCAGAGATTTGGACGTGTTCTCCCGAGATCTCGTGATCAATCACCAAGCCAGCACTATGCCGACTTGGCATTGTATAAAATGCCGAAAACAATACTACTACCTTAGTGCGGAGTACTCGCTGGCCATACGTCATTCCCGCACCCTAGAGTTGCAGCGCCGTGGGGCGTTGTCCAGATTGTTTCGATTCTACGGATTACGGAGAACCCCGTATGAAAAGTAGCACCAGATACCATTACCCCGTACCTCGATTCTATTCTCCAAGAGGGACTCGGTGAAGTGTTTGGGATAGCACTTTGCTTTGCAACGAGGCTGTGCTCTGTTAGACTGCGCGGTGGAGTTTCCTGACCAACACAGGGCTGTGTGCGTATTTGCTCGTATTATTTCCGCTATACTTGCCTATGAGCAGATTGGATAAAGAAATGCAGCGAGACATGCAGGAACGTTGTACTCCGTACGAGGTACAAGCTAGTAATTCGGTCTGCTCCATCCGGAGTCTCCGTACTGGAGTCGCAACGGGACCGCCTCAAGAATCAGAGGGAGGATAGCCAGTCGAATGCGACACAAAGAACCCATCGTCTGGGCCAAGAACCACACGTGTCACAGCCAAGGCCATTGAATAGTCAGACACGAACTGCTCTGCCCTACCTATTGAGTCATTTGTGATTGCTCTTATAATAACCGCGAAGAAGAGGCAGTGCCTGAAAATCTCCGAGGGCTAGACCCAAGTTCCCCAACTAGACATAAGATTCGAGGGGAGTGTCAGCAGGCAGAATACGGAAATACAACAAAAATATTGTATTATCGGTTGAATCTCTCCGAGGGTCACTGCTCGAGTTTTTGTTTGGGGGTTGGTGGCCAAGTGGCGTCGATCAGGAGGATCAAAGACCATCATTTCCCTTTTCCGACCCAGTGGAGATAGTTATCGCTAGTCTTGGGGAATCCCTGCATTAAGCTACCGCGGCTATCCGCAGGCATCTAGAAACGTTCAGGGATGTTTCGCTGCAGAGAAATAGTATTATCGCAGGCTATACTTCGTAGATAAGTGATACGTGCAAGGACTAGTAGCTAGCATTGTCACCATACCATAGTACCTTACCTACCTACTCCGTACCTTCCTACCTATATAACATAACCCCGCGACACCGAGGCGTCTTCTCCTCTTCCACATTCGGGCCACCTCTACGCCGTACCACCAGCAATAATCATAATCCGCCATGAGCTATGAATCAGACCCGAAGATCGCAAAAGCGGCTATTCCACCGTCTCCCTCCAGTGTTGCGACTGCAGATGCAGAAGCAGAAGCAGAAGCGCCGCCGAGATACACCGACGTGGCGGGCGCTCCCGATGTCGATGTAACCGCCTCGTTTGCTGAGCTGTCGCTCACTCCCAGTGACGGCACCGAAGGTCCTCAGGTCGATACCTGTCTCGCTCACTTGAAACTGCTCCATGCCATCAATGCCTTGAAAGAAGATGTCGGATACACTGAGGGCCTGTGGGGGCTCTGGGACAGTCACGCAGACCACCATAAAGACATTCTCGAGGGAGCAGAGACGCTTCCTCACGAGATCGGCATCGATATGCTGAACGAGAAAGAGAAGAAAAAGATCACCCTGAGCAGGATCCGTGAGAAGCGGTGGGCGCTGTTCATTGCGCGCGCAGTCGACCGATACGAGGCGTGGTGGAATGCACTTCCGAAGACGATGTTGTCGGAGATGGATATGGCCACAGAACGCAGCACCAAGTACACCGATTTCGCCATACAGGGCACTCCAATAGTTTGGGAGGAGCATATGCTGCCGCCTCTAGGTGCGTCTTGTGTATCGAAAGTGCTCCCCCGACAACCAAGTAACTAACTGCTACAGACGTCTTGATGGTCATGCATTCTCATATGCTGAACCCCCAGGACTTCCTCGAGGACTCCATACGCAACGGTTTGAACGGATATTGGACCGCAGGTTTGCCATGGCAGCTTATCAACAGCGCCATCGCGACAGACTTCACCTACAATCCTACACCCGACGCACAGAAATTTTGGACTTCACAAACTGGCCGCAGCTGGGAAAATCAAGATGACCCCATGACCAAGACCATCAAATGCCCATGGTGCAAGTCAAAATTCGATGTACCTTGGACGACCTGTGGAACGGATGAGACGTCGAAGGATGATAAGTAAGACAATAATTGCACATCGACCGTGTGTATTCATGGCTGACCCGTCTTCCCCTTCATATAGGTCCCTGGAACTCGTTGGAAAGGGTTATGGTGACGGCAAATTCACCCAGAGCTGTCCTAACTGCTATAGGACCAACAACAAGGAGCTCCTATCTGTCGCCAAGTTCATACACGATTCAACGCAGTTGCTCACCTACTCCGTTCCTATGCCAGGCACGGTTCTAGATCCAAAGAACGGCAGACCCGAACTCATTACCGAGCTTCCCAAAAACTCTCTCGTCTTCCCACGGACTTTTCCAAATCGCATGATCCACCAAGAGTTGCGCATCAAAATTATGGAGCTTATTGACCCGACCTCCACAGACTCGCAACCCCCATCCATGGAAACGGTGCGAAATTTGATCGAGAAGACAACAACAAACGAGCAGGCTGTCCGCCGCATCGATTTCTCTACCACCCGCTTTGGACGCTACACGATGAGACCTGAGTCGAGAGTCGCCACGCGGAAAATGATGAGTCGCTACTGGGAAAACTTCTCGCCGTTTGCCCTCGATCTCTGCGGCGCTGTGATGCGTCAGGGAGTCTTCATCGACAAGATGGTCAAGCTCGACTGGCTACATAGCCCATCTGCGAAAGACACCATGGGTCGACTGATCAAAAAGTACAAACGCTTCATCACCATCATGGAACGCAACCCCTTCAGAATGGTCGTCCCGACGTTGGATGTCGACTTGGCTTGGCATACACATCAACTAAGCCCGCATGACTACTATGCTTACACAGTAAAGAAGACGGGCAAGTTCATCGACCACGACGACAAGATCGAAGAAAACAAGCTTAGCGACGCGTTTGAGTGGACGACCAAGACCTACCAAGACATGTATGGCGAGATCTACAGCGAATGCACATGTTGGTATTGCGAAAGTAAGTCCCACCCCTCTCTCAGCATATCCCCCAACTACCAAACAGTTAGTTCATGGGGCTAACAAACAAACTCTTTCAGCAATACGCACCTCGCAAAGCTCAAGACTGAGCAGACTCCTACGCGTGTCCCAAGGAGACAAACTCGCAGATTCCTTCCACGACTCCGGCGCCGCACGGCTCTGCCCACCGGCCAATTCAGCCCATATCTCAGCCCATAACTCAGTCAAGTCCCTGGAGACTCCCGAGCGCGCCAAGGTAGCCGATTATTTCCGCGCCAGGCAAAAGATGAAGCTTGAGAATGCGTACCAGAAGGCCGCCAAGCGAGCCGAGAAGAAGGGGCGGAAACTGCCACCTCGCGATGAGTACTACGATCATTGGGGCTACTCGTACTACAGTAAGCTACTATCCTGCTCCCCTTTCCCTGTCATCTTCGCATGTTGCTGATGCCAGTCTTGTAGTGTATGGTCCATTCATGTATCCCCTGTACATCACCCCAGGCATATACTATGGATGGGATCCATGCCAGGTCACTGCCGGCGCCGGCGCGTGGGCGAACTGCGCGGCCGGAACTTGCGGAGGTGCAGCAGCAGTAGCCATAGCTGGGGGTTGCGGGGGGGCTGGTGGGTGTGGCCACGCTTTTGTCGGAGTAAGTGAATATCTTTGATATCCCCCTTTTCTTGCGTTTCGTTAACAAGGGGTTCGCTAGGGATGCGGTGCCTCCGACTTTGGTGGCACGTGTGGTGCTGGAGGAGCAGGCTGCGGAGGCGGTTGTGGAGGTGGTGGATGCGGAGGAGGAGGATGCGGAAGTAAGTCCACGAACAATGCCTACAGTCGTTTCTTTGTTTTATTTTATTTTGCTAACTGAGTTCAAATAGGCGGCAGTTGAGTTCAAAGCATAAGTTGGCTTATGTTTGGCATACTCGCCTGTTCGACATTGGAAGGGAAGCTGCTGTATAGCGTGTCTTGAATGGATTATGGGGGATACCTATCTATAAACTTGGAGGGGCTTGATTAAGATTTTTAGGACTTGAGGACTTTCTTATTGAATACATAGAAACAAATAAACCACTTTGGTATCCCGAGTGTGACGGAACTGGATTCTGATCAAACCAACAAATACCTACCCTATAACCATCGCCAACTAGACCATGAAAAAAAAAACCTGAGAAATTAGCTTCGAGACCACGAATGTTTAAGGGGGTAAAATATTCATCTATTTCTCATCCACCTCTTTGTCTTGTTTACATGATTAGCTACTTTCCTTTGCTCGTCTAATTCATCTAAATTATCCCGTGCCTCGCCATATCTTTGTTATATGAGCACAACCTCCCAGCAAAGCGCATGTGTAGTGTAGGAATGTATGGTTAGCGAATGGTGTGTTGAAGGAAGCACCAAAATTAGTTGGGTTTGCGAGAACCCCCATTGACAAGGCAATCGTCACCTGGTTGTGGTGGGTCGTCCTTGGCAAGATGTTCGACATCGGGCATCACCTCTCCCTCGCTCACGACAGGGAATGGAGTAAGGACATGGCTAATGTCTCCCCACCATTCCTCGCCGAACCTTCGATACCAATCCACGGTCATCTGCAATCCTTCTTCGAAGGTGGTTCTCTGCTCCCACCCCAACTTTCGTAACTTGGTCCCATCGACGGCATACCTGCAATCATTGAAGGGTCGGTCATGGGTGTACTTTACCCATTTGCGAAACTGATCTGGCGTTTCATGGCCGATGTCCATTGCAGACAAGATTTTCCCGCACAGCTCCAGATTGGATATCTCGTCGGTGGAGCCGACGTTGTAGATATGGCCTACTTGACCTTTGTGCAAGATTGTGTCAAAGGCATCTGCTGCATCGGCCGCGAACAGGTATCTTCGTGTTGGACTGCCATCGCCGTGTAGAACAACAGGACGCGCCCGATTCAGGAGGCATATGAACTTGGAAATAATTTCTGACACGCTTCAGCATGCGGAGTTATGATGGACTGTACGGAAGAGAAACTCACTCTCGGGATACTGGTGTGGTCCATAGACATTGTTGCTTCGGACGATGATAATGGGAAGCTTGAAGCTCTTGTGGTATGAATGGACCAACATCTCGGCGGCGGCCTTGCTTGCAGCATACGGATTAGTCGGAGCTAGGATGCTGGACTCGAGCAGCTCATCCTCGCCATCCCTGACTTCCCCGTACACCTCATCCGTTGAGACGTGAATAAAGCGCTTGATGCAAGCCTTCTTGGCGCTTTCCAAGAGGACATGAGTGCCGTAGACATTGGCGTGGGTGAAGCTGTAGGAATTGCCGAAGCTCAGGTCGACATGAGATTGCGCGGCGAAATGCATGACAGTGTCAATGTCGTAGCGCTGCATGCAGTCGAGGACCTCGGACGGATTGGTGAGGTCGCCATGGTAAAAGGTAAAGTTGCGCTTGTCGTTGAGAACGCGAGTGTTGTTGAGCGCTGAACAGTAGTCGAGCTTGTCGAACGACACGATGTTGTACGCCTGCGGATATGTGAGGGTGAGATGACGGACAACCCAAGAAGCGCTTTTTGGGGGGGGGGTTTACATTAGCTCAGTGCACGGCATCGCGGGATGAAAAGAAAGCAGCTCTTACATAAATCCGGCGCCACCGGTGATCATGATATTCTTGACTTCTGGACGAGGCTCAAATTGGGTGGTGCCCTTCAGAACAGGCGCCTCCTTCCAGACCTCCAGGTGCTGGAAATAGCTGCGATGCCCATTTACAGCGCCTTTGCGACGGCCACACGGATCAGATCAGTCACGCATCCTTTTAATGTAGATAACGACACTGGCGAATGGAATGGGGGCGATTCCGCCAAGTCGGGCGCGCATACCGTTGGCCATTGCGGTCTTTGCCGTGGGTCTCGGTCTCCAGCTGGGCATTCGAACAGCGGCTGGCGCCATGGATAGATAGATAATATATGGATGAATGAATGAATGAAGCAGCCGTCATAAACGGAGCGGCGATGCCAAGAGATGACGTCGCAGGGCTTCGTTGCGATGGCGCGCGCAAGACGGAAATGACGAGCTGGAGGAAGTTGACGACGACGACGATGATGATGATGACGATGGACTTGTCGAAAGAAGAAATCCGCCTAGCTGAAGCCTTTGAGCCAGCCGTCTCATGACAGAAAGACAGAGAGACAGAGAGACAGAGAGACAGAGAGACAGAGGAGACAGAGAGACAGATGGGCAGAAAAGAAGTCGTCGCTTCCCTGGAGCTCAAAACGGAAGCCGAAGCGACAGCGGCTCCTGAATCGGCAGGCGCAAACAATGGCCTGGGAGACTCACAATCTCACTGTTGTCTGTGATGTGATCGCAATTCAGCAGAAGCGCGCGCACCTACAAGACAAAGACAGACAGGGTTGATAAGGCTGACAAAACCTAAAAAGACTTCCATTTGGCGCGGCGTCGATAATGCGCTAGGAGGACCTCATATCGAAGTTGAAGTCCAAGTCCAAGTCGACAACAAGACGGAGAAATATACTCGTACGGAGAGATCATCAATGAGGCGCGGCTGCTTTGCTTTGCGCTTGGCTTGGCTCACGTCGCAGAGAGAGACAATGAGCGAATCCACTCTTTTTTTTTAAGACGATCACTTTCAGCACACTTTTGGCGATTTGTGATTCGACTGCTTCTGTTTAATTGCGATGTGGAGGAGGTACGTACTACTTACTTACTAATTAAACCTGTGGAGTCCGCGGAGAATACTCCGTACAGAGGAAAATGAGGGAGAAAGACACGGGACGAACGGAATGCAATAGATTTGACTGTGAGGCTTTGTCATGGGGGCTGGAAGAGTGTTTGAAAGTGGGATAGCAGTCGTAGTAGGAGTATTGTATGCATTTATACTGCCGACATGAACCTGCCCTCAAGCATAAACAATGCGAGGGTTTACGTAGGAGATACAATCAACGTCTACTGGATAGACAGAACATTGAAAACAATTATTTAGGTAAGCCCGCCCTGTATTATACGTTGTATAGTCTAATATCTAGATAGATAGATAAATGAATTTTTTTATGAAGCTGCGCAGAGTAGTTCTGTCAGGTTTTTGGCAGCGCGCATAAAGGTGCATCTGGGCATTCCGCCTGCAAGGCATTGGGCTCGCCATTTTTAACTTGTCCATTAAAAACAGATGGACGTCTATATTTCTTTGTATATACCTAGGACGCATTCCTCTTTTATTATATTCTGGTCGTTATCTGTATTATGTCTTACAAATAATTTTCACTGTTTCCTGTGAGTGTGTGTGAAGGAGGTTATGTGACTGCAAGTTAGATATAATCAGGGGTTTCGCTCCCTTTTAAGAAGAAGGTAGGTTTTAGGTGATAGTGAAGTAATTACCATCACCGAACTACTGTCTCTCTAGTAAACTACCTGGTTATCCATGCTATAGTTATCTACCCAGACTCCGTCTCAGGTGGCGGTGAAGATTACCAACACTTGACCTGAGGAGTCTGTGTTACCATTACACTACCTTCCCTTCTTTATTGAAGAGTCGGTCCATGATTCTTAGTTATATAGAGGGAAGTGAAGGGCACAGTATATTGGGTTTCTGGGCTTAGTACCAGGTCAGTCAGCATCAAAGTCCTGAATGTAGCTCCAGCCCAGCATCATATTAAGATAGAGTAGCGGCTCTTGTAGGCGATGCCAGAAAGGTTATACAGGTCAAAGTTATAGGTGATTCTCAATACCTTTATATCTTAATCCCCATTTTCGTCCATTTTCGTCCCCTTCATCTGTTTTGTTGGGGGCGTTCTGGTTCTGCCCCTGAGGAGGACAGTAGTGGAAGCCTGCAGACACACCACGTGCTCTGGCAACTACTGCCAGCTGTTCTTACTATTTACTTGAGCACTGCTTTGTTTACCCATTTCCCTCCATTACTTTCTATCATGTTCCCTTTAAATCTTTGTTCCTAGAGCAACAATAAAGCGCAGCCAATGCTGCTCATACGGGACAAAACCTAGCCCATGCTTCAGTCGTCAATATCTCTGGTGCGTCTGTACACTTTCTTTTCTCAATTCATCAATTACTTGAGGAACAGAGCCGCAACACATACCCTGTCCATGTGCCAGATCTACAAGAAAGCTGAGCAGTGAATGAAACTAGGCGCTGTTTTCTCCTCTGCCCCCTGCAAGCAGCCGTCTGACACTTACCACCGAAGATTCCAGAGTTACACACAAGCAATAAAAGCTGAACGAGCCGACCCCTTTACTATCCCGAATTTCTTCACTTGTTCAACGAACTCAAGAAACCGCCATGAGTGGTTTCAACGACCCGGACAAGCTCAGGGATGCAATCGAGCTGGCCCGAAGCTTCGGGCTGGCAAAAGATAAGAAACCTGCAACGAGAGGCTCCAACTCTTCTGGACTTCAAAACCAACAAAACCAGAGTAAGTACATAGTCTTCATCAACCTTCAAATGTCCTTCTTATGAATCTCTAATGTTTCAAGACTTCCGCCCTCGGACTCCGTTTGCTCAGGCACCTCCTCACAGAACCAACCAACCAACCATTCCCCCGCCGAGCATGAGAAACCCCAATAGCTCCTCCTCATTCTTCACGCCTAGCATGCGAAATAATACAGGGAAGGCCCCCGTTATTGGGAGCTCTGGCTTGGACTTTCTCCGTCGACAGGATGTCAAGCAGCCAGCAGCAGCCAGCACAGCAGCCCATGGTGAGCCCACTCAGATACTGTCTTTCCGAATCCTTCGCCACGATTTGAACATTTCACTAAATTATTAAAGCCAACAAAGCCGTGAGGCCTGCCGCAGCTAGCGATTTCTCGACTAAGCAGACTGCGAATCTTCAGACGGCAAAGGACAACGCCAGTGCAGTTGCTCCTCGAGCTGACCCTGAGCCGACTCCCAACGACATGGCATCCAACAACGGATCAGCTGGCAATATCTTGGATACCTTCTATGCTTTGGTGTCCAAAAGGTCCAGCATCGGCCAGCAGATTGAAGAAATCACTCATCGCCTTCCTGACGCCATGGATCTGAATGGATCAGGGAAAAGTACCCCTCCGATCTCGTCTGATGATGCAACGTCCGGTTCCGAAATCCTCATTTGCACTTGCCTGAATCTTGGAATGAGTAACAGAGATTCTTCTGCTTCCGGTATGTCTACCCAAGATTACTTCGTATGGTCACATAGGGCAGTCAGCTAAGAGTTCCGTCACAGCATTGCCCGAGAAGCCCTGTCCTATCCATGGCAATGCGAAGATTAATCTCGGCTCATTTGCCATGAATTACACCACCAGTGAGCCCAAGGGGTATGTGAACTCCTCGAGCGCTCAAGGAATCCAGCCGCAGACCGGAGAGTCGCTTCTGAACTTGACCTCAATGAGTGGTGAGACACCCCATGTTTCTCATGCGACCTCGATTCCAAAGTCGTCGGTGCAGTCGGCCGTTAACACGAAGGAGAATACACCACTCTCTAAGGCATTCTCCGGTACCACCCAGGCCTCGCAAAAGCAATCGAAGGGTCTCTCGGGCTCCATGTGGGCGGCCTAATATACTCTTTTGGGAAGATGAAGGCACAATAAGGTTTGATTTGCATGTGAACTTCGGACCACATCGAGCATATTGGAGGAATGAACATGCTGACAAGGCACAAAATAGGAAATAGGCCGTGGATTTAGTAGGACAACGTTGCTGAAGATACTGGGTTTATCTACGGCCTACAAAGTTACGAGAGTCAATAGTTGCCAATTGCAATCCTGTTGGTGCCAATTCCACGCCACCAAGACATCGTGGGTAGTATCTGAAGTCGTCACAATCATATGGTGTAATTTATTGCCTCAACCAAGTAAATGTTCTAAAAAATTAAAGACATCAGTCTAATACGCCTATCCTGACAAGCCCTTTTCCAATAACTTCACACCCTCCCTAACCTTTGGCGAGAAGTGTTTCCGCAACAACTCCCCCTCCCACACCGTCGCCGCAAAGGGGTTGCTCCCCTCAACAGTTTCGCTAACAGCATTATACCGACCATCTCCCTTGCGCTCCTCCGTATTCCACATGCTGTTGATCTTCTTGCCATGTGTATGTGCCATGTCGTTGAGTAGAGCGAGAGCTGCCTGACACGACTTGTCGGGGAGTTGCAGCGCGGCTGTCATGAGCTGCTTGCTGAAAGCAGCGAGGCGCAGCGGCGGCACGGAGCGGATGTTCCAAGAGGGGAGGAGGATGGCTGTGAGGGAGCGGACAAGTAGAACGGTGGTGGTCTGGACGTTGATCTTGGAGGTGGTGGAGGTGGTGTTGCCGAGCTTGGTGAGTTCCAGATCGGGATGGACCGAGAGCGAGAGGAGGGATCTGTATAGATGGGTGGTGAAGAAGGTGAGGTCGAGATGCAGCTGGTTGCGGGAGTTGTGGGCGTCTTGGCCTTCGAGGAGGGCAAATGCAGTGACGGTGCAGAGCAGGGCCTCGCGGGTGAGGTTCCGTGCGGAAACGCTATCGTCGTCTTCGTCGTCTGCTGCGAGATCGGCGTCGGCGTCGTCGTCGCTGTGGCGGATCAAGTCCTTGAGCGCCTCGAGGAGATCACCAAAGAAGTCCTGGTTGATAAGATGGGCGTACTTGGCCAGCCCCTCGAGCACGGCTCCCATGAGATGGGGCGCTCGCATCTTCAGAATGCGGAAGTAGGTTGCAAACACAAGCTTCAAAGTCTCGGATTGCATCCTGTCGCGCTCTTCGTGGCTGACCAGGGCGTCTGCTAAGGCCATGTCCTTCTCCAAAGACTTGTGCTCCTTGATAGCCTTTTTCTCCCTCTTCGTGCGGAACTCTTTCTTGTAACTCTTGGTTTTGGCAGCTGGCTCCACGGTATCGTTTGACGCCTTGCCAGCAAACTCCGAGAGCAGCCGCAGGCTCAGGAACAGGTTCACGACGCTCTCGTTGACCTCGTACTCCCGTGCCTTCATCATCTTCGACAGTAATGAGATTGCCTCCAGAGTTGGTCGCCCTTCTTCATCGTCGCGGAACAGCGTTTCCAGTGCCTGGAGACATTTGACCGAATCGCCATCGACCCTTTTTCTGCTCAGCTTATTAACCAGGATTTTGAGGAGCTCTGATCGGAAGTTGAAATGAGGCACCGAAGTGGTCAAGGTGCAGACACATGTGATGGCGATGGTCG
The DNA here is from genome assembly GCA_008477525.1 of Hypomyces perniciosus. Lineage (NCBI taxonomy): Eukaryota > Fungi > Ascomycota > Sordariomycetes > Hypocreales > Hypocreaceae > Hypomyces > Hypomyces perniciosus. The sequence goes on from SPDT01000003.1 coordinate 4,107,793, forward strand.
AAAGTTTCTGTCCGCCTTTTATAGGTTTCGTTTCCAGCCTGGCGCATCTCGCCAACTCCTTGATGTAGGCCTGGTAGCCCGATACCAAGGATTGCTCGAATTGCCTGAGTGAACGGACCTCCTTTGACAACTTCTCCTTGGGCCCGTCCTCGGATTGCGGTCGTATCCGGTATCCAGGAATGATGTCTTTGTACACCGACATCTGCGTCATGAGAGCCAGCATCTGAATGGCAGGGATCTGGGATTCACCCATCTTGGCGAAGGTTTTCAGCGCGGCGATGTTCTCCTCTGGGTTCTCAATGACAGACATGGCCAGCTTTGCCAACTCCTCCTGGGCTTCTCGAATCTGCTGGGCCTCGGGTACCGTAGGTTGCTCCGGCTGCGCCTCCTCGGGCTCAGACTCAATCTCATCTTCCTCCTCGCGACCTTCAAGCCATTCTGCGTCGCTCTCGACTGATGCTGCGTCGTCCTCCTCTTCCTGAAGTCCACGGAGAACCTCTAAGCGACCGTCGGCCGTCTTGATTGGCAATCTGGTGCTCTCCTTCTCAGATTTCTTGCCCTTGCGACGGCGAGACTCGTAGTTATCCTCAAGGTCCCAGTTGGCGGCCTGTTTGAAGAAGGCCTTTTGAGCCTTCCTTGAAGAAGCCGCTGCCTGAGCCTCATCATCTGAGGAGTCGTGAGCCAGTTTTCTCCTTTTCGATCCACAATTGGTTGCCATTTTTTCCCGATTTGTCCTGAAATCACACAGGTCGCATTTGATGAGATGTTCCGCTCATGAAGCAGTGGAAAGATTGTTGGCGAAGTTTTGTCTTGACCAATCATATGCGCTGATGGGCGCCTCACCGCCAAAATTTTGGAATTTTCTGCCGCTTTTTCGACCAGCTTGCGACGACCCTCTATTATTTTAGTACTACTACTACGAGTATTGCATCTCGCAGTCAGCCATTTTTCACACCCAGCCTTTTGCGAGAAAAGCCATTGCGAGCCACAAACCGCCACAATGGGATTCACAAAGCCTCCCGTTCAGGCGCTCAAAGTGGCCAACAAGCTCAAGCGAAAAGAGCTCTTCATTGCGCACAAGAAGGCCGCAGGAAAAGAACGGCACGAAGCACGACACCGTCGCAGGAAGGAAGAAGGCCGCGAGCCAGAGCTCAAGGCCGCTCGTCTCGCCAAGAGCAAGACGCTCACGCTCGACCAGAAGCGTGTGTGGGACGATGTCGACGATGATAGCCTCGGCGCGGTGGTGGACTTGGAGATGTTGAAGCGGAGGCGCATCGAGCAGGCCGAGGCTGAGGAACAAGCGGCTTTGGAGGCAGAGGCGAAGAACGGGGAAGAAGACGAAGACAATGACGACGATAAAGACAGTATGCTGGACTCCGATGAGGAGGAGGATGAAGAAGCTCGCCAGGCCGCACTTGAGAAACAGCGTGAGAAGAGAGCCCGGAGAGATCCTAGCCTCGCGCCGTCAACTACGAGCACGAACCTCGACTTGACGCCGTCATCACTGGCTCTCAAGTTCCCCTCGCTCTTCAACGACGAACTTCCCCCGACACCCAAGATCCTCGTCACCACGTCCCTCAACTCCACCCTTCACCGCGAAGCCCAGCTTCTCTGCACCCTCTTCCCAAACAGCAGCTACATCCCTCGATCATCGCACCGATACGGCTACAAATACTCCCTTCGGGAAATCTGCAAATTCTCCTCCAACAAGGACTACACGGCCGTCGTCCTCCTAAAAGAAGACCTCAAGAAACCCACGGGTCTCTCCATCGTCCATCTGCCCAAGGGCCCAACCTTTCACTTCTCAATATCCAACTGGGTGGAGGGAAGGAAACTCCCCGGCCACGGCAACCCAACAAATCACTACCCCGAACTGCTCCTCAATAACTTCAAGACCCCCCTTGGTCTCCTCACAGCTAAACTCTTCATGACCATGTTCCCCCCTCGTCCCGAGTTTGAGGGTCGACAGGTTGTCACGCTACACAACCAGCGAGACTATATCTTTGTCCGGCGGCATCGCTACGTTTTCCGTGACAAGCGCGCAACTGAGAAGAGTATTGCCGGTGCTGACGGAAAGGATCTCAAAGGCGTGGAGAGCATCCGAGCGGGATTGCAAGAGTTGGGCCCACGATTCACGCTCAAGCTAAGACGTGTGGACAAGGGCATTGGGCGAGCTGGTAGCGAGGGTGACGATGCCACGCAATGGGAATGGAAAGCCAAGATGGAGAAGGATAGAAAGCGATTCAACCTGTAATGCAGTTCGTCGTGGTGATGTCGGGTTGCTGTTGACGGTTGTTCGCGGTGAACAGTGTCTGGGTTACATGGAGCTGGCTATGACCTGCATTTTATACAAGTAGAAATATATTAAGTTTCGATTTCATCGTTCGCAACAATTGCCCAATCACCCGCGTCAACACATTTTCCCAGTGTTATCTCTTATATACTATACTCTACGCATATGCAACTCCATTCACCCCAGACACCCCCTTCAATCCGTTAGGCAGACTTTCGAGTTTTGTGTTCCAGCATCACAATCGAGTATCTAGCTACGGTCAACTCCATTCCTTGAGATAATTGGAAAAAGATCCACTCACGCAATGATCCCAGCTATAGCCACAACAGCTCCAGCGATGGACTTGTCCTTGATAGCGCGACCGGACATCATCCAGCCAAGAGCCACAATGGTACACGTCTTGAGATGTCCAACAACTGTGCTCGAGACAGGACCAGTCTGTGCAACAATGAAAAATTGAGAAATATTGATCAACGAGGCAAATATACCAGACTACTTCCATTAGCTCTTTGTCCCGAATTCCGAGGCCGTTCGTAGTTGACGCACCATAAAGATCATTAGCCATCTGTTTGTAGGAACATGCCCCCAGTCAGGGAATGTGTCGAGAAATGGAATCGCGTACAGGAGCAGAAACGATGCAATTGGAGCCTGGTTATAAAGCAACTGCATGCTGCTCATGTTGAGCTTCCTGTGATAACTAGCGATCCACACCGTGTACAACGACGAGGCGAATATGCCAGTGAACGCAAATAGAACGCCTAATGGAGAGGTCGTCTTGATGCTCAAATCTTCTGTGGGAATGGAGTCGTAGTATGTGACCATACCAACACCGAGACAGGCTGGAACCAAAGTCACAATGGCGCCCTTCGGCAGCATTTCTCCGTACAGAACAAAGTTCATTAGAGCGACGATTGGCGTGAGTAAGATGCGTGCGATTTGGTAAAATGTGACCGTTGAGAATGCGAGTGATAGATTCGGCAGAATGACATTGAGGCACATGGCCACGGCGAGTGGGATCAGATGTCTGATGGAGGCGCGCCGGGGCACGAAATATGCCACCTGTGGTCGCGACAGGATATGCAGCGTAAGCCACGTTACGAAGAAGTGGAACGAAGCGAAGGTGAGCTGGCAAAGCTTCCAGGACGGATCGGAGAAGATGGCTTTGTTGGTGAAGACCTGTTGGCTGTCAGGAACAAGCCTAGGAACATCCATGGCTCTTGTCACATCTTGACGCTTACGATCCCAATAGTAGCCAGAGTGTTGACGGCCATCCAGACAATGGCTGTAGAATAGCTGAGTGCGGGCGTTGGCTCTGGCAGCACAATTTCATCAAGAAACTCATTGTTATGGTGATTGCCATCTCCATTTTCCTCGCGGGTCTCCTCAGTGGCTTTGGTGTATTCATAGATTTGCGATGAATTGGGGTCTCTTATCGTCATGATGCTGGACAGGTTTTGGTGCTTCAGGTTTTCTCAGTTTCAGGTCTTCGAGCCACAGTAATCGACACGTTGATGCAGTTTGGAGAGAGAGAGAGAGAGAGAGAGAGAGTGTGTGTGTGTGTGTGTTGGCAGAGCAAGGCAAAATGTCCATCTTCACCGCTCGCTACTTGCCTGCTCAGGCACTCAGGTAGGTGCTCAGAGATACCCGAAGAAATCGGCTAATGAACAGTTTTGAGCGTATCTTCCAGTTAGGTGCCTAGGTAATGGAAAGAACGACTGAGGGAAACGTCGATACTGGTGAGGATGACGCGGCGCCTTGATGTAGAAGTTGAAGGACAGTAGGTAGGCAGAATTTGTCTCATGGCGACCCGTCAACTCCATCAAGTGATACTGGATGAGGAAATTCTTTCAAAATATTGGTGTACGTAAGTTTTATGAACAAAGAGGCAGATACACCACTTCCATTGCTTGAGATACACGCCGACAGCCACTGACAAGGATCCTGTCTGCTCCAAGCAGTACTAGGGTTGCTCTGGTTCTGGTGTGTAAACGTCTGCCCAATCTCGAAGAAAATTGGGCCTGTGAAGGAACGATGTCCTGGAGTAGATGTCCATGTTCATAAAGTGCTCTCTGCATACTTCCTCAGCAACAGGGCATGGAAAATCCTTCCCCAGGAACCACCCACATGGTGTGTGTTCTTTCATTATCCGTCCTTGTACTAACGGGGTATGGAATTCTGCCGACTCGCCTTCCAGCCACAATTTGAGCGCACGCATGGAGAAATTATCAGAAATCCAGGAGTCAGAATCCGAAACCCTCCGATAGTTAAGAAGTTCAGCTTAAATAGTTGCCCATAGGAGACCAAGTTCACGGTTCCCACAGGGCCATCACAACCACTCATCATGACCACCAAGATCCTCATAATCCAGGGCACAATCAGATTCGGAATGAATCTCATTTTCGTCGCTCCAATCTATATTGTCGTGATTGGACGTATTGTCGGATGTCATGTTGGTGTCAAAGTCCAAGTCCATAGGAATGTGGCGGTTCTGAAAGGTTGAGTATTGGCTGAGCTCAAGAGAGTCAATCATGAAGCCACCAGTCCGTTGAATCTTGCCATCTCTAGCCAAGTCGAACACGCCACGCATGCACCGCCATCCTATTTGACATTCAGGAGTCCAGCGGGCAGTGATGGACTGTGGGACTGCCTGCACTAACTCGCCAGCGAGAATTGATACATGGTGGCACATCCCCTCCGACAACCCTATAATTTCTTCCATTGACACCTCCGCAGTGAGTGAGACATCAGCTCCTAGCCGAAGCAGACAGACAAGAATCGCTATTGCGCCGAAAAGTGTCTCTCCTGGTATCCCGCGCTCTGCGAGGTAGTATGCCATGATGACGAGGGCGTGAAGAGGCATAGGCTTCAGCTTCATTCCACAATTGCTGCAGTGTCTAATAAACAATCCACTTGGAGTATTAATATTTGGGGAAGCTCGTGAGCCAAATATGGCGATTGTGCTGTGGCAGACAGCTTGGACAGAGCTGTGACAGAACGGGTGCTTCCATGTAGAGGGGATGCGACAACTACCACGTTTGAAAAGCCCACGAACTGCTGGGGAATCTGCATCCCACCTGCCACACATGTCCTTTTCTTCCCCAGGATACCTGTGTGAGTGGACGAAGCTGGGGCTGACATGCTCTGGGGGAACATTAGTGTGCGAACGCATCACGGAGATGATCATGCTATCGAACACCGTGTGTCCTAGGTTGTCGATATTGTTGATGGCGATAGGGTATGCTCGATCGAGATGGGAGCAGAGGGAGCTGATCATGGCGCAGCACGTATTGCCACCGTCCAGGAAGCTTGTCGCTAGGTGGTAGGGATGAATCGTTTCGATTCCGCTTGGTGGCCTGAACCCATTATTTTCAAAGAGGGGACGCAACAACTCCGTGTTCCCTGCCATTATCGCAAATTTCCATGCATCCACTAATAATGCATCTGGATCTTCACGCAGTGACTCTTTGATCAACTCAACGGAGATTGGAAAATTCTCAGGTGCAGTGAAGGTGGCCTCGGTGATTGACGCTCGCATTGATTCCGAAAACGAGCGACTGGATAGTTCATTTTCCGACCACGGTGCCCATGACGACGGATCCTCGACTTTGAACCCATCCGGCCCTTGGCGTTGCGACTCGGAGACCGATTCATAGTTCATTTCGGGGACATGAATTACCCATCGACAGAGCTTTGTTGGCTGGCTGACCAACTCATCAGGGAGTACATCAGAAGGTGGTGATATAGGAGTCTGTCTGTGAGTGGCCAAGGCATTCTGTGTCAAGGCGGATATCATTTCTCGAGTCCACAGCTGGGTCCCTCGTCCCCAGTACTTTGCTGTGACAAAAGAGTGAACCCAAAATTCGTGAAGCCAATTTGACAGAGTGCTATGACAGGTTAGTGGATGACTCATTATACGGCTTCTCCTCCCTTACATGCGAGCCTCCCTGCCGCATTTGGCAAAGAGTTCTTCGTAATTTCCCTGTAGAAACAAGTTTGTCCGATCCTGATTAGCTTTCGTCCAAGCTAGCTGCGTGCATGGCGATAGACCAGCTGCTTGACGCCCTGGGGATATCTGTTCCGGGCTTTTGATCTGTATGTAACTTAGAGTTGTCCCTTGAATTCCAAACGGAGAGAGAAGGTCCGGATTTTGATTCACAGATGCAAGAAAGGCACGGTACGGGAGGTTCCACATTGAGAACCTGGTGAGGTTTGACATGTTAGTCGAGTGTCTCAGGAGTAGTGCAAAAAACTTACAGGCCTGGGACCATTGGCTCCACCTGAAAACGACGGATTTTGTCACCGAGGTATCTTTTCAACTGTTTGTTGTCCACAGGTTTTCCCTGTTGAAGGGCGACAGCGGATGTGCTCGCTCCGGGATGGGCCCTCTTCCCGAGTGCGGTCGTGATATCGTCCTTCTCGCTGATGAGTGTTCGCTTGCGAATTTTCCATTTCCGGAACTTGTTCTCTAGTTGGTTGACTCTATATTATCTCAGTATAAATTGGCAGCTTGAAGTGGATGATAACGGGGCTATCTCAAGGGTGCGTTTAACTAACGCTGCGTGGAAAGAGTAGTGGTCTTTCATGAAATCTGCAACCTGACGCATCGTCATGCGCTTGTATAACTGAATGAGGACTGGTTTGAGTCGCTCCCATCGCTCTTCATAGGGAACATGAAGGAATTTGTCCCCCTCAGAGCGCGGACGCAGGTCGGCCGGGTCCATGGCGAAGTGGTACAGGAGATGGATCGAGATGGATCGAGTTTGCCAAAGACATCAGAAAATTCCCGGCTCGATGGACGCTGCCCGAGGCCATGCTAGGTTTATATTGCCAGGTCATGTTGATGTACGCGGCCCACCAAAACGCCACAGTAATGAAGGCAACCATGGCCTCGCCAACACAACGCTCGCCGAGCGAATCATGAGCTGCTCCCATATCCATTCATCCCAGCCATCATGGCAAGGACCCGGAACGTCTGCCACCACAGGGCCGTTTGAGCAGGTCAGGCTTATCGTTGGGCTTTCATTCAATGCCCAATGCCGGTATGTGTGTGTGTGTGTGTTTGATACCGCAGGACTCCGTATACACATTCTCATGGGATCGTACGCTTGGGGCTGTACATGCCAAGACGCGGTCTGGGAAGCGTTTGCGCCTGGAGCTATGGCATGATGGATAGCAACTGTAGCTGGCGAATGTCTGGTTGAGACAGGTTTGTAAGTTGAACTTGAAAGATATCCATAGTACAAGAGCTGACGGAAAGCGCCGATAGCATACCCGAGGTACCAAGGTAGGCATTAAATATTACTCAAGCTTCATAGATAGGTACTAGTAGTACGGAGTAGGTAGAGAGATGATATTACTACGAAGTACTTCGTACGACGTAATAATAATAATAATACCACGAGGTTGTCCCGAAGTCAGACCGGCTTAGTCAACCGCCGAATAGTACCTCCGTATTCCGTAGCCAACCAGTCAACCAGTCTTTTTACGAGGTTGCAGGCCAAAATATTCCCAGTGGGGCCGATTGACAACTCCGTTCAGATCTCGGACGGGACCACTTTCCGTTTTGGACAGTTGCCGATTCGCACTCACGGCCACACAAACGCGAAACCATTGGCTTCACTTTTCCATGGCCGAGTATCCCGGGACGAGGTATGAGTCTTTGATACTCGTAGGCGCCGGGTGATCAATCAAATGGCGATAGGCCCTATGATACTCCGCATGCTTTCATGACCTCGTATTGCAACCTACCTAGGTAGTAGAACGCCACATTAGGGGGTCCCCCCACAACCACATCTCGAAATCCAAACCGACCCCTCAGCTGAACCCCCTTTAAAAAAAGTAAAGAAAGAAAAGACTAGTCTTTATATAGAAGAATTCCCCCGCTATTTTATTTGTTCGAAAGAGGGGGACTAGTGGAACCCGGCGTGTCTGCATCAGCCCGGCTTACGTATGAATATTCTGGGCTGCGGCTCTTTTCTTGGCGACGAGGACCCACAAGAGAGGAACAAAACCTGATGGTCCAATCCCAGTTCGTCTAGCCCTGGTCTCAACTTGGCTTGGATAAGGTACCTACTATGATATGATAGGGCAGACATGTTCGGAGTACCCCGTACGGTGCCGTGGGGTCTCGGACCCGCAACGCCATCGTCGTCTGCATCACCACGTACATATAAGTACACCTCCATCAATCGAACCGTCCTGCCAACCAGAGGGCGGCTTTGGAGATGTGAACTCGGGAGAAAATCATCCAGGCGTGGAAGTCTGTTCAGGTGAGAGATGGATAGCATATGCCCCCGCCGCCTCTTGCATAGCTTGTGAACGCCTTACTTTACTCAAAGTTGTCGCCCAGCTGCTCGTGTATAAAAGGCGATGCTTCCAATATCTCCTACCATCTACTCAATCTTCTTCAGTCAGTATTTGGCAAGCTGACTAGCCCCGGCTATCTCACTGAGGCCTACTTCCATTGCCCCCCCTCGATCCAAACAGTGCGCTGATACATCCTTGCCAACCATCAATTCCGGCCTCCAGTTTCACTTTCGGTTCTATAATCATGTCTCCGACGTAAGTCATACTGAGCATTCTTATTGTCAGCCGGACTCTTGTACCACCAAGCCGGTTTCCCTTTGAGCACATCCCTAATACTTCCCAGCCAAGGCGCAGACACTTGCAGCAACGTTGCCAGATGTGGCTCCCCCAAGCCCGTCCAAGACACGACCAATCATACGGGTCATGCCAGTACCCGCAACAACACGAAGAAGAAGACGAAGAATAAGAAGATCCAGTCTAGGGATCTCTTGGGCATTGGTTCGCAATTCGGTACGTAAGGTGTCGTAGTATCCCTTCACTTTAGAACAGCGGCTAATACATGCACACAATTACCTAGATACCCCAACTGGTGCACCAAGTGGCAAGTAGGCATTGAGAGTCTGCATGTAATCTGGTGTAGAACGTACTGGAAGGGACGTGTGGGCTTTCATGGTTGTCTTGCGACCTTTGCACGTCCGATTTCATTTGTTGAAGTACATGGGTTGAACGAAGTTGGCGGCGATTAAATACGACAAGACGAAATAGGAATAAATGCTGCTGTTTCAAGTTCAACGTCTTCCATTTTAGGCGTGTCAGGACCCCGCATTAGTCATTAGTCGCATGCTCTTTTGTCTTTTGTCCAGCGCTCAGCCCCTCTCCCAGCCGGCCAACCAGGCATTGTTAGCGACAGTTAATACTCCGTCCCGCAACATCGAATGCATCCTTGACGAAAATGGAGAATCTAATCTATTCAAATGGGGGGTACTAGGCAGGTACCTAGTATACTGCAAGCAAAGTAAGGCACCATGCCCTAACGGCAGTGTAGATACTATGTACTGTTGAGCTCTGCTTTAAGGAAATGAACCCCGCGCTAAGCAATCTACCCGTCAAGTCACCCAACCCACCCTTTTTATCCCATTAGTCGTCATGATGATGATGAAGCTTTTTAGGGACAGACGACTTACTCGTAGCTCTCTGTTAGCTGTCACAGGAGGCATTCTAAGCCACACATACATACATAATGGACGTCTCTCACACAGCGCCACCCGCCACACTGTTGTTCTATTTGTTTGCAGAAGGCCGTCTCATGAGCATCGTGGTCTATTAATGGAATAAAAGCTTGTGCGTATAAATAACATATATATCCGGGATTGCAAAAGAGCCCTCACCATTACATAAATACTCAGATGTCCATTGGGTTTTGAGCATCCGGCGCCTATATGACGGGCTTAACAGAGGCTGTCTTATTTCATGGTCCCAGAAATTCTTGAAAAAGTCCTTGGCGTCGATGATGTGCGAGAGAGACATGTTCTCGAGATGGTGTGTCTGGCTAGCCTCGGCCATCTTCTTAGCTGCTGCAGAACAAGCCTTTGTATAAGTGCGCGTCGAGCCATTGTGACGATGCAACATCACGTTGTCTTCAAATACCCGCAAAGATCTCAATGATTGTGGTAATACTGAAGTAAGGTCACTGAAAACCTTTGCATCATGCTTTGAACGTTTGCCGGACCTGTGCAAGGGCTCATAGGTCAGGTGTCGAAGACGAGGTAGCCCTTTGACGATGCCTGCGAGCATAACCATCAATAAGACCACATGCGTCTGGCGACGAAGTAATAGTTCCGTCACGATTTGTACCTCTGGTAGAGGACCGGCTCGAAAAGAGGGTGCTTTGGAAATCTCCTGGCATTGTTTAATCCTGTCGACCTCGATGAACGGAGTTTCAGAAAGCTCATTGACTTTCTTGGGCGACTTTTCATAAATGGCCCGTAGTTCATCACACTCAGCCCAGAGATCCATTTTCTCCAAATTCTTTGGCGCTGTGTCTTTCATGGAGTGATCCGGATCAACAGCCGAAAAGATACTCAGTTCCAGGGCGAGGCCAGCATGATTCACTTCTCCTTCTCCCCACTCTGAAAGTATATCAAAAAGTTGATGTAAGCTTGTAAAAAGTAATGCCTGATTTCTGACATCAAGAAACTTGAAGGATGCACAAGAACGTCGACATTTTCGCTCGAATCTAAACCATATATGCCGAAGGTACCGACGTCTTGGTCTTCTGACTATGTGATCGAACTCATCGAGACATGTTGGTAGCAGTCGATGGCGCCGAAATGTCCTTTGCTCGAAGAATACACGCCACTCCTCATTTACTGTGGCATATGGAGCGAGATGAGGTTTTCCACTGCCCTCGACGGTGGCTGCTACGTGCTCCAGAACCATGATTCGCAACTCCGGAGCCAAACTGTTCCAATTCAGCCTTTTGGTCATTGGCTTCTTTCTTCCACTGCGTAGGCGCATATTTGGTCTCTTTAAGAATAAAGGAGTGTGTAATGGAGCTATGGCAGGTGAATGGCAAACAGCACCTGTCAGACTGTAGCAATAAAGGGGAAGAAGGAAGGTGGTTTAAATTTTCAACTCACAGGTGAGAAAATTTATACTACATTCAACCGCCTAATCGTAATGTTGGTGCGACTCCTGAAGAAAGTTTGCACAGTGCAAAGGTTATTGGGTCTGGTCATCATGAGTTTAGGGTGGCCTGTGATGCTGGAAACATTGACCAGCAAAGACCAGCTGCGTATTCATGGAATAAAAAAATACTTAAAGCACCGAATATTTACGGTGTGTGTAAGTAAGGATTCATTTCTAGGTCACGATGCTCATGATAGGAGATTATCGCTGGGGAGCACGTTATCAGGCGGCTGGCCGGCGCTACGGGGACAGTCGAAGACGGACACATCCTTCTTTTGCTCTCATTGTAATAATATCGCATTTCTTTTTCTCTGTAAAATTACTTGGATATTTTAGAAGTCGGATTCTCCGGGCCTTACAAAGCTGCAGGCGGCATTTGCAGTTGCTAGGTCTCAGCTCGGTATCTGTAAATGGACCATGACCTGACGTCACAGATCGCTCATTGACCTTCCCGCTTATTAGAGTATCCCTTCAACCACAATTGTTATAACTGATCATATGTAGATCAAATTATGACATCCAAAGGGCCAATTGTGCATGGCGAAAATTGTCAATACAGTCCTCAGAGGTTTCTACACGAGGAGTCATAGACTCTCGTGTCTTTCAAGCCGATCGAACGTCCCGTCAGTAGCAGAATTCACATCACGGAGATTCTCGAGGTTAACTGTATCTAAACAATACCACTCTCAGCTTTCTCGCTCGCATGCAACAATAGCCATGAACCGCAGCCTTCACGGTCCGCAGCCTCAAGCTGTCGATGCTCCACTAACAAAATCAGCCACCTTTCTCGTCGTGACCGTCAACAACACGCCCGATGCCATCAAGACCGTACGCTCAACGTTGGCTGGTATTGATGGTCTCGCCAAGAACGTCGCCCTGCGGGACCTCGGTTCTTTATTTGCCTGCACTGTCGGCATCGGCAGCGATATCTGGGACTCTCTGACCGGTCTGTGTCGGCCAGCAGAGCTCCACCCTTTCCCTGTCATCAAGGGTGCGAAACATGCAGCTGTCTCGACACCTGGTGATCTGCTATTCCACATCCGTTCAGACCGGCGCGACATCTGCTTTGAGTTTGAGCGGCAACTGATGAACCTCCTAAGCGACTCCGTGACAGTGGTCGACAATACGGAGGGATTCCGCTACTTTGATGCCCGCGATCTGCTAGGCTTCGTTGACGGCACTGCTAATCCAGTCGGCCCAGCCATCCCCGCGTCCGTTCTGGTCGCCGAGGAGGATGCCTCTGTCGCCGGCGGCAGTTACATCGTCGTGCAAAAGTACGTACACGACATGAAAGGATGGACCGCTTTATCCACAGAGAAACAAGAAGCAATCATGGGCCGCACCAAGCTAGACAACATTGAGCTTGACGACCCGGAACTGAGCCATCAACAGCCACACAAGTCCCTCGCAACGATCCAGGACGAGAATGGGAACGAGCATGACATAGTTCGGGATAACATGCCGTTCGGCTCGCCTGGGTCTGGCGTTTTTGGCACTTATTTCATCGGATACTCGCGCCGCTTGTGGGTTATTGAGCGCATGCTGATTCGCATGTTTATTGGGGACCCGCCCGGGCTGCATGATCGGTTGCTGGACTATTCGAGACCCTTGACGGGCACGACATTTTTTGCCCCATCTGCCGAATTGCTTAGAAGTCTTGACGCGGATTAATGCCATTGAAACGATGCTAGCGAGTCCTTCAATGAGGCACAAAGAGGGGGCCGATCACAACCGGCTACATCGGGGTCATACGGCCCCACACCTCCGATCAACCCCTCCCGGATCTCGGCCGGCCTGGTTTTGCGGACTAGGAGCAATCAACTATGGCCGATCATGGGCAGCATTGTGGTTCATATAAATTGAACGTATAAGATTGATTCATTGATCACTGTTTAGATCTCAAAGTCAACCGGTACTATGCCCATTGTGACCATTTTGCTCGAAACTCCTACATGGACCTTGACAATCACCAGCGTGCTCACCAGTACACACAATCGCAGGGCTCCTCAGCAGCACGTTACGCATTAGCCATTAATACATCTACGCCGTCCCATTCAATATATTCACGTCTATTCATTCCATCAAGATTTACGCAGGGATCAAACCGTATGGTGAAGAATCCTTAGCTTAGTCTTCGTTAAACAATTCCTAAGCAATGAATTTGATCTCTCGAAATGTTCTCAGTGCTGTGCTCTACTTGCAAGCCTCACCATCTTCATCAAGTGTAGACGCCGCAAGCGCCATCTCGTCATCATTTCTCATCGCTGGTTGCGTAAGACATTGGCGAATGCCAACAGAAAACGAGGCCCTCATAGCCATAACATAAGTTCATGTTCACATCGCCAGGATCCTAGGCGCCATCAGTCCGATGCTATGCACATAATCACCATCGTCAACTTGGCTCTTTCCTAACCCAATCCATAGTCCTCGCAATGTCGTCGCTAACTGGGTTTATGCTGTTGCTTCTCACCCTAATAGTAGGATGGAATAAAGAACGAGTTAAAAAGAAGTCAAGCGAAAACATCAACCTTGACGCCGGAAACCTCAACCAGCCTCTTTTGGCCTATACCTTATTCTCCTCTAGAAAGGTCTGTCTTGCTTGTTCCTTGCGGCATTATGTGCTTCATATCAAGTTCGTATCGTCCATGTCATTCACTGTTTGCATTCCTGTTTCTGCGTGAACATCCAGCGGGTCCGATGAGATGCATGATCCGTCCCAATCTAGTTCATTAGGTTAGTCACGTATGCGGATAGTGTACATCACAGCAACCTTGCAATGGGGGTGGCTTACCAGAGCCATCATCATCTACTTCATCTACAACGAGTCTCCGCAGCGGCCCAATAACCTCTATTTGAAGTGTCAGTATGCTCATCCCTATATGTGCCTATCACGAAAGCTTTACTTACCACTTTGAAGCGCCCTGAATTCGGCGGTATCTGGGTCGTCATTTGTCTCGAGGTTGGCTTTGAGGCAAGTCGCACATTTTCCAATCACTCGGAGTATTGCACCAGCTGCATCTTGTCCTATCTGGACGCGTCGTTTGATATGTGTGTCGCGGAGGTAGGCCAGACATCGTATGCCTAACTTCTTGATCACAGTTTTGGCTTCTTCACGTCTTCCCGGACTCAAGGTGTCTTCGCCTAAATCCTCCAACGCAAATTGGAAGAGCTCATCTTCAATTAACTGTTCAGCGTCACATCTGACACCGTTATCCGCATATACGAGCAAGTAAGGTGCCCAGTCTGGAATAGTCCCGAGGCTGCAATCGTGGATCGTCTTCACCATGTCGACATCTGGCCTCCTAAGATTCAAGGCAGCACCGAAAAGCTCCAAAAATGCAGCCCCTTCTGCATTTTGCAGATTTTTGGCTTGGGTGCCGATGTGACGAACAAGATTCCGCGCATGATCAAGTGATGGTGTTGACTCGAGATATTGACTCGCCGCTCGTAAGAATGGATCCATAGGCTGCGTCGTGGTATCGCCTTGCACGTTCTTTCGGAGGCTGTTGAAAACCCGGAAATCCATCTGCGACCCGGTCACAACCAAGCGGCGAACAATGCTGTGGGTAATGTTCTGAGCCTGATCAATTCCTAACATCTTCTCCATAAAGAAGCTGGAAAGCTGGCGTTCAGGATGGCTATGAAGGAACTGAACCTCCTCTGATGTCCAGGGAAACGGCCTACCCGAGTGATCCAGCCGTTCCAGCGGCTTTTCGACAATATATTCGGGGCCAAGGACGGGCTCAAGCTGCTGAAGTAGATGGTCGATAGCAGCTAGGATTGCCACGTAGGATGGTGGGCGGCTATGTACCCGCCGAAGTACATTGTGCAACATCCGGGAATAGTTGCTGGAGAGATCCATGATGGCGTCCGCCGCAATCATTCGAAGTAACTTGAGGAGGTAATCGTTCGCTAGGAGATGAGCGACCTCGCGTTCTCCAAGCTTCGCAAATTCAAGAAGGGTGTTGAAGTGCTCATCCCAGGAACGAATGTGAATGTGGAAAAATCTCCAGATATAGTTGAACAGAAGTATTGTACCGTCTAAAACTGAAGGCTCAGAAACTGGCAGGTTGTGGTTGAAGTCCTCCGCGGCTTGTCCATCACTATCGCGACGCCGGTCAGCCGACAAATTTGCCGAATCATAAAGTTGAGGAGATTTGACAGAGATCTTTTCTAGTGCGCTCACAAGCGTCTGACCAGTGAAAGAACGGACAGCAGCATCAGGGTTGCGCTGAAGCAGCGCCCTGAAAGAAACGTGCCGAAAATTAAAGTAGTCATAGTATGCAAAAGCACAGTTGTGACAGCTGAGAACCGCAGACCTGACCATCATGGAGAAGTTGGTGAATTGCGGTGTATCCTTTGTTCGTGTTACAACCTGATCAAGGTGACTCAGGGTCATCTCCATCGCCAGACTTTTGAGATCGTGAGGCTGCCGCCTCTCGGCATTTGCGCTGGCATTTCGGGGTGGATTTGAGATTTGTAGCCGGCCTTCATCCAGCGATCTAGCCTGGGAAAAACAATTCTGCACGAAAACCGCGTGACTCGGGTCATATAGGCAGTGTCGCCTCACAATGAGCGTATTCTCGTTAAGAATATGTTCCCTCAGTTGCAGGTCCGCCTCAACCTGTAGAGGTACGGAGATATTCTGAGCAGACATCACTCGCTGCTCAGATATGAGAGATGAAGCACGCTGATAGAAGAGCATGTAGGCGCTGTATGTTTTGTCATAAAGGATGCCATTGTTGTCGTAGATGGACCGCTGATCCGGGCCTCCGAAAGTCGAGTTTTCCATGAGAGACGGATCCCAAGGCGTTACTATATCGTCATTGAATTCAATCCAGCTAGGGCGACAAGCTGATGAAGGGCGTTCTCTGATGTATGAATAGTAGTGGCCAGACTCGGCTGTGCCAGAATGTACGAGAATACCGACAAGCTCAAAGACATCTTCACCTTTCCCAGGCATGGAATCACTGAGATGTTCAATCGTATAAGGTCGCATGTCGATCGTGGGGGGGAATGAAAAATAGTCATTAATTTTGCTCCGCTGCAGTGTTCGCAGATTGAAGTCGAACCGCTTCAAGTGAAAGATCAGATGATCGGGTATATCTTTTAGACAGGCCCTGCAAACGTGTTAGCACGACAGGTAAGTTGGATGCGATGTCTTGTGTCACCTTTTTACGGCATCGACGTGGCGATCACAAGTGGAACATTTATACTTGTTATCTGGACGGTTTTCGTCAGCTCCATGCGACACCGAACGTCAGCCATTTACTTACCGCCTTCCATGATTTCACCATCAACGTAGGCTTGGAGACTTTCCTGAAGTGTACTTTTCCCCTTGATATCGCACTGTATGGCAGAAAACGGCTCAAGGCGCTCTGATATGTGGTCGCATTCTTTCGACTTGACTTGTTGGACAAGTTGTCCACCATAGAAGGATCGAAGCCTTTTCTTCTCATCCCCTGTCAGTAGCTGCGACTCCCATCTGTCGAAGAGCAAATTGTAAAACTCATCCACATCCATCTGGCTGTGAATATCAATGGGGGTATCTTCATAGGTTTTGATGGCACCAATCATGTTCGTTGGGTCAATAAAGCGCCGGTAACTGCTTTGCATGTAGCCAAAGAGCTTTTGGGTATGGAATAAAAGCTGCTGTGATTCAAACGGATCTCGAATGTTGGATTTCATGACGAATCGGCGGAACTGGGTGTTCATGAAAAGCTGGGTCAACAGTGAGTTCAGGTAGCATGTATTAGACAGGTTGCGTAGGCCAACATAGCCACATGGCGATCGGATAGCCTTGGCACGCTCGAATTGAAAAGGGAGCTCATAGAGATAAGGGTCATCTAGTTAATCATCAACAACAGTGAACGAGGCTGACTCCCAGGTGCAAGATACATACCGTCTTCATCAGAGAAGTAGGGCACGAGGGAATTGACTGCCTTCAACAACGAGCCAAACTTTCCCCGGTCCTGTCTGGTAAGACGAAAAATAACCTCATAGAGCTTCGCACGCGTATCTGTATTCAAAAACACTGTGGCGGCCGGTTGGTCGGGACTCCGGCTCTGGGGGAAGAGGTGCCGCCAAAAGAGAAGTTGACCAAGATTACTGCAAGGTTAGCATCAAGATTGTATGTAGTATTGTGGGGATTGACTTACTGGGGCAACAATAGGGAAGTGGGTAGTGTATCGTCAATCTGCATGCACATGTGCAAAAGGGAGACGAGGCCTCTGGCAACCGGATCAAGAGGCTCTATCTGATCGATTTCCTAAAGACTAGCTTAGTTTGATGAAAGGAAGGGCGAAAGATGAAATGCTTTACCTCAGTCGAAACGTGACTCAGTAGAAGCTCACTAGTCAACTCAGCAAGACTGTGGAAATCCACTGCTGTAGGCGATGTCTTGGAGACCCTAAGTAAGAGGAACTGAAATATTGTGAAAAGCTCATGGCATTGGCTAGGAAACTTGACAACTTGCGTGAGAAGGTTTGAAACGATCGACCAAAAAAATCGTGTCAAAGTATGGGGGGACGTTGCATTTGCTTCCGAAGGGGTAGGCAACATAGTTGAGGAGGGCTGGTCCTCGCCATCGACTACATCTTCGATAAGCTCCAAGACCAGTTCCCTTACCGCCTTTCTGGCGTCGAAGAGCGCAAGCTTCGGGACAAGTTGACGAAATTCCGAGTTAACGGTAGTATCTTCCCAAAATCGAGTATTCTGTAGGCCAAGCCGTAGAATAGCAGTCATGGTGCTGGATATCAATGATACGGCAGCCTCTTCGGTGGAACTTGCAGCGTTAGACAAGATGGCTATGAGTCGATCTGCAGTAGGTGCGATGGCACCATCTGCCTCCTTGGAGACTGTTGGAGGGCGAGCATCTGGTTTCCCTGTTAGTCTGAAGACTGCAATGATGGAAAACAAACACACCTTCAAGGAGTTTCACAAATGTCTGCATCAAAGAACCCATAAGTTGAACTTGCAACTGGGGGTTGGTTCTGTATAGTAACTCCCGATCAGATATCGCCTGGACAACCAAATATTGGGATTTGCGCAACGCTTCTTCATATGATGTTTGAGAAAAGCCTTGATATCTAAGTCTGTGGCTGCTATCCGAGGCTGCTAATCGAGCGGTTTCTGTGTACTCAACCAGCGCGTGTATGGCATAGAGTGACTTGAAAGGCTGCCCAGAAAGGAAGACATCTTTGTAGGAAGTCGTTTCACTCTCAAACAATTCTATGATGTGGCCGTCCGCGGGAAGCTTCACTAGCAGGTTGTAAATCTTAACATGTTAGTAATCATGCCAATAGTTTCTCTCCTAGAACGCATACCTCTTTCGCGATTTTGTCATCCATGCTCAAGTACTCCCACAGCTCCTGAAAATGAGACAGAATTTCAATCTCCAGAGGGGATGAGCCAGGTTTAACTCGGACGGAAGACGGCGCGCTGCCTTCTTCACGTCTGACCAGAATTAATCCATCACTGACATGTAAATCCTCCAAGGACTTGCAAATTTCATCTTCCGTGGGAAGGAACGGATGTCCCCGATAAAACACTCGATAATTCTCAAAACCAGTTTCTCTGCTTAGGCTAGCAAGAAGAGAAGCTGCGGTGTTTAATATGCCAATGTGGAGAGGCTTGACCTCTGTTTGTAGAGCACCATCGAATGACTGATATTTTAGCTGTGCAAGATCTCCTTCAACTTGGTAAGGCTCCTGAGATATCAGCGATCTGAGGTCTGGTGCAGAGAAGTATGGTTTAGAGTAGTGCGCTTCCATGAAGAATCGCAAAAGTTGCAGACTTCGAATAAACACCCGCTCCTGCTCCTGTATTTCTTCATCGGTTGCGACAATCACCATTGGCTCATCCTCGCCACTAGAGGTCCCATCTATCGAAGCCTTGATTCTCCTTGCAGCGTCCTTGAGCTGATTCAAACACCGATCAACGAAAGAAAGGTGAACTTGTCGGGCCCGATTAAAAGGGTATGTTGTGATGGTGCGACTCTCCAGGTAAACATCAATAGCCAGGGTGCGAATCGCTGGCTCAACAATGATTGCATCATCCGCTGCGAGGATCATCCGCCACAATTGCTCGATGCTGCTTTTTGTCACAACAGCTTCCTCGTCCAGAGCGAAATCAACACTCTCGTTTACCAACCAGAGAACCTGCTCTTTAACGAATTCCAGCATTCCTTCACAGAAGCAGGATGGTGGAAGGTTTGGTAGGTACTCAGAGAAGCAAGTTTGGAGGAAAGGGTTCTCGGAGGCCGACCTTCTGAGGGTGCTCATAATTATTTGCCAACCAGACTTTCTGTCGTCCGAGCAAGGAGACTGCGGTCCCACAAGAATATCCCACAGTCTTTTACCAAGATCATCGTTGATCGCCTCGGGTTGGTGTTGAATAATGCTGGTCACAAAGTCTCTTCTTGGCTGATTCGTGGCCCCGGAAAGCACAGCAGGCACGCCTGCTGTTTGTCCCGCCTGGATAGCATTTTCAAGCTCCTCCACGATCAGTCTCACCAGATCGTGTTGTTCCGTGAGAACCCTCAATTCGCCAAGTATCGCTGGACGGATAGCCATTGAGAGACACCACAAACTACCCAGTGTTGTGGGTGATTTCGCCGCCACATCCTTGATACAGCTTGAATAGAGCTCACGCCGACCTTGAGGGTCCGGTCCATGGGATAAAAGATCTTTGAACTTTTGCATAGCCGCGTGTTGCATTTCCGGATGAGCTACTTGAGAACCGGATGCACAAATAGAAGATTCTCTTAATAAGCGCAAACAGAGGTCATATGGGAGGAAACTCAGTGTTGTCTGCTCCATTTGACATCTCGCGACCAATTCACGCAACATGTTGTCCCAAAGCATCCTCACAGCGGGGTTGAATGCCTCGATTGGCAATGATTGAAACTTTTCGCAAAGACGCAGCAAGCCCGGATAATCGAAGAGATTGGCGATTGTCGTGATCATCCTTGTCAGAGCGTCCGCAACTCGAGGATCTTGGCTCGCCGTGATACCCTGCCACAAACGATCCGTATGTTCATCCCGGTACATTTTGGTTACAACCAAAAATCCGATGATGTTGGCACTCTCCATGATGATTTCAGGATGGCAATTTGGCCCAAGGATGTAGTCAATCAAGTTGATCCGCATGAGGTAATCTCCTAAATGATTGAGGAAGGCGAAATTATGGTCTTCCCCAGCATCACAAAGTCGCCTCCAGACAGCCACGAGGTCGCTACACAGAGTGGTAACAGCCATAACACGGAGTTGCATCTGGCTAGACCGAATGAGCTTCCCCATGATGTCAACCTTCCATTCCCACGCAACGGCTTCATGGGTGTATCTCGGGGGGAGGCCAGGGTAGGTTTGCCTATGGTTCCCGAGTACGATGACAGCCTCTTCATGGTCGCCATGAAGACAAAAGTTCAGCATCTCGGCCAATGCTTGAATCTCGCAAGAAGCGCTCTCACTGCTTAAATATGTGACATGTTTCTCGACCGTCATGTTGAGAAAGGGTGACATGGTGCTCCAGAGCTCATGGCCAAGCTTCAGCATCTGTTTGGCGTGTGGCACACCCTGTTGCCCTAGGCGTGATGTTCGATAAGATTCTCGCAAACAGTTTGTGAGAACCTGAATGACCGGGGCTAAACTGTCTGATAACTTCGGCAAGTTTGGTATGGCTTCGATGAGCAGTGTGGCCAACTTGCCCAACGACTCGATACTCCCTCTAGGAGTCGCCTGCAGCTGACCCACAAAATAAGATGCTTGGTCTGATCGAGCCCATGAAGCTGCAGGTGCTTGGGCAAAATCATCATCCGAAGGTAAGTCGTGGCGTCGGGTCAACGTATGGAGCTGTTGAAGGTAGCCGGTGGAGAACAGGAGGGGCCCGTGGGGGTCTAATAGACTTGTGGTGGATAGCCACTCACGAAGTATGTAACAGTCAATGGCGACAAATCTAGCTGCAAGTTCGGTGAATGCGGAATAGAGATCCACCACGGTAGATCGGAGCACTGACGACTTGAGCAGTGAGGGCCTGGATCTTGTTAATCGCGGACTAAGATGGATCGCCAAATGGGGCACATACTTTCTATTTGTCATGGCTAAACAAACATCTGGGAGAGACAACCAAAAATTCCGATGTGTCCGACATGAGTCCAGAACGGAACTTGGGCTGGCATGCTTCGCGAACTTGAGATAGAGCTCGAGCCATACTTGGACTTGGTCGAGGACACTACTCTCTATCGGGGATTCTGGTCTTTCTAAGTATGCGCTCTTTACGTGGTCGCAAGGGAACTCACGAGTTGAAATGTACTGAGTCAAACGGTGCACCGTCTCAGGTAAGGTATCCTCTGGATCGTGATATGGGAACTGCGTGGTGGGATCTGCAAATGCAACATCCTCGCCAACAATGGCAACCTCGACGTTGAATGGGTCAAATGACATATCATCATCGGCTGCCCCCTCATCGTCCGGCACCGCGATCACTTCAATGGGCGGGCTTGCTGAAACCGAAGAGGAACGTTGAGAGGTCTCTAGGTCCACATCGAGGCCTTGCGCCATGTCGAGATCGGACTCCTCCACGCTTTTCTTAATCGTGTCCGCTTCGGGTACAGGCACATCATCTTCGGGGAGAGCTGAAAGCGAAGCATCTGTGAGAGAAGACGTTGGGTCACTATACGGAGCGTTCCGAAGGTTGAGAGTGACCCGGCTCGATGTGGAGGGTTCTTGTTCTTCTAGAGACGTACAGGAAGTGGGGTCCTGGTCCGGCGTCGTCAGCGGGTCGGGGTCTTTGTCGAGGTTCATGGTATTATCTTGGACGATATTTGCGGATTTGGCAGCTTCGGAGCTTGCAGCAACGTGGGCGGCGGGCTGCACAGTTTCGATAGAGACGGTTGGGGATCCAGAGGCCGAGGTGCGCCGGCGCTTGCGCGAGGAAGCGTCACTATCGTCAAAGGGATTTGGCCGGGTCGAGCTAGGCTCAGGAGAGACAGCAGGCTCTGGATGGTTGGGGGATATCGAGACGGGATCCATCTGGCTGGTGCAGAGGGGGGTGGGAGCACGAAGCCTGGAGGTCCAGAGACGTCACGACGACGCGAGGGCCGTCCGGGCGGCAGCTATAGAAAATTAACATGTGTAGTTAATACGACTGCCGGGCGGCCGCGAGATTGAGTGCGGGGAGAAAAGACGATAACAAGGCAGGCTGCTGGTCGTAACTATACACACACGCACGCGCGCACACAGCCAGCCGACGAACGGGTGAATGAGGTGACGATACAAAAAAAACCGTGGAAGCCTTGCGATGTCGTGAAGATTTGGGGAAGCGGGTATGGAGGACGCGCACTGGTGCTTGTGTGGAACTAGGCGAGGGGTAGCTGTAACTAGCGGTGGTGGCAATGGGTGCTTAATGGTGGGGGAGGAGAAACAGAACGGGAAGCCTCACCTTGCTGTTAGCGCAGTACGCGACGCGGGCGGATCAGGGCCCTGTCGACTGCTAGGCGCAGAGGTAGCTCCCTACCTATGCCACAACAGGTAGCTGCAAGGCCCAAAGGACACTGGAATGAAATGATGTTTGTGGCCACGACGGAACTGCCATCAAAGGCCTGTCTACTATTAGAGCGGAGTTGCCAGATGCACAGGGCAGGGCTCTTTACCTACCTACCTGATGAAAGAAGCGGAATGGTGGCAGAGCTGCAAAAATACCTACCTCTGGGCAGAGATGTGAGCGTGACAGGGCCTGCGAGCTGCGAGCTGCGAGCCCGTGTAGATCAAGTGCCGTGCTGCGTCCGAAGTAGTGGCCTTTGCAAATTGACTGCTCTCACTTTATATCTATGGTGGGCGTAGGGGTGTCCGAGGCACGAGCGGGGAGGGAGTGATTCCAGTGTGGTGACGACTCGACTGTACGAGCATGTATGTATGGACAGTCACTGTTGTGTGTCCTATCAGACAAACGCCTCGGTCTTAACCATGGTGGAGCTGAGAAGCGTTGAACGGGATGCGGAGCGCCTTTCGCGGCCAAAGGTGGAAATGCACAGAACAGACGGGACTTTTCTGGACGTCGGACGACAGCAGCTGGCGAATTCGGAATCGACGAGAAGACGGGTGGAAAGCAGCGCGTATCCCAGGAAATGCAGTTGTTTTGTTCCAACTTTATGGAGGGAGGAGGACAAAGGAGTGAGTGAGTGAGTGAGTGAGTGAGTGAGTGGTGGGGTGGGAGAGCACCATGGTTGGCTGGCAGCAAGTCCGTGATCTCTGGGCTACTTGACTGGTGGAATGGTCCGAAAGGCTACAGTCAGTCCATAGGTAGGTAGATACAGTATTTGTTAAGCCGTGTTCAAATTTTATAGTCGCACACTGCAGTAAGACTTGGATTCATTCATCAATATCTGAAAGACGGCTTGCTGTATTGATATGTGCGAGCCTTGGCGACACTAAAGCCATTCTTCGTTCTGGCAGAAGAAAAGAGGCGTCAATAACCGGACGGGAGCTGAAAACCCAACCATTGCGTCATCCCGTAAGAACTCCATCCACCCGCCATACGGAATACTCCGTACAAAATAGTACAGGGTTGAAAACCAGCAGCAGTCTGTTGATGCCCTATGAACGAAGTACTTCGTATAATATATACATGTCTACTTGATATCTTTACCCCCCGATTGGCAGTCCTCGCCCTATGTATTTATTTCTCGTGGCGCATCAGGTGATTCGAAGTACCGGTCGGGTCCAAAGGCCATGGCTGGCGAAGCCTTGTGATGCCCTGTAATCGCCATCTCAAACTTCAAGGCGTCGAGATCCGGCCGATGTTGGTCTCCGGGTGGCCTCCCCGGAGCGGGCGTCTAAAGTGGATGCCAGACCTCCATTTTCCGTCTTCGTCTTGTGGCTTTTTGCACCAGTTCCCGGTTTTCTTCTCCTCCTTGATTCCGGAATCCGGCCCTTGCAGGTCGGTGGCCATGACAGAGCTCCACATCTGTGCGACCCACCATTTTGCTGCGATAAGT
Organism: Hypomyces perniciosus; assembly: GCA_008477525.1. NCBI lineage: Eukaryota > Fungi > Ascomycota > Sordariomycetes > Hypocreales > Hypocreaceae > Hypomyces > Hypomyces perniciosus. The sequence goes on from SPDT01000003.1 coordinate 4,132,074, forward strand.
ATTAGATAATGCACTTTGAGCAAGAATTCTTCGCGTCGCACTGTGTGGCTCCGTATACTGCTGCAACTTCTTTTCTTCATCTTATCTCATCGCATCTCACTCAAACAATTCGTAATTCTCTCGCAAGATAACGCTTTCCTTTGAACCCAACCAAGAAGATACGATACCCAAGACAACTATAGCCTCATTTTACTCTTTGCCTGCTTTCTTTCATAAGCTGCCGCAACATGGCCACTCCAGTCCAGCCTCCCGGGCGCAAAAAGCTTGTCCATCATCTCGATACGCCCTTCTCAGCAACATCATGGTACATCCCGCCACCCGCACTGTCTGCCGCTTTCCGCTCATCTTTCATTTTAGGCCAGAAATCTCATCAGATGACCAGGACACCATTCTAGAGCTCCTCTGCAAGTATGTTACCACTGTGCCGGAATTATAACATCGCCATTCACCTCACAACTCGACTCGATATGACCGAGTATGCATGCTAATCAATAACCAATCAGTCTTCTGAGTCCAATTGGTCAACATCGCCGAACTCATATCAAGCCTTCAAAGGGAAAACGAGCAGCTAAGCGGGACAAAAAGACATTGGCCAAGGACACAGAATCTTCACCTGCCACGAAAGTTCCGCCGCCGCCCAAACCAGCGATCAGCACCAACGTCGACGTCGGCTTTAACTCCATCACTAAGAATCTAGAAACACTCTCAGGGTGCTCCCAGGACACTTCACGCTCAGAAGACCACGATTCAAGCAACCCCTACTCCATGGTTTTTGTGGCACGTGGAAACCAGTCATCCGCATTCAACTGTCACTTTCCACAAATGGTTGGAGTGGCATCCAAAAGTCTTCCTGAAAATGAGAAGATTAGACTTGTTGGGTTCTCAAAGCCTTGTTCTGATAGATTGGGTAGCACTCTCGGACTTTCGAGGGTCTCGTCTATCGCAATTGCACGCAATACACCAGGGGCAGATGTCTTGCTAGACTTCGTCCAAAAGCACGTAGCTCCAATCGAAGTACCTTGGCTGGATGAAAAGCAAGCTGTTCAGTATCGGATGACACAAATCGGCTCAATGGAAACCACTGTTGGGCCTAAACGTGTGAAGCTGGGTTGACGGGATGACCATACCTTGGAATATGAGACAATATGAAGACCTATTTACTTATATGCGTGAAGTAATTGGATTATTTGAACAAATCTACAACACGACGTCCATTTGTTGCTTAAAGCCTTAGATTGCGATTTGCGATTTGGAAGGAGACCTGAGGGCCAACGTCCTTCTTCTTCATTCATCTATAGTCTTCATACATCGCCAAGCCCCCATTTCAATCATCTCCTCAAGGCTATCTACTATAAGGGGTATTATCCCTAGTAATATATACTTCGCCAATCAACACAAGACAGCCAACGATCATTGAAATGGAAATAATGGGAAGGTTCACGCGTGCAAATTCACGCCTCCGCACATGTATATGCTTTCTAGAGAGAATGTCGCGCCATAAGAGTCCCGCAAGTGATGCGCTGAAGGTGGTGCTGAATGCACCGTAGTTGACTCCAAGTGCCATGCTGTAGACTGTCGCCCAGAATGTCCGATTGCTGATGGGCGCCTTGTCGGCATGAAGCTCTGCCCACGTTTGTATAACGCGGGATAAGAGGATGGTGGTGCCGATGTTTGTACCCGAAAACTATTCATGGTCAGTGGTTAGCTGTTCACCATATAGAACCCGGAAGTTCAAGCTGTAACTCACATTGCACAGTATCACGGATAAGAATCCCATGCCTCCAATCGCTCCAATGGTCCCTGTCTTACTTGCCCAATGATCCCATCCGTACGCGAATACACGCACCCAGCCCTTGTTCACTAGGGCTTGAACTAGAATGAACATGGAGAAAGCAAAAGGTACCAGGGGGAGTGGCAGGTGAGCAACCACAGCCGTAGCTGTGGGGAAAGTCTCTTGGAGCCATCTGAATGCATCGCGAGCCATGGATGCCAGCGTTGTTGGTCCACGGGCTTGTTGGGAGGCCAAATCTTGAGACAACTGCTTCGTTGCCTCCACCTGCCCACTTGACAAGGTGCCGATAGTTGGTTGAATGGCGGAAACAAAGATTCCAGAAGAGGATTGTATGGTCTCACCCTTGTCCTTGACTGTGACGGTTTGGGCTGTTTGGTTGTCTGCTTCTGCGATAACATTCCCATTTGCAGCGACGTCATTTGCGCGAGCGTTGGCCAGAACTAGTTCAATGGCGATAGGGTCCTGATTGCTCTCTCCTCTGTTGTCTTCTTGAATCGTTTGATTGGCTCGAATATCTTCCAAATCCTGCCGACCTGTTCGAGCTACCTGGCGCGTCTCCTCTCTATGATACCACCCACACGCCAGATCCCAACAGAACGTGACGAATGCGGCCGGTAAGCTCACCCAGAAGACAGGATGGGGTTCGGCACCCGTGAAAACCGCATTCAGTACCAGCACGGTTATGAGTGTCACCATCATAATAATGGTTCCAAAAGCGGCGCTCGCCTTATCCAGGAAGGGGTTCATAATCTCTTCGAGTGAGAGACCCGTCTGTTGTTCACCATGTGAAGCGTCACTCTCCTGGATAGATCCCCTAGCTTTTGGGATATTCGGATTGATAGGTTTTTGGTCCCTAACCTCCCCAGGGAGCTGATGCAGTATGATCGAATATGGAATAAGAGAGTCATTGGCGAAGACCATGTATAGCAGACATGGGAGGAGGATAATAGCAGTAAAAACAACAGGGACGATCATATTTGCCGTATAATCGATAAACTTGATGCTGAAAGCACCTGCAAGAACGAGATTGGCCGGGTTTGAAGAGACCAGGATAGCCGAAGCAATGTTTGCAATCGCAAATTGTGTATAAATCCAAGCTTGAGGATGGACAATGTTGCTTGAGATCCGAGTTATATAGGCGAGAAAGGCTGTACCGGATAGGATGATAGGATCGTTGCCGATGAAGCCCCCTAGAATAAAGAAGAAACAGTAAAGGTAGAAAAAGAGCCTATGCCCAACGCTCCCTCCCCATTGAAGCACCTTCAACGCAAGGTACCGAATTAGGCCGGAGGCATCTATGGAGATGGCGATGTACGCCAACGTGAGGAAGAAGGCCATAATATCGATGGGGAAAATGTTGTCAGAGCCGAGGATACCGTCGTGTATTTCTTTACGCCCAATAGCCAGGATGGCAAGTAAGAAAAGGTCTGCCAGCAGCGGCGCCGTCACAGAGTTCATGGGGAAATTGAACCGCACAAATGCCTTGGCCCTCTCATTCTGATGGTCTTGTAAGTCGACTTCCCTTGGCGATATGATCCGAAGGTAAGCTGAGCTATTGAGGAATGCGGTCCAGAGCTTTCGAGGGACGAATATGGGAATATGGAATGGGAAGAGCACATTGACATCTGTTCAAACGCATTGGTGTTATTTGAGGCCTAGTGAGGTGGGCAAAATTCGTTTATGCAGCGGCTATGAACTCACTGGTCAGAACGAAAACGATGAGCGTTACAATGGATCGCCAGTCGGATATCTGACTTGTGCCAGGGTCGCCCGTCATGGTTCCCCCTTCCATGTGTGGGCAATGTGGTATCGCGATATGTGATATGCAGCGTATTTTTGATGTAAGATCACCCTTGGAACTTGAGGTTGCAACGACGAAGGACAACGAGAGGCTTAAATCTCACCCGATCATGCAGACCAAAGCGGCGAATTTTGCCAGCTTGAGAATTTGAAGTTTGGACACATGGTGGCCATCAGGATGAATCATTGGCGCACCTGTGCGATCGGCGCCGCCATTTCCCCCTACAAATTCCGTACTCGTCGTACTCCGTAATACAAATGGAACAGATTATCACATGGGATAGGTAGGACAAGGGTTATAAGGGGAGAAAGTACAGCTAGTATATTAGCATCGATGAGTAGAAAAAGTAAACATGTTCACACGTCCTGTTGCGATTTTACATCTACTCGTATTATCTACCTGAATTCAACTGCTGGTTGTCTATTACAACAACAGGCATAATAATTATCGCCCCCAAACCAGCCGTAGCCCTTGGGCTGCCCCTAATTCTCCAAGGCGTCTTCAGCTGACCAGCGTGAGGCCCACAGTAACGCGTCATCAGATAACCAGCCATGAGCTTAGATCCTCATTGGTACAACAGGGACGTCCATTTTATTCTCTATATACAATATGAACTATCTATGGAAATAACTTTTACTACATATCATCATTGCCCTGGGTGTGCGGAGTATGCAAACCTCCTTCTCGCTGAACCTTTTGTGCTCTCGCTTATTGAGGGTTGGTTGGCTAGTCTCTCGGAGCCAGAGCCAAGACTCCCGAACAATCCTTCGCTCACTTGGAGCTCGATTCATTAACCACTGTCATCTCAACTAGGACCCCGCGCTGGTTGATGCTTGGCGGGCTGGACCGCTTGAGATACTCGTGCATCTCCTGTGAGAAATCATCATCTTCAAGCACGCTATCGCCGCTAATTCCCTCCAGCTCCTTTTCAATCTGTGCCCTCTCCCACTCGGCACGAATGTCGGCAATCTTGGCCTTCCAGTCGAGGTCTGGGTTGTATGACTTGTCAAGGCCACGCAGGCGCTCCCATCTGCTGAGATGCTTGGGGTGGACAGCAGTCCCGTGGTATTCGTGAGCCTTACCCTCTCGGATATAGTTCCAGCGACGCTCTTGCTCCTTGAGGTCAAGACCAGTAGTATCCGGTAAGAAGATGAAGGTAAGGATCATGCCAGCCAGGCCGAACCACGGGACAATGTGGAACTTGGTCTGCGTGTCGATGTAGTTGTAAAGGACTGAGGCAAATAGCGCGCCAACCTTGCCAACCGCAGTGGAGAAGCCATGAGCAGTAGCGCGGATTGAAGTCGGGTAGACCTCTCCACCAACGATAAAGGTCACGCAGTTAGGACCAAACTGTCCAAAGAAAGAGGACAGGAAGTACAGGGCCTGGAAGGCGCGAATGCCAGCTGGGCTTGTAAAGTAGTCATAGTTGAACGCAGGGATAATGAACATGAGGAAACACATGAAGAAGCCAATCAGCTGCATCTTCTTTCGGCCATAGAGCCTATTATCCATAAGGAAGGTAGCAAAGTAATAGCCGCATAAAGCAACCGAGCTGTTGACCAAGTTCCAGGTCCAGCTGGTCATAAGGGAGTTGGGATTATCAGAGATAACCTGGATAAACTGCCCTTGAAAGAGCTTGTTGCCATAAAAGAAAACGTCGCTGCAGAACCATGCACCGGCAGTTGCAATTAGACGGCCGCCGAAGTGGGTATAGCAGTAGCCCAAGGCCTTAAAGTCATAGCCAGTAACGTTGAGACGGTTCTTAGCCGCAGTAAGCTGCCTCGAAGCATGGGGCATCTTCCAGATACGGTAGTACACCATCCAGAGGGTGAACAGAGCAGGGAAGGCAAAGGAGAGGCGGAAGACAAACTGGGCAACAAAGTCGGAATAAGGAGGGTTGCCGGAGCCCTTGTTGAAGATGAGAAGGAGAATGATTAGGAGGAGTTGGTTGAAGAATTGACCCCAGCCCTGCAGGAGAAAGGCATTGGTAACGCTGCGGCCACGGTGGAGACGGTCGTCGCGGGCAGAGATCTTCCCAGCATTCATGGCCCCCTCAAGAGATGAGGTGACAGTGACAGGATGCTCTCCACCAAGGCCAACGCTGAATACAAAGAGGGACAGGGCATAGCAGATAACCCAACCCTGAAGGGTAAGGCCCCAGCTAGCAGTGAGCATAATAAGACTGACCAACATAAGAACAGCGTCTTGGATAAGGCCAAAGCGACGACCCATCCAGTCACCAATGACCTAAAGGATATTAAGTTAGCATATTCATACTTGTGCTGAGGAGGCTAGAGCGATGGATGAAGTTGGTGTAAGTAAGATACAATAGGAATTTGTACGTTAGGAGAGGAGAGAGGAGCTGCTGGAGAAGACTGAGCAAGGTCTGCGACTTACTCCTATAGTTAACCCCCCAACCAGAAAGCCAATGACTTCAAGGTAGGTAACGCTGGCCACCCAATTCTTGCTGCACACCTCGTATGTAGACCAGCACTCAGGCCAGACATGCTCAAAAAGTGGTTGCAAGATGCCGATAGAGAAAATCACATAACCCTCGAGCCCCAGGCCAGCGCCAGGAATCACAGAATTACTGGCAAACCAGGATAGCAGCGACAGCGGATTCTTGATTGTGCTGCCAAAAGTGCGAAGTTCCTGCGAGGCAATCGTGCGATCAGCGTGCAAGACGAAGCGCGCTCGTTCCATCCATGGCAGATCCGCCCAATAGACGCCATCAGGCGTATATGAATCATCCGGGCGGGTCATTTCTTTGAAGATACGATACTCGTAGGTACTAACATCTTCAGAGTAATCGTCGTGGTCGTTTTTGCCCGGAGGTGTGTATGATGGAGGATGCTGGCTGGTCATCTCAACAGGCTCTTTTTCGGCGGCCATTGTGATTATTGCAGTCCTTCTCTGCTGCCTTATTTTTTTTCTCCCTGTCTTGTGCCTGCGATTTCTGATGAACTGACTGGCCGACTATTGGTAAGGCGAGGGGATAGACAATCTAGTTATATTATATCGCTGACTACCAAGTGCCAAAAGCCCCGGTTTTGGCACTTCTAGACTTCCATTTATCAAGTCAGTATCACTAATTCCCCGTGCCTTCCATTGGTATTTCCGTTACTTTCATGCACGAATCCAACATGGGCCATAAGCGTATCGTCACATTTGCCCTTGTTCGTAAGCACATCGTCACATTGCAGCGTGCCATCGCATCCATAAGCGTACCTATACTTCGTATATCATCACATAATGCTGCCATAAACAGGCCAAAATCGGCAGAAGGCATAAGGCAAACCAGAAAATAAAAATGATGCAGTTTTAATATCATTGAGGCATTCAGTAGAATTGCATTTCTATACCTGAGTAAAAGTTTTGAGTAGCATTTCCCCTCTGACAGGTTCTCTGGTGTGTGGGGAAGTAGAAAGCAACCCCATATAATTTACGAGATGTGATTTACGAGTACAAAATCCTTTTCTGAAACATCACCTCCGTAATTCCGCAGCACGAGTCAAGGATTTCACTAGGATACGCGCCACGGCAACTGATAGCTGATACTCAACTTCAAGCATCCTAGTTATACCTAAATTTGAGACAAATTTTGCCCGGAAGGATGGAATCATTCTAGCAGAGCATTTAGACCGACTAGTCCTTGCATATTGGTTCAACGGACAAATTCAGTGCCTTGGTCATAATGACTCCGGATCGACATAAGAAACTGAAGTGGTCACGCCATCCTCTACATCGCCTTGCTGTTAATGCTACATCGCGTAGCATTTAGAAGACGCCATCATGTCAGAGAATATTCCACGACTGGGGGGTGTCAAATACTACGGGGATGCCGTCCACGGACAAGTGCTGAGCGGGCCAGCTTATCTCGCCTATTCCCTTGATGCAACACCACTATCTTCATTTTTTGCTCTTTCGGGCGCATAAAGGCGATCTCGGGCGTTTAAGTAGATTATTTATCGCAAATAGTGTCATAATCTGAGTTACCTTTTGTCATACATATCGTCGGCTACTTGTCGCGTGGTGAGCTTCCGTAGGCAGCAGTCATTCCCCTGTAGACGGAGTAGGCACCTGCACTTTCATAGGTGGAGATCCTGCTCTATTACCTAATACTCTAAAATCTGCAAATTTATATATAGTTAATGAAGAATCTGTCCCTAAGAATGAGGCGCGAGACAAGACTTGCTCTCTGGCCATGGCCATGGATGACGATGGCTTAGACGTGGAAACCAGTCCCCCAGATCCTATCTATACCGACAGATCAGAAGTCACTGAAGTTAAAAACGGCTACGAGTGCGAGGGCGGCGCCACCAGGGGAAATCCATCTTTCACTCTATTGTATCCACAGGAAGCAAAATATCGGATGAAGCTTTGTTTTGGGTTGATGCTGCAGTCGTGTCGCCTAGAATTGGGCTGCGTGATCACGCTGAGGCGTACGAAGTACGAAGGACCTCCCCCGCAATCAACGATTCAATAAAAGCCGTTCCAAAGACAAACTAGTAGCATTGAGAAATGTAACGTCAAAAAAAATAGTTTCCGAATTTGATAATAGATTGAGCGTACGGAGAATAATAAGCTGGCCAGTACGAAGTACTAGCAGAGGGGTGTAAGCCTAGTAACTGGCCATACACGGCCGACGTCGGAACTGGCCCTGCGTATAAAACGGAGGCAGTGTACTTCGTACTTCGTAAGATCTGTTTTTTTTATGTAAATTTAGCATGTTGAGATGCAAAAAATAGAAAACATCCAACTCTAGATGCTCTCTCAACTGACATGATATCCGCAGACCATATCAGCAAAAAAGCAAAAACATACAACAGCCGGTGTTCGCTGGTGGTCACCCACCCAACTACTAATCTGCCTCTCATTGGCTTGACTATGGGAGAGCGGACGGGATCCCGTATATTCCAATGGATATGGTCGTATGTGCCAGCTTGTCTCTCAACTTGCATTATATATACGCCTCACTTAATAACATCTCATGGCCTATTTTCTGCGGGCAGCCAAAATAAATTCTTCCCATTCCATGTAATCCAACAACGATCTTTGCTAATTCCATACCCACAAGTAACCTGAATATGAGACTCTTTTGAAGGGGATGCTAGAGCTATGCGATTTATGCTAATAGCACCAAGATCGGTAACTAGACGTGAAGTATTAGGCTCGAAAGATAGGCGAGATGATGTTACACCGTGATTCATATCCAATACGCAATCTCCTGTATGAACAAGCCATACTCGTACTGTTTTATCATCACAGGATGCCGCCACGAGTGCTGAGTCGTGTGAGAAGGCAAGTGATGCGAATGAGCGAGTATGCCCTTGAAGTTCTTGCAAACAGTTTCCCATATTAATATCCCATATCCGTATTGTCTTATCCATTGAGGCCGACGCAACGAGCGCCGAGTCGTCGGAGAAGGCTGCTAGAATAACCGATTCGCTATGGCCTTGAAATTCTTGCAGACATTTGCCCGTACTGACATTCCAGATCCGTATTGTCTTGTCATCCGAGCCAGATACCACAAGGGTTGAGTCATGGGAGAAGGCTATTGAACGAACCGTGCGGCTATGGCCTTCAAGTTGTTGCACACACTCACCCATATCGACGTTCCAGATCTGTGCTGTCGGTACATCAAGAGCCGCCAATGCCACCAGTGTTGAGTCGTGTGAGAAGGCTGCCGACTTCAACATGGCGCTACAGACCAAGAACTCCTGCACACACTCGGCAGGATCATTACACCAGATATCCACTGTCTGGTCAACTGCATGCGTTGCTATGAACGCCGAATCAGATGAGAAGACTGCTGAATGAACCCAGTCATGACTCTTTATTACCCCCTCGCATTCTCCAGTACTGACGCACCAGACCCGCACCATCCGATCAACATAGTGTATTGACACTGCGAGTGCTGAATCTGGCGAGGGGACTATTGACATGACTGGTCCGCTTTGGTCATTGGAGTCTTCTTCGTCTTCACATTCGTCTTCGTCTTCGCCTTCACCTGTATCGACGTGCCAGATCCGTACTGTTTTATCATTCGAGGCCAGTGCTATAACCGCCGAATCGTGCGAGAAGGTGATCGAGCTAATCCATCTGCTATAGCTCCGCATCACACATACCCTTCTCAACATGCCAGATCCTTATTGTTCGATCAACTGAGGATGATGCGATGAACTCTGAGTCGTTTGAAAAAGCCAATGCTGTAATCCGGCCGCTATGGCCCTCAAAAGTTTGCGGACATTTGTCCTAGGCCACAAGCCAGACCTGTATCGCATTATCGATTCTTGCGGCAACTATGTGCTTTGAGTCGCGTGAGAAGGCCACCGAGCCAGCGGTGCCCTGGAGTCTTTGCACGGTTTTACCTTTATTGATATCCCAGATCTGGATAGTCTTATCATTCGAGGCTGATGCTACGAACCTCAAGTCATCTGAGAAGGCTAGTGATATAACTGCCTCGGTATGGCCCTGGAGTTCTTGCATGCATTTTCTAGCATCAATATCCCAGATCCGTATCATTTTGTCGTCCACGGCTGATACTAACAGCATTGAGTTGTGCATCGAAATAGCGGACCCGGTTATGTTATGATAGCCTTTAAGTTGTTGTACACACTCGCCCGTGTCTACCCGACAGATGCGTACTGACATGTCCTTGGATACCGATGCCACGCATGTTGAGCCTCGTAAGAAGGTTACTAACTGAACCGCGGTGCAGCGGAATTCCAGTTCTTGCATACACTCGCCCGTGTCAGTGCACCAGATCCGAACCGTCCCATCTACCGAGGCCGACGCCAAAAGAGACGAATGATGCGAGAAGGCAACCGCGTTAACTCCACCACTATGGCCCTCCAGGGTTTGCAGATGCCGGCTCCAGGCATCCTCTACCTCCGGCTCAAGGGCTATCCAACTTATCTCTCTCTTGAATGTGCTCCTTATTCTGCTTTCATATGGTGTAAAGATGAGGAGGGAGGTGTACATTTGCAAAGGTGTAGAGTCGATGGCTAAAATGTTGCGACGGATAAAACGGACAGCGTCTTCAAGGAAGTCTGATAACTCTGTGTTGCAAACAGGCTAGAGTGGTGTTAGCCCAGGTTCGTAGTGGGAATATGGCATGATTCTCAACTTACATCAAAGAGTGAATTTAGTCTTTCAACTAGACGGAGACTTTCCTGAGCCCGCCCGGTCAGACTCAATGCCTCCAGCCAATGGAGGAAATGACATGTTAGAAAGTCGTGAACTTGTTCATTATCAGAAATACAGGCCTCTGCCTGCTGCAGATGGTATACCCAGTATAAACAAGCATATTGGACCTCTAGTGGAAGGCAAACCTCAATGTGCTGTGACTTGAGAGCCGATCGCGACATGCCTGGGTCTCGAATGCCACAAATGTCAGGTCTGAGGTTACTGTCTATTAGACGCAGGCAATTAGCTGCCATCTTCGCGTGGGTCTGTTTCTCGTTTACCCAGAAAGGACTCTTTCCGTCCTTATTAGGATCTAGAAGAAAGTCCTGAAAAGAGGTATGTAGTAACCTTACAGGAGAGTTAGCTGATGACAGAACGCGTAAAACTGAATGGAGTATATTTAATTGATTATTAATAGTGCGTTTAGGGATGTTAAGGATCCGGCTTAAAGCTGCGGTTAAAAGGGCTTTAGCAAGGATAACGATAGAGCCAATAATATTTCGAAAATTTTGGAGCATTTTGTCCTGTTTTTTAGTAGATAGACCAGAAAGTATATTATTCAATACAGGTATATATATTGCATCTAGTCTTGATTCCTGGCTTTTTGTTTGAAAGACTAAGATGTCTCTTAGTTTCTCATCGGGGTCTCCGCATCTGCGATCGGCGATGAAGAGACTGGCAGTGGAGGCAAAGATGAAGAGAGGAATAGCCATCCTCACTAGAGACTGGAAGCTGGATTGGCTGGGCCACATTGTTGGTAGTTGTCGGTCTTCGGAGACTGAGGTATTATACTCTGCCCGGATCTTTGCTAGCTCATGCTTTAGACAGACTGATATATCGTGCTCGATTACAGACTCTGGCATTGAATGGAGAATGAAGTGTTTGTGTTCAATGGCGTGAAAGCCTAGACGAACTGGCAACTCCGGCCGGCTAGTCATAAAGGTTCTCAATCGAGGAGATCCTTGGCCCTGAGATTGAGAAAGAAGATTGATGATCAGTCTAATTTCACCATTCTGTTCGCATTCATCCAGGGCATCAATGACAATGACGATAGGGTCGCGTTTTCCAGTATCTTTCGAAAGTCCTATCAGAGGTTGCAAGATAAGTTGATCAAATTGTTTCCGTACTCCTTTCCATGCAATGTTAGGGTCGGTATCAATAGCTTGCTTGATATAGGGAACAAGAGCGGGTTCTCGTATCATCAAATCGACAGCAATTGTGGTAAAAAACTTGGATGTAGTCCCTCGATCGGTCTCTCCACGCTTGAAGAAAAAGCTAGCACCAAGAAGACCAGCAAAGGACTGGGCGATGGTGCGAGAGATGGTAGACTTGCCTGTCCCAGCCATGCCATTAAGCCAGAAAACAGGCTTAACTTTGGCATCATCATCAGTAGCCCATTCGGAAATTTGGTGGAGGAGGTCAACTCTGGTGCCCGGAAGGCAGGTTGGGTTCTGTTTTTCGGCGTACGAATTGAACGGCGCTCCTCTGACAATGGGGAGTCTATCAAGTATGGCGCGTTGGTCAATAGCATCCAACTTCTGATCAACTTGAAGGTATCATTTAGTATCCCATTAATATATCGCCATGGGTGTTAAATAACTAACTCTTTAAAAGTTGACTGTCAATCCTACGCTCAGCTTCAACCTTGTTTGGTGTGATCTGGTAGAGGAGGTCCTTTGCGTACGCCGCAGCTGCCATGGCTGCATACCTGTGCCATTCGTCATTTTTATGAGTGTCTGCATAGTCACAGATGCCTCGAATGACCAGACAAGGAAAGTGGTTCACCAACAGCGCTGCACTTCGAGCAAATATTTGATCAAATATTTGATCAAATCTATCAAATGAAGGCAGACCCTCGCAATCAGTCAGTCAAATATAGCAGGCCGAATATTTGATAGATTTAATCAAATATTTAATCAAATATAGGGTAGCGATTTTTCTTCGGATTATAGTTAATCCGGTTCCTAAAAAGGAAAAAAATCTACATTTATATATAGCCTAAAGGATTTACATGGATATAAGAGGCTTATAGTAGGATTCAAACCTATACCTATTAATATAAAAGTAATGCTATTCATACAGATAGAAATTGCTATTTATATAGATAGTCTGTGTGTCACGACCCGACTATATCGAAGACCAGGTCACGGGGGCATGGGAGAATATCGGTTATACCGACCAATCATCAAGAAGTAATCACCGCGCTAAAAGTAATTACTTAAACGCTCACTATACTAAAAAGTATAATCACTTACTCAATCACTATCCTATCGCAGTAATTGCAGCTATATTTACTAAAATATTAATAATTATATATAGATTTCCTTTATATATATACAACTAGCTTATTATTTATTTAGTAGAGTTACTTAAACAGTTATTAATAAATTGTATTTACTAGAACTGCTTATTTTATAAAATTGTAATTATATTACCCAGCTTAGTATTTATCCTTAACCTCTTTGTTAATATAAACCTATAAACCTCGGTTTATCTTTTAAAATTTAACCTAGATTATTATATATTAATGACTCTTATTTAAAAGGCCACTGAAAATCTTAAGTAATATTGCAAGTATATCTACTGCAGTATCCTCTTTTAATAACCCTAATACTCTACCTTTTATTCTACCTCCTCGCTAAAGGTAAAATAATAATAAAGATAATAATATAAATAGAAATAAAGATAAAGATAAAGTTAATAAAATAGAATAACTATATATTCGCATAGAGGAAGCCTTTTAATATATAAAAGCTAACTGTATAGAATAAGAGTAATACTATTAGTATTTAATTATTAAAAACGCTAGGCTTAATTAAATAATTTACTAATAGTAAGCAACTATTATAGATTTATAGAATTAAGCGCTACTTACACTTAATCTAAACTTTATACTAAACTATAAAGGGAACTGACCTTTAAAGGACTTAAAAGAATCGCTTAAGATATAACCCTTTAAACACTTTAATAAAAATATTATAATACTTTAACCGTTTTTTACTTAACTATATAACTATTTTACCTACTTTTTAACTAGCTTTAGTATAGAGACTAGTAAAGTCCTTTTAGCTGTTAAATAATTTAAAAAAAACGCTTTAAAGTAGTTTAAACTTACCTAAAGGGATTTCTTTAATAATAAAAGTAAAGCTAATAAGCAGATACAGCTTATATTCGCCAGCTATAATTAGTTTAAAAAGAAACTGAAAAATATCTTTAATAATAGTAATAAAGAATATATTATAGAAAATAAACTTATAAATTTAATTTAGAAAAGAAAATACTTTAACTATACTATATACTTAAAAAACTATACTTTTAAAGTTAAGTAAAGAAACTTTACTTTTATTAAATGCTTTTATAATAAATTTAAGCTAAAGGTTAAAAGGGAAGCCTATAAATTCTTTTATAATAAAAGTATTACTAAATTTATTAAAAAATATATAAATACAGATAATTTACTTTATAAACTTTATTTAGATATAAAGAAAAGATAATAGTAATCTAGATAAATTTATAAATAGCGAGGATATATGAATTAAAGTAAAAAATAAGAAAAATATATTACCAGCTTTAATAATAAAAGATTTAGTTAAATAAATCTAAACGCTATTTAAAAGGGAAAAGCAAAGGTTATTTATTATAATTATAATAAGCTAAAATACTTTTTAAAGGACTATAAAGCTTTATAAAAGCTAAGAATTAATAAACTTTAAAAGCTTGCGCTAAAACCTAAATAAAAAGTTAATATAATATTAAAGACTATTAATTATATATTACTTAGCTGGACTATATATTATAATAATAGCTGCTTTATTTATAAATCTAATAAAGATAAAAGCAGATAATACTTAAAATAACGTAAAAAGATATCTATAATAAACTGAAAGGGATACTAGTTAAGACTTAGATCTTTAACTTTTAGAGGTATCTTTAAAAAAAAATAAAGTAAATAAATATTTACTATACTTAGACAATTTAATGGAACAAAACCTAAACTTTAGTTATATAAAGTCGGATAAAGATAATAGTATCCCGGATAAATAAATAGTTACTATAATTAACTATTGATATTTTAATTAAATTACTGCAGGCAATAAAAAATAAACCAGTAGCAGTAACTCTAATAATAAAAATAAAAATAACCCTTTATAATATAGACTATTACTATATAGTGCTATACCTTTAAAATTAGAAAATATGTTACTTATAAATAGTAACTTTAAAAATAAATTAAATAAATACTACCTAAACTTAATTAAAAAAGTTACTATAGGTATATAGTAAAATAGGTTAAACCTATACCTATATAGATAGCTTTATATATAAAATAAAGCTAATAATAAAATAGCTATTAAAGCTATCTTAGCCGCTTTAGCTATATAAGCGGAACCTGTATATTTCTATATATAAAGAGACTATACTGCAAATAACCCTACTTATAAAAAGCATTATACTATATCCTAAATTACTTGTATTATATATAAGTGTATAGTATACTTTTAAAAAAAAGTACAATATAATGTATTCCCAATTAAAATCCTATTCTACCCTATAGAATAAGTATAGGATTATAATGCTTTTAAAGAATAGATTATAACTATATAGTATTAAAACCTTAAAATTATTATTATTAAACCAAATATTAAAACCCTAGAAAAATATTATTAGCTATAAAGACTTGAAAGATATAAGTCTAAAAGATATAAGTCTAAAGGATACTATATCTACTGCTAAGAAAAATTAATAAAGTAGCACTTTTACTATAATAAAAAGTTTAAGTATAATCGATAATATTACTTAAAGTATAATAGCTTAAAATATATTATATATAAGTAAAATAAGTTGTAAAATTAGCATTTATAATAAGCTAATAATACCTTATATTTATTGCTAGACTATATATATTGCTAGAAAAATAAATGTATTATTTACTTATAAAAAAAACTTTAAAAATAGCAAATATAAAAGTATATAAAGTATAAACTTACTTTAAAAGATAAAAAGATTAATTAAATTATAAAACAGCTATATTAAAATTAGTTTAACTTTATTACCTATAAAGGAACTGCCTATAATAAAAGAAGGTAGCATTTACTTTAAAGAACCTTAATTAACTGCGAAATTTATATAAAAAAAAATTAAGAAATAACTAATATTACCTATAAAAAGGCTATAAAGTAATAATCGATAAATTATATCTCTTAAAATATTAGAGAATAAAAGTAATAAAAGATTTACTATATTTTAAATTAAAAATAATAGTTAAAGGATATTAATTATATATATTAATAAATAGCGGAGCAATAAGTAATTTTATTATACTTATAACTATAAATCGCTTATAGTTACTTTAGAAAAAGAAAACTAGATTATATTAACTTTATTAGGGAAAAAGAAAAGCTTTTATATATAATAATGGATAGGTTAAGTAAAAGATTAATTATCTTGAACTTAAAATTGCTAAATATAAAAGAGTAGTCCCCTATAATATAGCAAATATTAATAGGTATAATATTATTTTTAGTTATTTTTAGTTAAAACGCAATAACTTTAATATTAACTAAGAGAAAGGCTAGCTTTATTAGCGCGATAATGAAACTCCCTTAGCAATTAAAACTATTAGAAAAGTCTTAACTGTAGGGCAGAAATCCTATATAGAACCCCTAAGTATATTAAAGAAAGGAACTAAAAAAGTTACCTTTAATTTAATTACAGAAACAACTTACCTAAAAATAAAACTTAAATAAAGCAAAGGGAAAGACAAATAAATCTAAAGAATAATTACCTTTTTACAGAAAGCATTTAATAATATTAATAAAATACTTAAAATAAAAAGCCTTAAAACAGTAGCGTTATTAAAATAACTGCAAAATATCCTTAAAAAATACTAAAAGTATAATAAACTATTTAAGGAAATACTTAACACTAAATTACCAGAATATAGTCAATAAAACTATATACTTAAGCTTAAAGATAATACAAACACTACCTTCTATAAAATTTATAATCTAAACGAAAAAGAGCTTAAAAGCTTGTTACGGCACTAAACCTGCCCTCTAATAACTCATCAGCATCACGTGCGTCCTCACGTAATAACTTAGTCCTACACCTTTAAACCATATTCTTATAGCTTCTTGCCTTATTTAAGGCATAATAAAGATATTACTTTAACCTGCTGTTCCGTATACTGTGATAGTTTGTGCCTTCCTATAATGACTGCGCTATTACCCCTAGCCCTTAACCCTGCCTAAGAAGAATTAATAAAGTCGCTAATAGCCCAGTCACAATACTATAAAGAGCTTTATGTCTTATAGGAAATTCACTAATCCTTAACTGTAGCGAGACCTTAAGTTTAAAAGCCTATATCCCTGCAGTAAAGAATATACCCTAGCCTAGCTCTTTAGCCTATACCCGATTCTTTAGCCTGCATTTAACCTAAAAATACTGAAATAAAAAAAAAAAATATAAAAGGGGACTTTAATTAAAAAGCGAGGCTTATTAATTATTTCCGCGACTAGCCTTATATCTATACTATCCTAAAAGCTTATAATAATAATTACAACTTAACTTTATAGCTTTAAGTACTAGAACTTAAGCAGTTTTTTAATATTATCTTTAATTACTTTTAGAACTAAAAGTATAACTTTAATATAGCCTTAAAATAAAAAGAGTTTAAGAATACTGCTATTATTAAAAACTTAAAGCTTATTTAATATAAAGTTTAAAGCTAAAGTAATATAATTAATAAGTTTATTAAAGCTAAAAGTAATAATATTTTAAAGTATTAAATTAATAACTTTAAAGATAAATTTAACGCTAAAGATAAAGATATAAAAACCTATTAATAGAAGTATATAAATTAGCGTTTTATTATATTATATAATATTATAATTAATGCCAAGTACTTTAATACCCCCTATAAATATATCTTTTATATTAGCAGTTAATTAAATAATAATGCCTATAATTTAATATAAAAGGCATTTAATTATATTATAATAAAAAAGGATAATTATATAATATAAAAATAGGGAAGTAGTAAGACTTTTATTAAATTGCTAGACTTATAGTATAAAACTTTTAACCTTTCGCGATCTGCTGCTTAAAAGTTTAATACTTATTATATAGTAAATAAACTGTTTTAGAACTTTATTACTAAGTTTTATAAACTAGCAGCCTAAGCCAGCAAAACTAATACTTAAAAGGTTAATGCCCTTTACTTTAAAGTATTTAAAGAGATAGCCGCTGCCTTTACTAATAAAAGTAATAAGCCTATAAGTAAAGACAATTAGTTTATTTAAAGAACTTTTAGTTAAAAAGTTTATAATAACCTTAAAAAGTAAGCCTATTACGCTAAATTTAAAGGCAATTGCAAGTTTAAAAAGCTAAATAGTAACTATACTTTCTAATAAGCCCTGCCTTAAAATAAGTTAAACCCTTTAAAATAAAAAGATATAAGTAATCCTATATAATTAAATACTATATCCTTTACTTTGCAATATAAAGAATCTTAATAACTTTATAACCTATACTATTACTGTAGCGGCTAATATATAATTAGTAACTGTATAGAAAAGTAGAAAGCTAATACTATAAGACCTTAAACTTTACAGGGATATAGTAGTAGCTTTTTAAGACGCGGAATATATTAAGGTAATAGTACTATAGCGCCTTAAGGCAGGGTATATATCCTAAGCTAGGGAAAAAGTATACTAGCACTATAAATTCTTATTCCCTAGTTCTTACAGTATTAGTACTTCTTAACTTAAAGAAATAACCTATTATATTATAGGAACCTATTTTTATACTATATTAATAAAACTGGCTTTATTAAAGGATTAGTTACCTTTAGCGATATACTTGCCTATAAAGATATAACTTTTAATATAAAAAGGCAAGGAAAAATGTAACTTTTTAATAATATTGTATTAGGAAGTATAATAGAATATTAAAATAGCCTATAAACTTAATACCTTTATAGATATAATAGATTATTATTAATAATAAACTATTAATTTTAAATACTATAAATAGTAAATTATTATTTATTTATATAATATTATTCCTTGCGTATTTACTAGTATTTATATTAACCTTTATTAATAGTAGCTGTTTAATATAAGGCTTTATAAACTAGCATTTTCTTTAAAAGTCCTAAATCCTAATAATATAATTGCTTAGACTAAAGAACTTTATTTTAGCTAATGGTAAAGCAGCAGTATAGTTTATTAACTATATAATCCTAGATATAGGAATAGGGGAATATAAAAAGCTATATATATTTTCTATTATTAATCTTTTAGATTAAAACCCTTTTATTTTTAAAATACTATAGCTATAGTAATATAATTTTAATATTAACTGGCCTATATTAATAGTTACCTTTAACTTATAATATTATTTAATATATTATTGCCCTTAAACCTATACTGCACTAATAATTCCTAGCCTAATAACTATTTTATATAATATTAATATTCTAGGCGAACCCTTAAAGTTAGCACTTTATATTACTAATAAACAACAAAATAATACACTAAAAAAGATAAAAAAAAAAGGCTAAGAAGAAAGTTAGGTTTTAAGCCTATATTAAAAGTATATTAAAAGAAATAACGCCTTAATAAAGAGAAAGGGACTTATATATTAACTTTATACTAATATTAAGGTAAAATCACTACTGTAGTTATTAATTTAATAACTATAAAAGACTAGAGATTAAAGTATAAATAATATTAAATAAGCCTTTAATATTAGTTTTAATAACACTTATAGCTGGTAGCTGATAATATCTATATTAATATAACCTAATATAACTCCTTAAACTAAGTATATTAATATTTAATAAGCCTGTAGTGGTAGCGCTATATAAGCGACTTAATAATAGATATTTAAATATCTACTGTAATATTATTTATCTAGTTTTATAAAGACCTATTTATTTAATATATAAGATTAACCTAGGCAGACCTAGTAGAAGATATATAGGAATAGGAATATAAAGTATATTAATTATTAGAGTTTAATAAAGATATTTTTATAAGTATATTATAAAGATAAAGCAGTTTTGCAGCAGTATAAGTATTATTTTTTACAGCTTTTTATAATTTCTTTATATACTGCTATAGCGGAAAGCACCTTTAAGGGATATTAAAGTCTAGTATTAATAAGTTTATAAAAGTAAAGCTAGAATTAATAAAAAGCAATATTTAAAAGAAATTTCCTAACTGGCTATAAAATAAAATTATTAGCTTTCTTTTATAATTAATAAATAAGCTTCCCTTTAAGAGATTATAGGACAATAAAATTAAGCTTTTATTAAAAAAGGAACTATTATATTAAAAGAACTGCCTAATATTATTAAGCGAACTTTAGGTTATAAGAAAATAGCTAAACGAAAACCTAGCTAAAGGATTTATTAAAGAATCTAAAGCAAAATATACTGCCCCCCTACTCCTCGCTATAAAACCTAAAAGAGGCATCTGCATTTATTAAAACTATTAAGGCCTTAATAATATTACTATAAAGAATTATTACCTATTACTGCTAATCTAAAAGATATTAAATACTTTATATAATATTAGATTTTATATTAAGCTAAATATAATAGCTGCCTTTAATAAACTTAAAATTGCAGAGGGATATAAATAAAAGATAGTTTTTATAACCTAATTTAGGCTATTTAAAACTTTTATTATACCCTTTAGTCTTTATAATGCCCTAGCCTTTTTTTAATACTATATTAACTATATTTTATATAATTTATTTAATAAGATTTATATAGCCTACTTTAATAATATTTTAGTTTATTTAACTATATAAAAGGAATATTAATAATATATATAAAAAGTTATAGATAGATTAATTAATATAGGTCTTTAAGTTAATATTAAAAAATGCAAATTTAAAATAATAAAAATAAAATACTTTAACTTAATTATTATAAGTAATAGTATTAAAATAAACCTTAAAAAAGTAACTATAATTATAAGTTAAAAAAGACCCTTAAACCTTTATAAACTTTAATACTTTTTAAACTTTATAAATTTCTATTAGCAGTTTATTAAAGACTTTTTTAATATCTGTAAACCCTTAAACAGCCTTTTAAGAAAAGATATACTATAAAATTAAATAAAACTTTATACTACTGTATTCAATTATTTTAAAACTTAGTTTATAACTGCCTTAATCCTTACTTTCTTTAACTATAATAAAAAGATAGTCTTAAAAACAGATACCTTAAACTAGGTATCTGGTAATATTCTCTTTTAATATAATAAATATAGTGTTTTACAACTAGTAATATACTTTTTATTAAAGTATTTACCTATTAAATGCAATTATAAGATTTATAATAAAGAACTGCTAGCTATTATTAAATTATTAAAAGAATAGCGCCTTAAACTTTAAAGTATAAAAAATAAATTCAAGATTATTATAGACTATAAAAACCTAGAATATTTTACAACTATTAAAGTATTAAATTAAAAATAAATCTGCTAGTTTAAACTTTTATTTTAATATAAGTTCTAGATTATTTATTGGCTTAGGTTAAAAGCAGTAAAGCTTAATGTATTAAGCAGGAGATTTTAAAATATCCCAGTAAAGTTAAACTAAAATAATAGCCAATTAAAAGAAAAAAAGAAAACTTTACTCCTAGAAAGCTGCTTTAACCCCTATACCTATACTAATATTACAGGAAATATAAATAATAAGAATTTATTTACTGTAATAACTGGCACTTTAATCCTAAACTTAAAGATATCGATTAATAGAATAATCGATAAAGCCTATAAAACATTAAATATAGCAAGTATTATAATGCAGGCGCTTTAAGACCCAGCTATTTAATAATAGCCTAAAAGTATTTAAGGTAATTTAAAGGCAGTAATATAAGACTTTTAAATCTGCAATAATTAAATATATTACTAAGAATAACTTTTCCTTTTATTAATAAATAAAGTAAAGATATAAGTTATATACTAAATATACTTTTTTAGGCTAAAGGGATATTTAAAATAAATAAAAACGCTAAACCTCTTTAACTGTATATACTAATAACTATAAATATTAGTTAATATTAACACTTTTATTAAAGGTTATAACCTATACTTTTAAATAAAGTTAAGCAGGTCTACTCCTTTAAGATTCTTAAAACTATTACTAGTATTATTTTAGGCCTAAAGTAATATTTTAATAAACTATATTATACTACTGCCTAACTATAACTAGTAAGGCTTAGTTTATAAAAATATCTTTATAATAGTATACTGCTTAATAAAAATACATTACTTTATCGCTACCTATATACTTAATACTAAAGAATTTACTAATGCCTTTATCTTATACATTTATGCTTTATATAGAGCCTTAAAAATAATTATATTAGACTAGGGTATCTAGTTTATATTTAAATTCTAGAAACAGCTATCTTAATCATTTAAAATTTATTTTAAATATTCTTTAGCCTATTATTTAAAGATTAATAGCTAGATTAAACAGCTAAATGTAAAGGTAAAGCAGTATTTTAGGCAGTTTATAAGTTTTTATTAAAATAATTAAGTAGATTAGTTGCTATTTGCAGAGTTTGCCTAGAATAATTAAATATCTAAGATAATAGGAACTTTGCTATTTTTTGCAAATTACAGGTTTTACTTGCGCCTAAAAGTTAAGCCTTTAAACCCCTGCCCGCTAAACCTATTTATTACTTAAAAGAAGAGTTTCTATAAAGTAAACACTATACTTAAGCATTTCCAATAAATCCTAAATTAATTAAAAGCCTTTACAGTATAATTAATTGCCTAATATAAAGCTGCAGCTAATATATTAAAGGAAAACTTATATTAATTTATAGTTAGCGAAAAAGTATAGTTAAAGATTAAATACTTTAAAATAAACCGCTTAATAAAGAAAGGAGATAATAAATAGGTAGGCCTATATAAAATCCTCGATATATACCCCTAAGCTTACTGACTTAAACTCCTTAACTGTATCTGCATTTTCCTTATATTCTATAACTCTCTTTTTAAACTATTAGCAGTTAATAAAGTAAGTTAATAGATATATTTACTAGGATAAGATACTATTAATAAGGAAAAGAATAAAAATATATAGGGATAAGTCTTTAAAAGAGATAATGAGATAAATAAAGTAATAGAAAAGTAGGAATTTAATAAGATCCTCGACTGCTATAATAAAGATAGCCTATACTATTATATAGCCTGGAAACACTATATATTAAACTGGCAACCTGTAAAGGATCTAAAAGGATAAAATGCTGCCCTTTTAGAATATTATATAAAAAACCCTAATAAGCCCGGCCTGCCTGCCTAGGTTAAAAAAAGGAAAATAACCAACTAGCCAGACCCGCAATACAGTAGCTGTTTACAATAAAATTAATATAATAAAAGGATTAGAATATATATAGTCTTAGAATAGCTATTTAGGGGCAAATAGAGTTTAAAAAGGGGGGGGGTACTGTTATAGCACTAAACCTGCCCTCTAATAACTTATCAGCATTATATATATCCTTATATAATAACTTGGTCCTATACCTTTAAACTATATTCTTATAGCTTTTTGCTTTATTTAAGGCATAATAACGATATTACCTTGACCTGCTGTTTTATGTGCCGTAATAAAACCTATATAACTATTTAAACAATATATTAGCTAAAAAGTATATTTAACCCTCTTTATTAAAAGCAGGCTATTTTATTATATTTATATTAAAAAAAAGAGGTAAACTATAATTAATTATAAACTACCAACAGCTTAATAAAGCCACTATTAAAGATAAAACTCTACTACTATTAATTATAAAATTATAAAATAAACTATATAAAAAAAAGTAATTTATAGCACTAGACTTTAAAGGCGCTTATAACTTTATTTAAATTAAAAAAAGATATAAATAAATAACCGCCATTTAAACTAAATATAGCTTATTCAAATACCTAGTTATACCTTTTAATCTTATTAATGCCCCTATAATATTCTAAAAAATAATTAATAATATATTAAAAGAGTACTTTAATATCTTTATAGTTATTTACTTAAATAATATCCTAATCTTCTCAGATACCCTTAAAGAATATAAAGTATATATCTATAAGGTATTATAGATACTATAAAATACTAAACTATTTATAGAACCTAAGAAATATAAATTTTATATATAAAAAGTCACTTTTTTAAAGTATGTTATTACCTTTAAAGAAATTTGCATAAATTTATTAAAAATATAAGTAATATAAAATTAGCCTATACTTATAACAGTTAATGAAGTTTAAAGTTTTTTAAGACTTACTAACTACTATTAATAATTTATTAAAAGCTATAAAAGTATTATATAAACTCTCTATAAACTTACTAAAAAGGATTAAAAGTTTCTATAGGCATTAAATATATAAAACGCATTTAATAAACTTAAGCAGTTTATCTTAAAAGAACCTATACTTATTATATTTAACCTATTTAAAAAAATAAAAGTTAAAATAAATACTTTTAACTTCGCTATAAAAGCTTAATTTAATTAAAAAAATAAAAACAGTAAACTATACTTTATTGCCTTTTACTTTAAAGTATTATATAGTATAAAATTAAACTACCTAATATATAATAAAAATTCCTTACTATTATTCTTGCATTTAAAGAATAGCGATATTACCTATTAAAAGGAATATATAAAGTTAAAGTATATATTAACTATAAAAATATCGTATACTTCGCGACAGTTTAATAACTCTCTAGAAAATAAATCTGCTATATAGAATACCTTTTAAAGTTTAGCTATATCCTAATCCACTAAAAAAAATCCAAAAATAAATAAATAAACGCGCTTAGCAAATAAGTTAACTATTATGGCACTAACTGTAACGCAATATTGACGCCCTGTCACGTAAGTCCCGGTTATATAACCAGGCCCTGACGCGTTCCTAGCTATAGCTTTCCGTAAAGCCTTAAGGCTTTCCCGCTCTCTACGGCATAATAATGATATTTGCCCTGACCTGCCTTTCCGTGCCGTAATAGTTTATGCTGTCTTTTAACTTAGCTGCGCTATCGCAAGGTATATACTTAACTAATTATAAATTCCCCCAAATCCCCTTTTATTCTTAAACCTATAATAATGCTTTGTCGAGGGGGAATTGGCACTCCAAAACACACACACAACACACACACACACCCACACACAACGACTGGTATCGAGCGCGGGAACCGCGCTCCTGACAGAACCACGAAGCGGCGATTGAGTAATGTAGGGGCTAAAAAGATACTGCGGATCATTTGATCATGATGCCGGCAGCCAAAAGCAACCAACGGTTACCTTCATACGCCTCAGCGACTGTGTTCTCACAGGTGGGGTTATGTGTTGAAGGGGGAAGAAGGTTGTTGTTTATTAAACTAGGTCTATCTGTATGTCTTTATACTCCCGTGCTTTCCTAATCCAGTGGCTGCTTATTTAAGCAGCCAACCTTTCTCGGGTAAGCTAACAAGAAAAAATGCTGGTGCGTTGGGCATGTCAGTTACCCCCGACAAAATGCCTTTATAGCCTAGCCTTTATCCTTTAAACCCTGTATTTATAGGAAATTAATTATAAGCGAGATAAATATAAATGCCCTAAACCTTGCCCTACAGCTTAACCTGGCCTAATAGACTATAATCTTAGCTATAAAGCTAGCGCCTTTCCCTTTTCTTTTTAAAACCCTATAAAAATCTAGCATTAATAGCAACTATATATATTTAATAAATGTAATTATTAAAGACAATAACCTCTATTATTAATTCCATCTCTTTAGCTAAGTAATAAAGAAAGGCCTAGCTTAATAAAAAAAATGAAAATAAACCTTTAAATAGGAAATCTTAAAGTAGGCAGCTGAAAATTAAAACTTTAAAGTATAAATTAAAGCCTAGGTTAAAGCTTTAAATACAGCCTTACTACTAAGCCCTAAAAATAATAACCTATTTAGCTGCTGCTAGATTAAAGACTTTAAATAATTTAATAGTAAATAAAAAGATATTACTAAATATTAATAAAACTATATTAACTAATGTTTTTAAATTAATATTACTTTTATAGGCAACTAATCGATTCTTTCAATTAAATTTAAAAAGATCTTATATATTATAGGTCTTTTAAAAGGAGATATATATTAACTGCAATAAAGAAACTTTAATACTATTATTAAAAGTCTTAATAACCCTGCCTAATAGTACTAAAAGATTAATATAATACTTTTTACTAATTTTAATAAATAATATAAAATAATTAACTTATCCTAAAAAGCATTATAGTCTTTTAATAACCTATATATATTAAATAAGCCTTTTTAAAACTTTATAATAAAGTTATCTGCACTAAGCAGTAAATACAGTAAAACTATTAAACAGATAATAAAGGCCTTAAAAATAAAGGTCTTTTAAAAGCTTATTAATGCTATAAAGATTTAAGTAATTAAGCTAGATAAGTTTAACTTTACTAAATAATATTAACTTTACTAGACTATTTATAATAGGCTCTAAAAGGGCGCCTACTATAATGCCCTCTATGCTGCCTAAATAGGCTAGTATTAATAAAGCTATTAATAGCAGCAGTATTAGCATTAATAGTAATATTATTAATGCCAGTAAAATAATTAAACTACTGCCTTAGCGCTAGCTAGCGATTTAATGCAGTTAAATACTATATATACCCTATTACTTTACCTTTAAGTCTCTTATAAAAAATATATCGCTAAAGGACTTTATTTTTATTATAAAAAAGTAAACTATAGCTTTAATAAATATAATAAGAAAAAGCAGTTTAATATATATTGAAGCAATTTATATTAAATATAAAATTAAAACTGTTAAGTTTAGTTATATTAACTATACTTTAACTTAACAGCACTTTAAAGCTAATAATAAAATAGCCTAGTAAAGTATGATAATTAAACTTTAATAGCGCGCTAATATTACCTGTAATGCCTAAATAACCTATAAATCTAAGCCTTAAATAATATACCCTCTTTAAGTATTAATAAAGATAATAATAATAATACTGCTTTATTAACTTTTAATTTACTTTAATTTAACTAGCCTTACCTGTTAAAAACCTAGACTTAATTTATAAACTAAAGAAAAGATAAACTTTTACTGAAAGTTGTAAGTAAAGGTTAATTATAAATAAAACCATTATCTTAAAATAAATCTATTACTGTCTTTTTAATTAAAAACCCTTTAAACTTAAATGAATAGATAGTAAATCCCTTTTAGTATAAACTATACTGTTCCTTATATATAATATTTATATTAATATATAAGCTTTAATAAATAACAGCTATATATTTTAGGCTTTTATTAACTGCGCTTTTATTAAGTAATTCAGTATTATTACCTAATAATTACTATTTACTAGGAATCTTTTATTTATTAATAAAAGTATAGCTAATAAAATTTTAAACTTTTTTATTATATAAACTATAATTGGCTTTTATAAAAAACTCTGCCTGTTTTTAATTATAAATATCTTTAATAATATACTTATAATCTTTAGCTTTTTATAGCTAAGAAAATATAATTTTAATATTAATTAGGAGGAATTAACTATTACTTTTAGATCCTATTACTATTATAATTATTATCTCTTAAAAAGTATGGCTAGTATTATATAGGTTTTAATAGTAGTTAAGATAAAAAATAACTTTACTAGAGTTAATATAGAAAGTATATATTACTAGTAATTAATAGTTAAAGATACCTTAAATAAAGTAAAGCTTAACTTAATTAAATAAAGAACTATACTATACCAGTAACTATTAAAAGAAATAGACTATAACCTAACTAGAGAAAGGGCCTTTAAATTATATATTCTATAAACCTTAACGCTAAACTAAGATTACTATATAACCTATAGGTATAGTAGAATTAATAATAAGGAAATATAGGTATAAATAATCCTAAACTAAATATATATAAAGCTATTGCTTGCCTTTATAATTTATAGTTAATAATAAAAAAGGAAACCTTTATTAAAGCTATTACTATTACTTTTTAATATATTATTTCTATAAAACTAAACTAAACTTTAAAATTAAAAAGTATACCTAAATATAGTAGATATATAAATAGTAGCAGCTATAAACTTTATTACTTTTTATTAATAATTATATATTTATATAATAAAAGTAACTTAAAAGGAGATTAATTAAGCTATTAAAATTAAAGAATTAATATTTATTATTTTATTAAAGCTTTTAAATAAGTTTTTCCGATAAATATTTATAGGATAAGGAGACTATATTAAAGTAAAAATAGCATTATTTAAAGAAATATATAACTTTATTAATAAATACTACTCCCTAGTATAATTAAAAAAGATTATAGCTGCTAATATCGAGAAATTTATAGCAGGGAAACTTAAGCTTAATAAGCCGGATATTTTAAAAAAACTGCTATTTTAGCTATATAATTTATATAATACTTTCCTATTAAAGATAGTAAATAAGCTTCCTTTATAATAGGCCTAGGACTATAAAATCGAGATACTGCTAGGAAAAGACTTACTATATTAAAAGAATAGGCTATTTTTACTTGATAAATTGCAGGTAATAAGAAAATGGTTGGATAATAATTTAGCGAAAGGATTTATCTATAAATCGCGAGTATAATGCACTGCTCCTTTCCTTTTAGCTATAAAACTAAAAGGCGGCGTCTATATTTATTAAAATTACTAAAGGTTAAATAATATTACTATTAAAAATTGGTACCTATTACTATTAATCCGGGAAACCTTTAATACTTTAAGCTATATAAAGGTATATATAAAACTTAATATTATTGCTGTATTTAATAACCTTTATATCGTTAAAGGGGATATATAGAAAATAGCATTTATTATAAGGTTTAGCCTCTTTAAGATATTAGTTATACCTTTTAGCCTTTATAATATATTTATTATATTTTAATATTATATTAACTATACTCTCTATAATCTTTTTAACTATATCTATATAGTATACTTTAATAATATCTTTATATATTTATTATATTGAAAAAAGTATTAAAATATATATAGAAAGTAGTAGCCTGCCTTTAAAACGCTAGCCTTTAAATTAATATTATTAAATATAAATTTAAAATAATAAAGATAAAATACCTTAGCTTAATTATTACTTTAAAAGGACTAAAAATAAATCTTAAAAAAGTTAAGGCTATATTAAACTGGCAATTACTTAAAGGAGTAAAGGATTTATAAAAGTTCCTTAACTTTATAAATTTCTATTACTATTTTATTTAAAAATACTTTAAAATAGCTGTATTACTAAATAAGCTTTTAAGAAAGGATTAACTATATACTTAAAGAGAGAAATAGCAGGAAGCCTTTAACTTAATTAAATATACCTTTCAATTAGCTTTAGTCTTAGCCCTTTTTAACTATAATAAATAAATAGTCTTTAAAATTAATACCTTTAATTAAATATTAAGCAGTATTCTATTATAATATAATAAAAAAGGTATTTTACGCTTTATTATATTTTTTTCTATAAAATATAACGCTTAAAAATATAACTATAAAATTTATAATAAAAAACTTTTAGCTATTATTAAAGTAATAAAAGAATAGCGCCTAAAACTATAAAGCTTATAAGAGTTTAATATTATTATAGACTATAAAAACCTTAAATACTTTACTTTAATAAAAGCCTTAAACTAGCAGTAAGTTTAATAGTCTGAATTCCTCTTTAACTTTAACTTTTATATTATTTACTGACTTGGCTTTAAAGCTATAAAGCTTAACACTTTAAGTAAAAAAGCAGAAAACAGGCCCGCAAAATTAAACCCCTTTAATAACTAAATTAAAAACAGGCAATATATTATCCTTTTATAGAGTTCTTTTAGCCTTAAAGCTTAAGCAATATTTTAAAAAGAAGTTTTATTAAATATTAAACTGTTTATAAAGGCCGCCTTTATAACTATAATAATATTAGCGGAAGATAAACTAATCGATAACCTAATTATAGCGGTATATAAATAAAATACTATCGTAAGAGAAATAATAACTGCACTTTAAAACCTTTATATCTGCTAATAGCTAAGACAGCTTTGCAGAAAACTTTAAATTATAATAAATAACTGTTAAGTAATAAATAATAGAATTTACTATTAAGAGTAATTTTTTATTCCCTTTAATAATAAGCTTTAAATATAAATCCTGTTTAGAAACCACTTAAACGGCCTAGCTAGATACCTATATAGGTTTAAAACTCTAAACCTTATTAGCCGGATATACTAATAGCTATAGATCTTAAAAGACACTAAAGCATTTATATAAGCCTGTAAACTATATATTAAAATAAAGGCCTCGCAATCTTTACTATAAGGCTTCCTTTAACTATTACTAATCTTATTCTATATATAGTTAAATATTTCTATTAATTATATTATACTGCTACTCAAATCCCGCCAATATAATATTACCTATAAGCATTTACTAATAGTAGTCTGCCACTTTATAAAAATATATTATTTTATATTTATTATTTTATTATTAATAAAAAGCTAGTTAATATATTTATTAACAGGATTTACTGCCTTTATAGTATATTTAATAATATTATATTAAACTGCACTATATAGTTTATATTAGAATTCTAAAAATAACTTTTAAAGCGATTAAAAGTTATATTAAAACAGTTATTAGCCTTTTACTTTAAAATTAACAGCTAGACTAAAAGGATTAATATAAATATAAAATAATACCTATAAGCTTTTATTAACTTTTACCAGGATAACTAAGCCTACTAGCTTCTATTAGCTAAATTTACTGTAAATAATATAGTATTTGAAATTATTAGCGTATTACTGTTTTTTCCAAATTATAGTTTTAACCTTTGCCTAAGGATAGAGCCTTTATAGCCTTGCCCGCTAAACCTCTCAGCAGTAAAGAAAAGAGAGTTCTTCTGCGCTAATACTATTGCCAAGTAATTTAAATGTATTATTATACAGCTAAAAGCCTTTACTAAAGCCTTAAAAAGAAGATATAAAGAAAACGCAAATATATAAAAAGAGGCATTACTAGTTTATACTATTAGGCAGAAAGTCTTTATTAATATACAAAATATAAAGATTAACTGGCTAATAAAAAAGCTAAATAATAAATAGGCAAGGCCTTATATAATAATAAAGGTATACCTATAAGCCTGCGCTGTCGGCTTGCTAGAAGGCATAAAGATTTTCCTAGTTTTATATAACTCCTTTTTGCAATTTAAAACAGCTACTTTACTGTATTTTAAGTAAAAAATAATTAATAAAGCCAAGTTAAGGAATATTTAAGGCAGAATATTAAAAAGAAAAAATAATATAAATAAAGTATAAGAGAAATAGGAGTTTAAAGCGCTTTTAGATTATTATAATAATAATAGATTTTACTACTTTATTAAATAAAAATACTATACCATTATATAGCAATTAGCTAAGGACCTGTAAAGTTAAAAGAAGGTAATATAAAACTTTTATAAAAAAAACTTAAAAAAGCCAGGCCTACTGCAATAAGCACTGAAAGGAATTATAAAAGAGGACAAGGAGGAAATAGCTAAAAAGAAACTAATGCCTACAGAGCGTTAACTAAAGACTATACTGCGCTGAAGCCTATAACTAAACTATACATTACTGACATTAAAAACTATACAATTCGCCCTATTTACCTTTATATTGGAAGTATTAAGATAGATTACCTGGAATTTCGATTTATGCAAGCAATATCGCTATTCGCGGCTGAATGGCGTGATAAAGAGGGGGGGTACTATTACAGCACTGACCGTGACGCGATGTTGATGCCCTGTTACGTGAGTCCCGGTTACATGAGTCCCGGTTACATGACCAGGCCCTAACGCGTTCCTAGCTATAGCTTTCTGTAGAGCCTCAGGGCTTTCTCGCTCTCTACAGCACAACGATATTTGCCCTGACCTGCCTTTCCATGCCGTGATATTAACTATAATTAAAAAGAAATTAAGCACACTAAGCAGATCTTAAAATAAACCCCTAAAAGATATTACCAATAAATAGCACTTTAAACTATATATAAAATATTTAATAATAATACTATACTTTAATGTATTAAAAAGTACTATACTACTTAAAATAATAATATATTCCCAGAAAATATAAAGTTTAATAATAAAGGAACTTAATAATAAAATAAAAAAATCTAAATCCTAGACAAACTCCAGAAAAATATAATTATAGAAGTTTATTAATACCTAGTATACAAATACAAAAGTATTCGCAAAACCCATAAATAAATATAAAAATACTTTAAGGTTTAAAGGCTTAAAAAAGTAATATAAAATATTATTTCTCACTATACAATTTATAGAACAGTTAAACCTTTAAAATATAAACTATATAGTAAGTAAACTCTAACCTTTACTAATACTAAAATAACTATAAAAGTCAATATTATTAAACTTTATTATTAAACTACTACTATCTATTAAATTAAAAATAAAAATTAAATATAATAATATTTTAATAATTATAAACCAATTTACTAAATACTTTTACTTCCTTTTATATAAAAAAGCAATAAATATAGAAATATTAGCCTATATATTCTTATAATTTATTGAAGTTAACTATATAATTCCAGCTAAAATTATTTTTAACTAAAGATTAACCTTTATATCTAAATTCTAGTAAATACTTATAAATTAATTAAATATAAATTATAAGCTTAATACTATATATTACCTATAAATAAATAATTAAACAGAATGCATTAACTAGATTATTAAAGTTTATTTGAAAAGTTATATTAACTTTAACTAAAATAATTAAATAAAAAAGCTACTAATTATATAAATATCCTATAACAGTAACATTTTAAAATTAACTAAACTTAGCCTTATATACATTAACTATAGCTTTACACTAGATATATGTAAAGCGCTAAAGAAAGGCCTATATATCGATAAAGTATAAATTAAAGCTAAAGATATAAAGCAGTTATATAAAAAAATACAGGTATACTTTGACTTTATATAAAAGAAAATAAAGAAGTACGCTAATAAATATAAATTAAAAGGACTAAACTTTAAAGAGGGAGATATAGTTTACCTATACTATTATTTACTAAGAAAAAAGACTGCAAATATTAAAATAATGCAACTAAGTAATAAATTAAATTTTAAGAAACTTAAACTTTACCTAATTAAAAAGGTTATTTTAAAAGTTATTTATAAACTTATATTATTAAATAGTATTCAAATTTACCTAGTATTTTATATTTTACTACTCGAAAAAGTATTATAAAATAAATTAAACAATAGACTAATTTTAGACTTAATTAAAATCCTACCAGTCAAAGAAAAATACAAAGTTAAAGAAATTAAAGCCATAAAAAAAAATAAACGCTAGTATTTAATAAAGTAGAACAACTATAGAGAAAAATATAACTTTTAGGAACTTAAAAAATACTTTAAGTACTCCCAGATAACTTTACAGTAATTCCACTAAAATCTAAGCCTTTTAATAAAAAGTCTAATAAAGTATTAAAAGTAAAAAAATCAATACCTTAAAAGTCCTAAACCTTTAAAAGAATTTCCAATTCCTGCCACTTTAAATCTTCTAGTTTATCTAAAAGTCTTAACCTACACTCAACTATCTCTTTACCTTTAATCTACAGCTGTTATTTTTAACGACAAAAACGCTCCAAATAATCTAAAGCTTTATCCATTTCCGCCTAAACCTTATAAAAGGCTTTACAATAAAATAATAAAAGCTTTTCCGCTAACTCCTCAGCAGAATTAAAATATTATAATTTAAAAACAATATTTCATACTAAAAAACAGTTTTAACTATAACATTAAAAGAAAGATCTTCAAAAAAATATATAAAAATTTAACGCAACCCCCGCACTATTATATAGACAACCAATATAAATATACTTACTGCATTTTAAAAAGCAATCGCTTATATAACACTTTAAGCCGCAAAAGAGATAATAAAAATAAAGCATAACATTAAAACTATTAATATTAATTAAATCTGCAAATTTATAATAATACAAAATTAATTTAATATAAATAGGCTATAGATTATTAGATATAATAAACAGTTAAGAAAAAAGATATTATATATAAAAAAAGGGAAAGGATTAAAATAGGTCTTAAAGACAAGACTAATAGGAAAGGGATATTATATTATAACCCGACTATATTAAAGACTAGGTTACAGGGGCATAAAGAAATATCAGTTATATTAACTAATTATTAAAAAGTAATTACTATACTAAAAGTAATCACTTAAACACTTACTACACTAAAAAGCATAATTATTTACTTGATTACTATACTATTGCAGTAATTGCAGCCACGCTTATTAAAATATCAGTAATTATATATAGATTTCCTTTATATATATATAACTAGCTTATTATTTATTTAATAAAGTTATTTAAACAGTTATTAATAAATTGCATTTACTAAAACCGCCTATTTTACAGAATTGTAACTATATTACCCAGCTCAGTATTTATCCCTGACCTCTCTGTTAATATAAACCCACAAACCTCGGTTTATCCCTGAAGAATCAACCCGGATCGTTACACTATGCGCCACCCGCGAAAATTTCTTTAGCTTTTAATTCCAAGTAGTGCTATTTATATAAATAGTCTATACGCTGCCCGCGAAAATCTCCCTATAGCTATTCGCACTATATAACTTAATTTTTTATATAATACTACAATAAATAGCAGTAATAATATATTATTTTATATATTACTTTAATTAATAAATCTTTAATGTCCCTTTTATCTACTTTATATAAAATCTCTTTAATTTAACTATTTTTTTTAATTATATAGCTAATATAATATTATTAAACTCTTTAATCTTAATTAATATTATAGTTAAAATATACCTTTATTATTATAATATTTTATAGTTAAGTTTAAGTAAATCTAGCAGCTTTAAAGGTAACTGCAGCTATTTAGGATTTTTATTATTAAAATTTATATAATTAATAAAGTTAAAGCTAGATATATTTTAAATAAAGTTAATAAAGGGTTAACAGGGATATTTATTATAGTAAAAGGCGCTAATAATATTAAATTAGTAGTATTATTATGGCTAAATGTATTACTAAAAATATTAGGAATTAAGAGTAATGCTATTTATACAGATAGAAATTGCTATTTATACAGATAGTCTGTACGCTACCCGCAAAAATCTCCCTAGCTTTTAATTCCTAACATTTTCAATAACACATTTAACTATAATAACACTACTAATCTAATATTATCAGCGCCTTTTACTGTAATAGATATCCCTGTTAACCCTTTATTAACTCTATTTAAAGATATATCTAGCTTTAACTTTATTAATTACGCGGATCCTAATAGCGAAAATCCTAAACAGCTATAGTTACCTTTAAAGCTGTTAGATTTGCCTAAACCTAACTATAAAATATCGCAACAATAAAGCTATATTTTAACTATAGCATTAGCTAAGATTAAAAAGTTTAATAATAGTATACCAGCTATATAGCTAAAAGAATAATCGGGCTAAAGAGATTTTATATAAAGTAAATAAAAGGGATATTAAAAACTTATTAATTAAAGTAATATATAGAGTAATATATTACTGCTGCTATTTATTATAATATTATATAAAGGATTAAGTTATATAGTGCGAGTAACTGCAGGGAGATTTTCGCGGGCGGCGTATAGACTATTTATATAAATAGCAATTTCTATCTATATAAATAGCACTACTTTAATATAATTACTAATTGTTATACTACTAAACTATATAGGCTATAATACTTTTCTTTATTTAACTGCTTTTGTTAAAGGGTATAGAGTACGCTCTACCCCCTATATTATTAACTAGCGTATATTTATAGTAGGGACATAGCAGGGATTATTAACTAATAAGAAATAATAGTAGCATTCTAACAGGGATAAAGGTAACTTTACTAGTATATAAAAAGCAATAGTAAGAATAGTATTAAATAAAGTACTAGAAAGTCACTTTAATAGTATATATAACCACCTAATATAGCCTTATTAACAGTAACTATTTTAATATTAAATATACCAACTTTAATAAATAGTTATATATAATTATATAAAGCATTTCTAATAAAGCGCTCTGAATAATATATAGCTATTATCTATCTCTTTATTTAGGTAAGAAAATATAGACTTATGTCACGTGATATAGAGAGGCAGCAGGTTACTAACTGTTAAAGAGGTATATACCGCTATAATAAGTGGGTCTAGGTAGTCAAGTGTAGAATATTCAGGGTATAGACTGTATTAGCTGAATTATCCTTAGAAATTCCGGCTGCCCTGCCCTTTACTGTAATTTTAATTGCGACTCTGATCGCGACCCCGAAATTACACAATAACCTCGCCACGCCTCAATTGGCCCTTCTTTTACAGCTTTTGCATACATCAATATATCAGATACAATGAGCCTTATACTATTTGAATCTACTCCTCATCGCGGTATTATTTTTATAGTGCTTGAGTGATAAGGAGGCTTAATATAAAGTTAAGGGCGTTTAACTGGGCTGTATAATTAGATGTTTAATATATTTTTAATGGGTTTGAGATAGCTTTATATTTGATCAAATCTATCAAATTCAATCAAATATAGCAAAATGTAGTCAATCAGTCAAATATAAGGGTCATATTTGCTCTGATTGCTCGAAGAGCAGCGCTGTTCACCAAGCCAGCCGCTTCCATCTCAAAACATAGAACGCCCTTCTCCGCAGCCAGCATATCTCGAATCTTGGCATCCTTCATCAACTGGTTTGCGGAAGCAATCAGACCGTAGTGAATTGCCGGATTATCCTCATCTTCAGTCCGTTCAGGTCGGGGTTCTAGGCTCGATAGCTCATTTCCACATGCCTCGACACAGCTCGATTTGTTGTTTGGGGGATGAAGGACATCACTTCGATATAGTCTGTCGCTGCTAGAGTTGGGCCGTCTGTACTTTCGTAGCTTTGGCTTACTATCAATAATAGCATTGATGGCGACCTCAAGCTGATTCCCTTCACTCTCGTACTGCGCCTTAAGGCCCTGTACTGCCGTGCGTAGGCAAGTCGGTGGTTGGTTTAAAAACCCTGTTGTTTGAAAGCTCTGATTATGTATGGTCTTGCCAAAGTCGTACTGGAACACACCACCCTGACCACCGCGTGGAGAGCTAACCACAACATCACCCAAGTGAATTTCATTCTCTCGGGTTAGGTTAGTGCGCCACCGCCGATACCAACCAACAAGCCTATTCTGACATTCGGGAAGCTATTATGCATATCTGCAGCCACACGAGCTGCAGAGGAGGTGCCATACTCCCCTTCAGGTAGGACAGCGATGACAACATTGTGTTTTCCAAGTTTGCCTAATGTATAATGGTTGTAATCATGCAGGGGAAGACCTTCTGGTCCTTGGTGCACTTCGTCGAGGAAAGCTCGCGCGGCAACATACTCGACTGTGATTGCGCATATCCAGCCGACCGTGTAGCTGTTAGGGTCTGACATGCTCCCCAACTCAGTATATAACGGTAAACCAATGGAGGATCTCTGTGCTTCGTAATCGGCCTCGAGTCACCTTAGTCGCTAGAAGGGTCTTTATGACTGATGATGAATACAGGTGTCGACATTGCCTACTGTTCCGATACCTCGGAAGCGGGGGTTCCAGGCATCAGCCGCATATTAGCCAAGCAACGAGGAGCGTCAGCGTCAATGCCAGGGTCCATCCGCAAGCTTGACCAAGGGTGTCTTCATGCTTCAGATCCCTCAGATAGAAATCCTCTGTGGTATTTAGGTCGGCTTCACAAAGGGCTCTTTTTCGGCTGGGTGTTCCTGGTTGGTTCGGGTCGTTGTGATGCATTTGAAGGGATATTGTGCCCACGAAGAATATTATGGCCTTGATTTCTCCAAAAAGCCAAATAGGCCACTTATATTTTATGCAACTCCCGAAAACTTGAGGAAACCATAAGCATCTGGAAGACGGAACTTTTTGGTGAATCGTGCTGTGGATGGCCCATGGTGGCTCTTTTGGAGTGATGATGTTGCTAGAATATCGCGTTTTCCGAGGTTTATTCCGGTGTTTTTTGTTCACCCTCTTGACTGTGTGTGTAAAAATAACCTATTCTGTCGCCAAAAGCATGATCATCAGCGAGAACGAATTTTTTTTAGAACAACAGCCGCATAGCACTACACTTCTGCCTGTAGCCAAGAAGGCCTCTACTTATTGTGCTCCTCTACGCGCGGCTTGGATTTCGTACAGGCCTATTTGAGGCTACAGGCAGGACACAAACCACCCAACATTGAGAACGAGCCACTAACACGATATGCATGTGTCAGACCAGAAAACCACCAAAATGTGAGCCCACACTGTATGCGTGGATAAATGACCTTATATGTAATGCGACAGCATGTCTACAGTGGACAAACATCTACAGCATACAAGCACCAGCATGCTCCTCCAATGGTTGATATCACAAATAGTACATATATGGATAGGTTTCCGGGCTAAACCATCACCCAACAAGATTTGCGACGTCCCACAATGGCGAGGTTTTGTACAGAGCGTCATTCTATATCTTCTCGCGCGAGGAGAGCACTAGACACCCGGCATACTGCAACAGATACTTCTACAGACACAGACAGATTAATCCTCTATCGCCTACTTGTTAATAAATGATTCGTGACCCTTCGAAACCTGGCAATGTCTGCGGACTTTTGCGCAGAAGCTCTCATGCCTAGTAATTCGACATCTCGAGCCAGGTGGAGTCGGGGCCTATCTAAGCAGACAGGCAGCTGGT
The DNA here is from genome assembly GCA_008477525.1 of Hypomyces perniciosus. Lineage (NCBI taxonomy): Eukaryota > Fungi > Ascomycota > Sordariomycetes > Hypocreales > Hypocreaceae > Hypomyces > Hypomyces perniciosus. The sequence goes on from SPDT01000003.1 coordinate 4,170,664, forward strand.
GTTATTGTATGGCCCCTTGGGCTTGAGATGGCTGGGGCTATGATTGATATCTGGGGTCGCGGAGGGGTCGCGTATTCGGATACTTTTGAACACTAATTTTAGCTATGCCGCGCTCTATCACATATTTTAATGGACTTTAGATATCAATACAATTATTATCCCCTCCTTACCTCTATACTCGCTCCTAGTCTTTTTCGTGACCCTTTCTGGTTGGGTATATCTTTATTCCTTTACTCTTTTCTATTATCCCCTCTACATCCATAACAGTATTGTCCGCTCGGCAACGAAATATAGAGATAGTCAATCATTATTTCGCGAAGGAGGGATATGTTTGGCGTTGTCTCTCCAGAATGGCTCCACTCCCATCTCTCCAAGTCTCTTCCTCTCATAACGTTTTGTCGCTTGCCAATTGCTAAGGATCCAAATCGAGGCGAATAATATGATGGCGACACTCGCAATCAGAGGTGCAAGGATGGAGAACACGGTCAAGCCATAGCTGACGGCCTGGAAAGCATCATTCGAGACTAATTTATCCGTCGCTAGACCGACTTGCATCGCTGTGAGAACGATAACGACGTAACCAAGTACCGTGATGAGTGCGGCAAAGTTGTCGCGGATCAGGTCCCCGTAAACCGCGTAGCCAGAGACCCTGGAATATCCTCTAAAGAGATAACCCCTTAACCGGTATACCTTATTCAGGCGGCCCAGGCGGAGCTCGCCGTACCAATACCTTGGATTGACGGCTGCATAACAGTGGTTCTCCAGGAGTTCACTAGACAGAGTCTTCCAGTGTTCCCAAGTCAGTGCCTCTGGTAGAAGACCCTTTTCATGTGCGATTCGGAAGTCGCTTCGGTATGCAATGAGAGCGCAGTACGAGAACAAGAATCCCCGGGCACAGCTGTCGAGCTCGCGATGCCGTGGGCTGTCATCATCTAGAATGTGAACTTTCCAAAAGTCCGTGTCTAGTAGGTAGTCTGGTAAAGGTTTGAGATAAATTCCTTTGGGTCCCCAGACCAGGTGCAACTCTGGGTTCTCTGTGATGACAATGTCCCGGGACAGTACAAGTTGGTGATGCAGCGGGCGAGGAGGCATGGGCCGGCCACAAGCCCATAACCAATCTTGAATGGCATTGATCTTTATCACGAGAAGTTCCTGCTCAAGAAATTCTTCCAAGTTTTTGGCTGGAGGTAGGATGTCGTCTGCTTTGGAGCGAGTGGTGGCGGGAAAAATTGCCGTGAAGCGCATTGCGTCCTGTCCATTGTTGGTAGTTGTAGCGTTGCCTTGGGCGAGCGCCTGAATAGTGAAAGGTGGTGATTTCTTCATGCTCGCGACCACGATCCGGTGTCACAACACAAGGAGTAAGATCCAGAGATGCTTAAGATTGTTGAGATTCTCGGTTAATAGCTTTATGCCCCCTGGTTATACTCGTAAATCTACGGAGCAGATAGGGTGGTGGGATGAATATATAAGTGGGGCGTTCTATTAAATGCTCACACTTTTGTACTAGAAAGGTGAGAAAATAGCCTACCTACCATAAAGATAAAAAAGTGGGATATGTACATACATACGGAGTATAGGTGCAAGATATAGGTTATTTTCGAACGGCAGGGGTATTTAGAACGCCCCGCTTGTGGTACTTCATATAGTATTATTGGTGGATAAATCTTTCCCTGCCTTATTCTAGTTATGTTCTGGGCATCAGCGGCCCCCAACCTGCATGTTCGGCGGGTTGACCATGTACGTCGGGCCGAGTATTGGTGGGTTGGAAGATTGCTTCTCCGTTGATTGGTCTCGGAATTGAGTCACACTTGGGGGCGAAGAGAAGCCAGGGATTCGCTTGCATCAGCTGATGGTGGCTTAGTTTCAGCTCGGAAATTACGAAGTACGGGGTACGGAGTACAAATATTAGATTTTCCCTTCAACTACTTCGTACTCCGTAGTCTATACGAGGTGCGGAGTATCGCGAACTAAGTCGAGCAATTCTGCAATACTATCACTTCCTGCAAGACTGGTCCAAGATGTCGCTCAATGTGCAACGATCAGGGACTGTACAACGATCAGGGACTGTACAACGATCGGTGACCCGCAAGGGACCCAACCCCAACTCTGTCGCACCGAAAAAGAAGAAGGGCTATGAGGTGGTACAACAGGGCATCAAGGAACTCTATCCCCTTGACAAGCCAAATGTGTCACCCGATATTGAGTAAGTTGATGACGAGACCTCCGCAACGGAAGCAGCGTATTTGACCATTTTACAGCATCGTGTTTGTCCCCGGATTGGGTGCAAACCCAGAGGACAGTTGGAAGTCTGGCAAGACCGACTTCAACTGGACAACACATGCAGATGGACTGCAGAGGGATTTTCCGAGAGCCCGGTTGCTGCTATACATGTATGACTCGGCATGGACTGGCCAGCTTAGAGTGAAGCAATTCATGAGTAACATTGCAATGGGTTTACTAATTGCACTGAGGAGCAAGAGAGAAGTACATGCATGATAACCCTGCAATGGTAAATATACTGACGTGGACTATGTAGGGCTGTCAACGACGACCGATTGTTTTTATCGGTCATAGTATGGGCGGTCTGGTGGTTGCTAAAGCCTTCACACTGGCGGATTCTCGCCGCGACCAGTTCCCTATTATGTTTGAGGCGATTACGGCATGCATCTTCTTTGGTACGCCTTTTAGTGGTGCTCCGGTGGCTGCTGTGGCAGCGATGTACGCCCATCTTGCAGAGAAGGTCGATATCGCATTCTCGTCGAAATTACTGGATCTCATGAAGCCTGGAGATGAGGAGCTGCGGCAGCTGAAACATGACTTTATGCGCCTGGCTGGGAAAACCAGTCAGAAAATTGAGGTGTTTTGCTTTTGGGAAGAACACCCTACTGATTTCTCGCAAATGGCCGGCCTGCCAAGTCTCTTTGGACTTGCAAAAAATCTTATACCAAAGCAATATGCCGAGTTTGTCAATCGAGACTCGGCGACGCTTCCGGGTGTTGAAGAGCTGGGTTTGGCCTGCAATCATCGAGATCTGGTTAAATTTGATGGCCCGAAGGACGATAGATGGACACAGATGGTTCGAGACCCTATGAAGAAGATCATCCATAGAGCTCAGTCGGCAGTCAAGACTCGCCTGAATTCAGTGCGAGACATTGACCGCACTATGATTAGTGGTATTATGGATGCACTGGATGGCGCTCAAGTACAGAAAAAGCGAAAAACCTTGTCACAATCATTTGCCCCATCATCCTGGGTACCCCAGGAAATGGAGTTCATACAGTGGTTAGGACAGACCGGCACTGATGATGAAAGTCAGATCGTCCGAGCGGTGGATTGCGTCTACATTCGTGGACGTGAAGGTCGTGGAAAGACGAGCGCTACTATGGCTGCCCTTGAGGGGATTGAGAAGTTGATACGCGAGAATGAGGAGAACAACACTGGGCAGGACCCTGTGCTCTTGGCATACTTCTTTTGTGACACAACGACGGACTACTGTACGGCGGAAGACGTCCTCAAGTCCGTAATCAGACAGCTTATCAGCCAACAGGAGACGCTGGCTCCCTATGCCAAGACATTCAGCAAGAAAAAGGGGAAGGATGAGACGAATAAGTCGCAACAAGCCCAGATCACCTTGGAGAACATGTGGCAATCAATTCAAGACATGCTGGCTGATGAGTTCATCGGCAGCAAGGTCTACTTTGTCCTTAACAACCTCCATACTCTCCCCGCCGAGTCAGAGTCTACCATCAAACTGATGAAGTTCATCCGGGGGGAGCTGGAAGGCCTAAGCGCTAAGAACTCGAAGTGTGTTCCGACGCGATGGTTTATTACCAGCAGAGAAGCCCATAATGTTGATGAGGTGCTCAAGGTCGATGGTGTCCGGGTGATTGATCTGGAAGACAGCAAGTACGAGAACCAGGTCCAACTCGAACTGCGCAAGCATGCCAAGAAGATGATTTCAGTACTCGGCCAGCAAAAGCAGTATAACAGAGCTCTGACATATTTCGCCAGCAGTCTTATTGGAAAGCGAGCCCAAAACACTCAATGGGTTGACATTACATGCATTCAGCTGGGAGAGCTTACTAACAATGAAAGCGATCTGAGAATTCGCAGGATTCTTGAGAATATGCCTCAAGATTTGAAGGCACTTCTAGATCACGCTTGGCTTCAAATCTTCCATTCGAATGAGGCCCATGTCGAGAAGATTAAGGAAATGCTGCGAGCGCTTGTGTTAACTTATGAGGATCCGACCGAGTTAGAACTTGGAGTACTTGCCGGGCTAGTCACTGCTGATGAGGAGAAGGCAGAGCTGCGCAAATTGATTGAGCAGTGCAAGCCCCTCTTGTGCCTGAAACGAACCAGCAAAAATGACTCGCTTGTGTGCTTCATGAGCGTTGTGGTAAAGACTCACCTGAGAGACAATGCCAAGGCCTTACTTGGACTGTCGAAGGAGGAAACGAAATGGCAACACGGTGTTCTGGCTCTGCGGTGTTTCTCTCACATCAAAGACAGTTTTGACTTCCCTCAGCTGGAATGTGCACCAGATGAGGCAGCTGCCGAGAACACTGAAGAAGCAGAAGGCGATGGAGAGGAGGTAGAAGAAGAGGGTGATATTAGTGTGGCAGAGCAAGCAGAGGACGACGATTATAATGATGAGGAAGAGTACACGGATAGTGACGAAGTGTATGAAGACGACGAAGAGGACGAAGAAGTCGACCCGGAGGCAGAAATGGCCAGAGATAAAGCCTTGGCTTATACTGTGAAGCATTGGCTGCACCATGCCAGCAAGGCAACGCTTGAGATCGCTGAGGATCTGAGTTTAGAGGAGGATTTTTGGAAGCCCGAGTCTATCATTAGACGTCGCTGGCTTGCTGAATATGCACGCATGATGACGACGTTTGACGGCTTCGACTATAAGACCCTGACGGGCCTGCATGTTGCAGCCTCGGTCGGCTTCCGACAGCTTGTCGCTGCGCTTATTCGAAATGGCCATGAGGCTGAGATTCAACAGCGTGACTCAATGGTCAACACACCAGTGAGTTTACTTCAATTGATGTTTGAGGGTCAATATCAAGCTAACCCGGCTACCAGTTACATTTCGCCGCCTATTTGGGCAGACCTAACATTGTAGACGAGCTGCTCAATCGTGGCGCCATTATTGACGACGCAGCGGAGATCCACGAGCAGACTCCGCTGCATATGGCCGCCTTCGGAGGACATATTCAAGTTATGCAAAAGCTACTTCTGCGAGGAGCTGATCCGAATGCTATTGCAAATGACATTGGACCCGTGGTCAACGCGGCCATCTCTTCGGGCAACCGCACGGCGGTTGAGCTGCTCGTTGAGCAGAACGTGTCCCTGACATTCGACTCAAACGGCAGAGAAATTCCATGTCCTCTAGCATTAGCGGCATTGCTGGCAGATTTTTCGATGTTTGAGTACTTGATTGAGAGCTACGCGGACAAAGTTCCCGCTGAGGATTACAGCGAGGCATTGGTTGGTGCTGCTGGAGCCGGAAGGATTGAGGCGTTCAACAAGCTTCTCAACTTCGAGCATGAAGAAAGGGTGTTCCAAATAGCCCTGGATTCAGCAGTTGAGGAGTGGAATTGGGATATTGTTAAGTCTCTCTTGGGGAAACGCCAAGTATTGGATGTCAATGACCTGTTCTTCGAGGCTGCTACATGCAGCGAGCCCCAAGATAAGATCGTCGAGCTGGCATGGGAGTACGGAAACGGATCCATTACCCAGGAAACGCTGAGCAACGCTCTTTATCATGCGACTGATAGAGAGAAGATCAGTACTGTTAGGCTTTTGCTGCAGAACTTCGGCGCGAACCCGAATGCTACTGGCGATGAGTATGGCAATGCCTTGACGGCCGCCGCTTTTGACGGTATCATGGAGATGTTCCTACTGGTGCTGAATGCTGGCGCCAATGTCAACGATCCGAATGGTTGGGCGATCCAGACTGCCGCTGCTGAGGGTCATTACGACATCGTCCAAGAGCTCATCAATCGTGGAGCCGATGTGAACGCTTGCACCCATAATAACAACTTCGCAGCCGGCACCGCACTCCAAGGTGCATGCGAATCGGGCAAATTGAACATCGTGTGCTTGCTCTTGGAAAACGGTGCTAACCCGAACCTTGGACTCGGAACTGACTCACCTCCGATTGTCGCGGCAGCGCAGCGCGGTGAACCGGACATCTTGGAGCAGTTGGTTAAAGCCGGGGCAGACGTGGACGTGTTCGGTGGCTATGATTTGTCGACACCTCTTATCAATGCCGCTGCGTATCTACCCATGGAGTCGTTGCAGATCTTACTCAATGCAGGAGCGGATATCAACCTGCCGGATAATGATGGTGATACTGCTCTCATTGTGGCCGCTGGACGCGGCGATGTTGAAGCCGTGACGTTTCTACTTGATAACGGTGCTGATATCATGCATTCCAGCAAGCGGAACATGAATGCGCTGCAAGCCGCTTTTTTGTCTGCTGAGCAACCTGATGATCAAATGCCTGCTGGTCATGTTGGCTCTTCTGGACAACGGGAGTGTCTTAGGGTGCTCATTAATCGGATTACCATGCTTCTCAGTACTCTGAAGAGGGCTGTAGGTTCGGGCAATATTGCCGTGGAGAATGTAGTTCGATCGGCAAATATGAGCAGACAAGGTTTGACTTATAATGATAAACCTCAATATGAATCTGGGGCAGCAGAACACTCCGGCAATGTGGCTCATGAGAACAGTGAAGGTCACAACGTCCAAGAGCAGCAACCTACAGACCAAGGGCAGGATGCATGGCAAGCCGAGCCGCCAGAAGTCAGTGAAAAGATCGCTGTTAGTAGCGATAACGAACGATCAAACTCGGAGCGGGCACCGCCTAATAACTCGGGGGATTTCATTGACGCATCGTTCATGATCCCCGGTGAACCTATGCCCCACGATCGAGACTCTTTATTAGTCTCAGGGCCTTCACACCACCAATCCTCATCAGAGATCCCTCCGGAACAGCTTCCAGTGCCAAAAGATGACGAGCTTCCTTCTCTTCAACGGGTCCCAAGCTGGCAGGCCCAAGAACCCGAATACTTTATATCAAAGAGGGAATCAATTACTACCACCCAGGATATTGATCCTCAACAAGTAGCGATTGCCGCACCGCTCGAAGTGATCAGGAGAAGGCCGGCACAAGAAATTCCTTCTAATGATGAGTTTTCCCAATACTCCCAAGTTCCACCACAACAGTCTCTAGGGCTGTCCAACAATAGCCTTCAACCCTTCCCAGAAACTATTGGCTCTACTCCAGAGCCTTATCAAGGTAGTATGGGCTCATCGCAGTATCAGGCATATCAGCCCTCATCTCATGCTTCTTCACCAAGTCAGTCCATCCAGCCATTCACAGCATATCCCGGACCACAAAGAATCCCACAGCAACAGGGGCAGTATCAAAACGCGGTGCGATACATTAGCTCTGACTATGAGGACCTGGTTCAGAATCAGGGCATGAAGCGGTACTCGACGTATGGCAGCAATGAGTCGGTAGGTTGCGACGGGTACAATCCTCAGGCAATGCAACCACAATCACAGCCACAACAGCCATACCAGAACCAACAATATCCAACCTCTTATAGTCCACAACGCCAGCAATACGCGGGCAGCGGGTACGGAGCTCCTCAACAGAGTGGGGACCCACAGCGACCAGACTTAGAAGCGCGGAGGTCATCGTTCTTTGGGATGAAGAACACCTTTGGCAATGCGATGTCTATGGGCAAGGATATGTGGGATAGGGCGAACAAATGATGGTCGTATATTCATTTCAATGTATAGTTGACGAGTTGAGATCAGGGGTTTGCCTATGATATAGCCTGATATATCTGTTGTTTGTAATGCATGTGTCAAACCGTTGCACCAGGCCAACAAAAGTGAAGTGTGCACCTCAGTAATTGTAGCTGATAGTGCAGGTTATATCTGATATTGACAGCATGATAGTAGACTCTGTCATTAAACACTTACTATTATTAGGTTAAATGTGTTTTTGCAGTCCCTGTTTTATTGGCTTAACTATAAAAGAGTAGATAGGACTTTAAATTTTCTATTACTTATAATTATATATAATTATTCCCTCTGAATTAATAAAAATAAAAAGTTTATTATTGTATTAAAGTTATTATTTATTAATTAATTAGTTTTTTTGTAATTATAATATTACTTTTTACTTTAATAAATACTTTAAAACTTTTTTGAAAAGCTTATAATATATATTTAAAGTCTTTTACTTTATTTTATTTTAGTTACATTTTTGTCATTTATTTATAGATATTTACTTTTAAATAATTATAGTTATATATATATTAAGTTATAAAAATAAAAGCTTTATTATTTTTTAAAGTATAAAACCTTTATTTTACTTTTTAAATTAAAGTTTGAATTAAAATAAAACTATAAAGAGTATAAATATATTTTTAAATCTTGAAATTTAATTTAGTTTTATAGAAATAATATATTAAAGGGTAATAGTAATAGCTTTAATAAATGCTTTTTGATTATTATTAACTGTAAATTATAAAGGTAAGCAATAGCTTATATAGTTATTTTAGTTTAATATTAAAGTTTATAAAATATATAATTTAAAGGCCTTTTCTTTAATTAAATTATATTTTTAAAGTATTTTTAATTAATAGTTATTAATATAGTATAGTTAATTTTATTTAAATTGAATTATATTTTATGTAAAGTATCCTTAACTATTAATTATTAATAATATATAGTTTTTATAATAGTTTAAGTAAAGTTATTTTTTTATTTTACTGCTATTAAAATTTATTTAAAGCTAGCCATATTTATTAAATAGCAGTACTTATAATAATAATAAAATTTAAAGGTAATAGTTAATTTATTTTAAATTAATATTATAATTATATTTTTTTAATTATAAAAGGCTAAAGATTATAAATATATAATTAAAGATATTTATAATAAAGAAAAGGTAATGGTATTTATAGGTATTAATTATAATTTATATAAAAAAAGTTTAAAGTTTTATTAACTATAATTTTATAAATAAATAAAAGGTTTTTAAGAAATACTAATTATAAAATAATAATATTAAATTATTTAATAAAAGCGCAATTAATAAAAACTTAAGGTATATAATATACAATAGAATAAAAGAGTAAAAACTAATGCCCCTTTTCCCTCTATCTCCCCTTTCTCCTATATAGTCCCTAAAGGGAGTTGCTGGGGAAATGTCCGCGTAATCATTATTTCTCTATTTCCCTGCCATTTCCCGGTCATAGCACTTGGCTATATTAGTATTATGTATTAGTATATAACAATTATTTATTTAAACTTTTATATTAATATAAGTATTATATATAAAAAATAATGGTTTTATTTATAGTTAACTTTTATTTATAATTTTTAATAAAGGTTAATTTTTTTTTAATTTATAAATTAAATGTAAGTCTTTAATATAGAAAGTTAATTAAAAAAAAGTAAATTAAAGGTTAATAAAGTAATATTACTACCTTAAACAATGAGACGGCGACTTTACTGCCTATTTTGGTGGTTTCTGCCGTCCAAGGTAGTGGTCGTTTTGCCAGGAATCCAGCGCTGCTTTAAGGCCAGCAATCAGTCCTGTCGGCCTAGTCACCCCCTCCTGTGCCGCCTTGTACCCAACAGGTACCACATTCACACCCCACTACCTTGGCCAACACGAGGATAGAGCTCAAATGTGCGCGCATCTGGAAACCTCTTTTCGCTACCCCCAGCGACGAGGGGCCACAAACCACCAGAAATGGCGGCATCACGCAGGTTGTACTTAAGGGTCGCTCGCTCCGCCTCGAGCTTGTCCTTCCCTCTGTTCCAAATTGTGTTTTCTCCCACTGCCATGCCCACCTACAGAGTGCATCACCCTCTTCCACAAGCACCAGAAGACTTCAACTATGGCGCACCGAAAGCGCCGTTTCGACAACACGTACGATTCAGATGCATCATATTTGCCTGAAGAGGAAGACGATGACGACGTCTTCAGCCAGAGCCAGGCTAACATCTCGGGCCCGGAAACAGAGGCAACGGACGTTGAGCACCTATGCTTCAATGGCGGAGACAGTGATATCGACGTCGATGTCGAAAGTCAAGGCCAGCTCTTCGGCGGCAATGTCCATCCACCCGCGTATTACCGCCAGGCAATTGAAGAGTTTAACGAGAATGCCTACGAAACACAGGACTACAGTGACGGCAGCCTGCTGCTCCTGGATGCATGTGAAGAGCAATGGCGCCAGTACGCAGCCTGCTATATAGTTTCCCTTTTCTTTCCTAGTCACTAATACGTGTATCTCTCTGAGCTTCAGGTACTGCGATGTTCTGAGGCGCGACCCTCAAGAATGCTTCGAGTCCATCTCCAAGTCCAACTCTCTGACGCTGCTGTACAACTTCTTCAACTGGTTACTGAACCAGAAGGTTGGCAAAGATGGCAGGAGGAAGCGAGGAACTAAAAAGAGTAGCTCCTTGAGTACATATTGGAAGGTCTTCAGGCTCGTCTTCGAGAGGGCTACAAGGGAAAAACTCGACCCAAAGATGACTCGGCGTATGCATAAGGTATGACCAGTCCCGACTATCGCTGGGGTGCAAGGCTAACCATGAAGGTGCTCCGAGACCTGGCCAAGAGACATGGGTTGAGCGACCAGAAGCGAGCGAATCGTTGCATGACGATCGAAGACCTGAAGGAGCAAATCGAGACAACGATTAACACAACAGAGAAGTCGTTCAAACTTGGGGAACTCCGAATTCTCGCCGTTCTCTTTCTGCTGCTGCTCGCTCCGCAGGAGCTCGTCCCACATCCATCCTACGCATCCGATTTGGAGACATCCAACTTTCGTTGGCAAGAGATCCAGAAGGCGGGCCTCATAAAATCTTGATTCGGTTCACCCTGGCCTTCACAAAGACATATCTCGGAGTCAAAGACGCGTATGGACACCAGGGCACCTATGGTTGACTCAACAGCGCTGATGTTGTATTAGGAAAACTTTCACACTCCCTGAGACTCTGGTTGACCCGTCTCTGCTACTCAACCCACATGTCTTCTTATTGGGTGTTTTGTTTCGCCACCGTGCGTTTCAAGCGCCAAGTCTTATCTCGCCCGAACACCTAGCCAACCTTGACATCCACCCAGGGGAGTCGGAGCTGCTGTTGCCACTTAGGGATGATTTGAACCGCATATACATATTCCGTCGAGCTGTTCAGACACTTACCGGGTATGAGCTATCCCAGGACCAGCCTATTTCCTACCAGATGATTGCACAGTGGATCAGAAGGATTGGCGAAATTTTGGGGTTGGAGTACCCTACTATTCCCTACAACCTGCGCTATAACGCGGCCAACGAGTTCGATCGAAGTGGTCTGTCTGGTCTGTCCTTTTTGTTCAGTCTTTTTGCTTACTCTGAATCTAGCCGATATTAGCGAGTCGCTGAGAAATCTTGCGCTAGATCACGCTAACTCGAATCCCTTCCAGAGGCACTATCTAGGACGCGAGGTTTGCGCAGATACATGGGCCATCATCCAACGACAAAAACCGCAGCAGGCACTAATTAGGCAGGCTTGCAGCGTCGGCCATTCGAAAAGCAAACGGCGGCCCACAGGCCTTACAGCCGAGCAAGCAGCATCTGTCAATACTGATCCTCTAATCAAGCGATTAGAGCGAGACCTTCGGGGCTTTCCTCAAGGGTCGGAGAAATACATCAACGCTCGCCGCGAACTGAGAAATCAGAAGCAGAGGCTGAAGAGGGTCCTGATGCAGGAGATCCGAGAGAAATGGACCCCCAAGCAGGCAGTTGAAGACATTGAGCAACAATTGCAAGGGACGAAATTCACCAAGCAGGCAGCTGCAAACATAACCTGCAGCCCTCGACGGCCAGCTCAAAGACGGCTCGTTGAAGCACTCACAGCCCCACTTGGCGATACACTAAAAGACCAGTATCGGCGGAGAGACAACGCTATCAACTCCATTGCTGCATACTGCCTGATCGAGGAAGGGAAGACCACCCATCACCTGAAATCTCCATCGACTAAGTCAAGCAAGCATCCCCCTGTCGACGAGCCTCCACTCAGCAGCCCTCTACATCCAGCACTGATATCTATTTTCGTCAAGACGGAGAAGGAAAGACCAAGAATGTGCTTCATATGTGTTGGCAAGGCACTCACCTTGGCACCTGATGACGAAGCTGCTGGGGATCTCATCCGCGAGTTCTATACTCCGGGGGACTTGTCCAAGCACTTCCGACGTAAACACTTGTCCAACTTACGGGATGGCGATGAGATCAATTGCCAGGTTTGTGACTTACGCCTTGACAACAAGGGACACTTTCAGAACCATGCCCTCCGAGTGCACGGAACCGTGACTTGAGCTACACAATCTTACCACACAGAAATATTTGTACCTTCAAATTTATGTGGATCTTCCTCAGCAGATGATTGTTCGCTCTCCCAAAAGTCAATCTATCCCAATTTTTATTTTATTAGTTAGACAGAGCCTTATTGCTTTGGAGCCTTGCTACAATTTCTCATTAATTGATTTGGCTGCATGTACGGAGCATAGATGAATAGAATCTAGAGTTGGAGCTGGTACTACCTTCGGCCAAGTAAGCAGCTATGTCTCTCGTAGAGACTCTGTCCACTAATTTAGATGTCGTATTCCCTGAACGTCGGAATGTGTTTCCTCTTGTCGGAGATAGCTGCGTTGTGCTGATCAGTGCAATGTAATTCTCAATGATACGATAAGCTTCCGCTGTGCGAGGTCGATGTGCCAAAGATACTTCACAGGCTACGCCTCGACCTGATGCACAAGTCTTCTTAGGGAGGGGAATCCTGCGGGTTCATCGGAATAAGTTGCTCCGTTTCCGCTGGCAGAAAGCGCTTGGGCCGCTTGGCAGCATGCACAGTTGCTGTTACACTGTATTCTGCCGGCAGTAAACACTCCATCTTGCGTATCTAGCTTTTTATTTCTGTCATGGCATTCTGCCGACAGGTCTTTCTTTCTCGGTGAATTGGAACACCCCTGGTTGCTCTAGTGCTGTCAGGACTCTCCCCAACTGGAGAGAGCCATTGATCAACTTAAAGGGAGTTTTTATATGATTCCATGAAGCAGTGGTAAAGAGTGAGCATGAATCATGAAGGGGTTGCACACGTTGCTGATGCTGGCACACACGCACGGCACGTGAACCATTTTTCTGCCGGCAAAACCACAAACAACGCGATGTCCTCCCCGGACACACCGCCTTTTTCTACCGGCAGTATTTTCTGCCATCAGAATTCTGCCGGCAGAATTTCGACCAGCTTGACAAACTATTTGCCTGTCAGGGGTATCTACCTGCAATGGGTTAGTTCACGATGAGCCCGTTATTCTTTTTTTTTTATTACTATTTACGACCACTCTGTATCTAGGTACAACAGCCTCGTTTGGGCAACAGGTCGGTAGGAGCCAGGGGTCTAGACCCTGTTCGCTACGTTTCGCTGGACAAAGGAAAGTTTTGGTGTGTTCTCAATCTATGTCTTGTAGAGGGGGGCCGTATGGGTTTACCTCCTCCACCAGCTTCTGGAAAGCCTCGCTCCCCTTGGGTCCTAGTAGGTATGTGACTGGTCTCTCGCCTCTCGGTGTTTCGGGGAGGAAGCTCCTCGTCATGCGGCATTCGGCAAAGTGCCCCGGCTCCTTGGGGGAGCCGCATCTGCAATGGGATTGTGTGTCGTGGCCAAAACGGTCGTGTAGCTTTGGAAGTCTCCGTGACCAGACCTTTCTGCCAGCAGCCTGTGTAAGATGGGTCGGGGGAGTTTCAGTCCCGGGGGATGCCCGTTATTCCTGAAGGACAAGTGAAATAATTAGGTTCATTAAAGATCTGAAACTTCAAATAGGAACTGTCAGCAATGTACAGGTTATTCTGTCTCCGCTCGCTTGCCCTTGAGCTTAATTGCAACACGTATTCCGAAATCGGGTGATGAGCCCAACACGAGCAAGGACTTTACAATGTGCTAAGATTTCTTGACGCCTAAGTTAGGCGGGACAACCAGCCTCACCAGACCTTCTGGAGCGCGTGCTTGAAAAAGCGTATGAGGCAATACGGTAAACCGTCTTAAAATTATTTTTAGAGGTGCCTAGGGGCTATATGAGTATTGCTCCTGAAAAGTAGACAATTTACGGAGTAGAGTAGTCGCTATTGCGATGCGTGTGAATTGTATTATTGGCGCGACTGTACGGAGTAAAGCCGCCTGCGATGCAGATTTTTACCCCACCACGACACGCGTCGCTCCTTGGTCGGCCTTGTACCAGCTATTCTACCACAAAGAGGGATTTGGGCTATGAAAACCACCCGACTCTTTGATTGTTCTAATCAAGAGACAGGGCACCCTCAGGCTCAGCCGGCTCTAGGTCAATAGCGCAGCGAGAAATCGCAGTGAAACCTATACGCTATTGCTAGGGCTAAAGTCCTCTTCCAGTGTCCCTTTTTACTGTAATGGAAGTCGTTAACTGGCGTTTATAGGATGGTTGACGGATCTGTTAAAGCCATAAGCGGCTACAGAATAACTAGGCTACTCTATAAGACGTTCAGACAGCACACCGCAATAAGAACATATAAGGAAGAAGCGAGTCGGGTTAGTAATAAGGATCAAGTCAGGGCCGCGCCGGCTGGGTAACCTCAAACTCCCCTATTGCAAGACAGTCGGCGGATAGGAGGAGACTCTATTCATAACGGGAAGCTAGGCCTGGGGTCGCGCCCAGATAACCTAGTGGGCCACAGCAGTATACCAAAACCAGAGAAAGGATCGGGTCCGGCTCGTAACCGAGTTTCACCAGTTGTTGGCTGATTGCTTTAAGGAGTTGGTATACTGGCTTAAGAGGACGGAAGCGCATATCGGTCAGTTAAGAGATTAGGAACCCAGATCCAGGCTCGCACCCGGGGCGGTCTCGCTACGAGATCGTGATGTCGTCGCTGGATATGCTGAATGAGACTGGCTTGAGGTGTAAACCTTTAGAACGCGACTATAGCGCACGCGTAATGACTATAAAGCGCTGTAAGACGATTGTGGCACCGCTGAGGGGGAGAGCTGCTTTTACTTGGGATTGTGTCTCAAGCTGAATGAGGGGAAGTCAAGGATCAGGTTTCAAAGGTCTGTGTCCTAGTTAAAAGCGTACTGCAGGAACATCGAGGTTGGTATTTACCGTCATTGCCCAGTAGACTTAACGCGCTCGGTGAGCAAGCTATGCGTCTGTTTTCGCAGACCGACCCAAATGAAGAACGGAAGGCATCAAGGTGGTTTCCAATAGTATTGTCCACGGTAACCTTTTATCAATATTGATCCGCCATAGCGAGCTAGCCTGTTCTCTCCATGATGTTGTTTCGTGGAAAGAGAGAGAGAGAGAGATGGCACACCCTAGGGTTAGGGTTAGGGTTAGGGTTAGGGTTAGGGTTAGGGTTAGGGTTAGGGTTAGGGTTAGGGTTAGGGTTAGGGTTAGGGTTAGGGTTAGGGTTAGGGTTAGGGTTAGGGTTAGGGTTAGGGTTAGGGTTAGGGTTAGGGTTTAGGT